>JACEFZ010027052.1:0-138664 GCA_014155875.1 Cepaea nemoralis | reverse complement strand
GATATTTTGAAGTAGAGGAGGTGTGTCACCATCATCACCCATCATCATCATCGAGTGCCTTGCCGACAGGCTGTATCGATCATGCTTCTTCACATCTTCCGATCCCCAACAGCATGTATTAATTTGTGCACCGATACACTTCCGTGGCATGACCTAAAGATGTCAAAAATCTGTTCTCGGTGTCTTTTTCCTCTGTCCCCTTTCCAACATTCATTCCAGTTATCACAGCGTGTTCATGACAACAAAACAGTGCTTACATCGGGACAATAACAAAAAACCCAACAAAACTGCTTACATCGAGACAATAACAATAACAACAAAACAGTGCTTACATCGAGACAATAACAAATAACGCCCAAACTGCTTACTTTGTAGACAATAACAATGACAATAAAACAGTGCTTACATGTAGACAGTAACAATGACAATAAAAATAGTGCTTACATGTAGACAATAACAATGACAATAAAACAGTGCTTACATGTAGACAATAACAATGACAATAAAACAGTGCTTACATAGTAGACAATGAACAACGACAATACGTGCTTACATATAGACAATAAAATGACAACAAAAAGTGGTTACATATAGACAATAACAATGACAACAAAACAGTGCTTACATATAGGACAATTAGAACAAAACAGTGCTTACATATGACAATTGCCACACAATAGTGCTTACATATAGACAATAAAAATGACAACAAAATAGTGGTTACATATAGACAATAACAATGACAACAAAACAGTGCTTACATATAGACAATTAGAACAAAACAGTGCTTACATATAGACAATAAAAAATGAGCAACAAAATAGTGATTACATATAGACAATACAAGGACACAAAAATAGTGGTTACATGTAGACAGTAACAATGGCAATAAAACATGCTTACATATAGACCAATAACAATAAAAACAGTGCTTACATGTAGACAATAACAATGGCAATAAAACAGTGCTTACATGTAGACAGTAACAATGACAATAAAACAGCGCCTAGTGTAGACAGCAACAAAACTGTTCTACTACTGCTATGCTTTGTTGCATATTTTGACCAAGAGTTTAAAAATGATGCCCACATGACGCATGAGTGTCAAGGCCAGGCCTGATACCACAAAATTATCGCTGGCATGTTTGTGTAGATCTTGTTGTTCACAAGAAACAGGTTGATTCAAGGTTGTTGCACGGGCGGGCAAAGCCAAAGCAACAGAAAACAGTGACATGCTGGCAAGTGTCTGTGCAGGTCCAAGGTGAAAACTCTGTAGCCAACCTCCAGGCGAAAAATTGTGTTTTCCGGGCCGATGGTCTGATACTTGTTTTAACCACCTGGTACAGAGCACGCACGCACACACAACCCAACACCACACACACACACCCAACGCACAGCAACGCACACACACACACACACACACACACACACACACGCACGCACACACACACACACATACAATTAACTTAAGAAACAGGAATGCGGGAGGCAGATCACAACAATAATATGCTACTTTGAATTGAACTATATTCCCCCAGTGAATGTAAAGACAGACGCCACAAACAATATAATTACGATTTATTGCCTGGCATATTTCGTACATCTCGTCAGGTGCGTACTGCAGAGTTATACCATGATATGAAATGTTGCTGTATGTAGCCGGGGCGCAGTGTTGCTGTATGTAGCCGGGGCGCAGTGTTGCTGTATGTAGCCGGGTGCGCAGTGTTGCTGTATGTAGCCGGGGCAACAGTGTTTGCTGTATGTAGCCGGGGCGCAGTGGTTGCTGTATGTAGCCGGGGCGCAGTGTTGCTGTATGTAGCCGGGGCGCAGTGTTGCTGTATGTAGCCGGGGCGCAGTGTTGCTGTATGTAGCCGGGGCGCAGTGTTGCTGTATGTAGCCGGGGCGCAGTGTTGCTGTATGTAGCCGGGGCGCAGTGTTGGGTTGAAATGTTGCTGTATGTAGCCGGGGCGCAGTGTTGGGTTGAAATGTTGCTGTATGTAGCCGGGGCGCAGTGTTGGGTTGAAATGTTGCTGTATGTAGCCGGGGCGCAGTGCTGTATGTAGCCGGGGAGCAGTGCTGTATGTAGCCGAGGGACACAGTGCTGTATTGTAGCCGGGGCACAGTGCTGTATGTAGCCGGGGGAGCAGTGCTGTATGTAGCCGGAGCGTAGTGTTGTATGTAGCCGGGGCGCAGTGCTGTATGTAGCCGGGGCACAGTGCTGTATGTAGCCGGGGCGTAGTGTTGTATGTAGCCGGGGCGTAGTGCTGTATGTAGCCGGGGTGTTGTTGTATGTAGCCGGGGCGTAGTGCTTTATGTAGCCAGGGCGCAGTGCTGTATGTAGCCGGGGCGCAGTGCTGTATGTAGCCGGGGCGTAGTGCTGTATGTAGCTGGGGCGCAGTGCTGTATGTAGCCGGGGCGCAGTGCTGTATGTAGCCAGGGCGTAGTGCTGTATGTAGCCGGGGCATAGTGTTGTATGTAGCCGGGCGTAGTGCTGTATGTAGCCGGGGCGTAGTGTTGTATGTAGCCGGGGCGTAGTGCTGTATGTAGCCGGGGCACAGTGCTGTATGTAGCCGGGGCACAGTGCTGTATGTAGCCGGGGCGTAATGTTGTATGTAGCCGGGGCACAGTGCTGTATGTAGCCGGGGCGTAGTGTTGTATGTAGCCGTGGCGTAGTGCTGTATGTAGCCGGGGCACAGTGCTGTATGTAGCCGGGGCACAGTGCTGTACGTAGCCGGGGCGTAGTGTTGTATGTAGCCGGGGCGTATTGCTGTATGTAGCCGGGGTGTAGTGTTGTATGTAGCCGGGGCATAGTGCTTTATGTAGCCAGGGCGCAGTGCTGTATGTAGCCGGGGCGTAGTGCTGTATGTAGCCGGGGCGTAGTGCTGTATGTAGCCGGGGCGCAGTGCTGTATGTAGCCGGGGCGCAGTGCTGTATGTAGCCAGGGCGTAGTGCTGTATGTAGCCGGGGCGTAGTGTTGTATGTAGCCGGGCGTAGTGCTGTATGTAGCCGGGGCGTAGTGTTGTATGTAGCCGTGGCGTAGTGCTGTATGTAGCCAGAGCGTAGTGCTGTATGTAGCCGGGGCGTAGTGTTGTATGTAGCCGGGGCGCAGTGCTGTATGTAGTCGGGGCGTAGTGTTGTATGTAGCCGGGGCGCAGTGCTGTATGTAGCCGGGGCGCAGTGCTGTATGTAGCCGGGGCGCAGTGCTGTATGTAGCTGGGGCGCAGTGCTGTATGTAGCCAGGGCGCAGTGCTGTATGTAGCCGGGGCGCAGTGTTGCTGTATGTAGCCGGGGCATAGTGTTGTATGTAGCCAGGGCGCAGTGTTGGGGTGAGCGCCCAACCTTGCTTAAATACCCCAAAGGCTCGTGAATACATAACCTCTGCAGCAAAAGTCCAATTCCTGGCGTTCACGTGGTGGAACTGTTTTAACTAACAGGAGAAGGGGCGACGGCGAGTATCTGGCGCCGGAAAATAACCAGTATGCTCTAGATGTGTATGCACGTACATGCATGCGCAGACACGTTGTGTGCGCGCGAACACATCTAAACTCGAGTGAGACCACAGTCTGCTCTAGCAAAGGAAAGGTGCTGAAGGTCGGAGGCAACCAGTCAGGAGGCGCACCACAGAAATCAGGATGCCACGCAATTACGCGAAATGGAATATGTCGACTACTGCTAAATGTTATGGTGCTCGCCCTGCTTTGGACCCCCAGGCAGGTGCAGTGCCGGGCCCTATGTATCGAAAGGATCCAACCCCAACTACTGGAGGTCCTTCTCGGATGTCCTGTGGAAAGTAGAACGGCTATCCATACTAACCAAAGACTTGAAATAATGCACTGGAATGCGAAGGGAGTCAGCAACAAAAAGGTAGAATAATAAAACATTTTGGACCAAGAAAGAATAAGCGTATGTTGCTTGCAAGAAACTCACCTCAATGAAAATATAGCCTTAAAAATCAGAGGCTATCAGTGTTACCGATCTGACGGAAAGGACAGGCGAGTAGGTGGGATACTGACCCTTGTAAAAAATAACATCTCTGCTTCCCAAATCAAAGTCTACATGGAAGGGGCTGAGTATCAGACACTTAAACTTAAGACAGGCAGTACAGACCTAATCTGATCAATTACTACTGTCCAAGTGACCGCCCACAGGCACTGGACACTCTACCACTAAAAGAAAAAATGATTGTGTGTGGCGATTTCAACAGCCACTCGCAGAGCTGGAGCTATGATCACATGGACCAGAGAGGAGAGAGACTGGAAGACTGGCAGGATGAGAATATATTCATCTTGATTAACAAACCGTCTGACCACATACTTTCTACTCGAGATCATGGCACACTACATCTACACCTGACCTGGCTTTTCATTCACCAGACCTGGAGTGGAACATTACACGAATTGTTGGGAAACAACTAGGTGGCAATGAACATCGGCAAGTCTTTCTAACTCTAGAAAATAAGCATGTAAGAGAAAGCAGCACTCTCTCGAGGTGGAACTACAAGAAAGCAGACTGGGAAATGTACACGCATGGACCAGCATATTGGTTAGAAACCTGAACACTGAGAAAGACATAAATAAAGTAGTTGAAGAGTTTGGGAAACGCATACTACAGGCAGCGCGAGAAACAGTACCAAGAGGAGCCCGTAAACAATATAAAACCTACTGGAGTAGTGAACTGGAACAGTTGCATAAAGATGTTGAAGTGTGTAGAAAGCAAGCAGAGGCCAAACCCAGCCAAGAGCATCACAATAAATACCAGCACGAAAATGCCAAATTTCAAAGGGCCAAGCTGCAGGCTAGACGGAAAAGCTGGCAGGAGAAAACGGAGTCACTGAACTTTGAAAGAGACACAAGGAAGTTGTGGAAGCTAATAAAGCAACTTAATGATGAGGGCACAGGGAGAAACTCAAAAATTGCACTACATAAAGACGGAAACATCTTAACAAGAAAACAAGCAGCTGACCATTTTGCGGACTCATTCGCACAAGATAACAATATCGAAATTAGTCCAGAGAAACAACAAGAGATTCGAGAGAAATGGCAACATACAGGACAGAAGGAAATAGTACATGAAGTTCTGGAGGCACCCATCACAGTCAGTGAACTGGAGCTAGCCATATCAAAACTGAAAATGAGAAAGTCACCAGGAGCTGATGGTATCTCCAATGAAATGATCAGGAACCTAGGAACTGAGGCCAAAGCAAAGCAGTTGCAGATATTCAATAAGAGCTGGACCTTAGGCAGTGTTCCACAAGCCTGGAGAGAAGCAATCATGATACCCCTCCTCAAATCAGGCTGTTGAACGAGGGGACGGAGCACGTATGGGAATGTCCTGAGTGCAGTGATGTCGGTTCTTAACTCAACTCAATCAGGGAAATATAGTTCCATTGCCTCTAGCTACAGACCAATTAGCCTCACCAGCTGTCTCTGCAAAACACTGGAGCGCATCATCAATCACAGACTGCAATGGTACATTGAAAGTGAAAACATCCTTGTGCCACAGCAGGCTGGCTTTAGGAAGTGATACCCTACGGAAGATCAGACAACCTACCTTTCTCAAGAAATTTAGGATGCATTCCAAGAGAAGAAGCTGAAGAAAGCCTTTGACAAAGTCTGGAAAGAAGGTCTGATGAAGAAACTGAGAAACTGCAAAGTCAATGGAAGAATGTACAAATGGGTGAAAGCATACTTGCACAACAGAAGAACCCGAGTACAGATAGACGGATTCAAGAGCAAGAAAGTACTACTGCGTCACGGTGTTCCCCAGGGCGGAGTCTTGTCCCCCACACTTTTTCCAATCTTTATCAATGATCTTGTGGTCTTGTTGCTAATCTACCGCATGGAATTAAAGCGTTAATGTACGCCGATGACCTCGTTCTATGGAGCGCAAATGAACATGCATCAGTGGCCACCAGATTGCTACAAAGAGCTGTAGATCCATTTGTTGCATGGGCAAATAGATGGTGTGTCAGCATAAACACTGACAAGTGCAGCACCACTCTATTTACCCTCTCTCCAAAACAAAAGGCAGGGATCATCCAGATAAATGGAACACCCCTAAGAGAAGATAAAGAACCAACATACCTTGGAGTAACATTTGATGGCAGGCTGACATTCAGAAAGCACATCAACAAAGCAGTAGCAAAAACCAGAAGGAAAATAGCCATCCTGAGAAAGCTAAGTAGAACAACATGGGGAGCCAGTGGGAAAATACTTAGCAAAGTTTACCAACAGAGCATACGACCACACCTGGAATACGGGTCAACTGCGTGGTGTTCAGCATAAAAAACCACACTAGAAGAGCTGGACAAGGTGCAAAATCAAGCACGTAGAGTCGCAACAGGAGGGATGAGATCAACCCTTATAGTGGAAATGGAGAAGATGGGGAGGACACAAGCACTGAGTGAGCGCAGAGATACGAAAACGCTAATACAGGCAGAAAAGTTCCTCAGCTTGTAAGGCCATCCTATGAAGAACAGATTTGAAAACCTAGCTAGGGGGCGGTAGAAAAGAAGTAGTTTTATCCACCAGGCCAAACGGCTCTGCAGAGAAACCACCGATCTGCCCACAGTTAGTATCCCCCTAACAACTATTCCAGAGCGAACTCCATGGAAAGATGAGCATAGACTATCATTACAAATCCAGACAAAAGTGAGAGGAATATTTGACAAGGAAGAACAGAACAGTGTGCGGCGCATAACAGCCATTCTCAGCTTTCTTGAAGAATACCCACAGGACCTCTGGATCAGAGTCTACACAGATGGGTCAGCACAACATGCTGTTGGAAATGGAGGAGCGGAAGTGTACATCTTCTTCTTCTTCAGCATTCCGAGCCATTGAGGTTCTTTGCTGCAAATACAATCTGTCTCCATTCGTCTCTCTGGTGGACCTTCTCTTGCCAGTCGTTGATTCCAAGTGCTTGTAGGTCTGTATGTATATTATCTCTCCATTTCTTGAATTGCTGTGATATCCATTTGATATTCAACCAGCTCCCGGGTTAGTTCTTCGGCCGCTCCAGCTCGATATAGTGTCCGTACATTCCATGTTCCAAATCTCAAAAGTCCTTTAACGTTCCAAGGTCGTTGTCCAGATAAGTCAGTCCGATATCGAGGCTCATGTATTTGTTTCGTAACAAAGAAAGGTTTTTACAAAGGTGGGGATGTTAACCCCACGCTTCAACCCCCAACCTGGAGGACCAGGGTGTTTCTCTTTGTCTGTTCTCTACCCTTTGACCTGTCCGGCTTGGGAGGCCCTGCTGGTAGCTACGCTACCGCCGGCATAGCTCTCAGGGTCATTGAGAAACTCAAGCTCCCCCACCACGACAAGGTGGAAACACCATCGGGGGAGGAAAGTGTACATAGAATACCCAAATAATACTAGGGACACAGCCAGAGTACCGACAGGAAAGTACTGCCATAACTATGATGCTGAAATTGAGGCAATCAAGATAGCAACAGAGAAATTACTAAATACCAGCAATGGTACACAACCTGTGGTGCTATTGACAGATGCAAAATCAGTACTCGAGGCGCTCCTGTCTGGGAAATTGCCAGTACTAAGGACACTACTGTCTGAACTTAGCAGTCTTCATAAGGTCACCATACAGAGCTGATCAATTGGCTAAGGAAGGAGCCAAAGAAGAACAGCCTGATGTGCCGGTTACATACCACCAAAAGAAAAGCATGGTCAAATCAGTCAGAAAGCCACCAAAACCTGCTCAAGATGACTGCCACATTATGGACAGACAAGTCATTATTCTGCGCCTCAGAACAGGACACAATAGATTACGCAACCACATGTATACAAAATTCAAGATTGGTGAAACAGCCATGTGCACATGTGGATTGGCGCCGCAGACAGCAAAGCACAATACTGCCCAAAATATAGCATATCTATGCAAACCTTCTGGCCTAGAGAGACGACAGTGGAAGATAAACTCTATGGACCTCTGTGTGAAGTAAAAAAGTCAGTTAAATTCATACAAGAGATAACATTGCCGTTATAGACATATTTCAAGCGAACGAAAGAAGAAGAAGAAGAAGAAGAAGAAGAAGAAGAAGAAGAAGAAGAAGAAGAAGAAGAAGAAGAAGAAGAAGAAGAAGAAGAAGAAGAAGAATATGAAGTGACTAAATAAATAATACTTCAGCCGAAACTGTATTCGAAGAACAATAAAACGATCGCTCAAATATAGTGAGGCGTTAGCAATTGGGTAGTTCCAGGCAGTTTTGTGCAAACATAAAAGATTTTATGTTAAATTTAGAATTGCCGTTGGGATAACAGACGTTCCATATTCGAACAATACCTGTGACTATTTTTAAAAATTGTTTCAGCTGGAGTATTATTCTATCCCTCCCCCCCCCCCCCCCCCACTTTATATGACATATAATGTGTCAAGTCATAGTCAGATATGACTGAGCTACCGTATGATAGTAGACGGTACTAGCTGCTTTCTGTTAGCGTCGAACGTTGGGCGGCGCTCACCAAACTCAACAGCCTACATTGTGCCAACGGCTTCGGGTGGAAGAGCTCAATTGGGAGGGTGCAAGCCTTATCCTGGTGTGAGGAATTGCAACCTAAAGACTAAATGTCGTGGCAAGGCAGACCCGGCCCTAAGCCTTGGTAGGTAACTGGTCTAGGATGGAAGCTCCGACAGGCAGACAATTAGAGCATTGCTTCTTTGATTCGGCAGCTTCTGCAGCTTGTCTTGTTCCAGATGTATTGGTGTTACCTTTCCTCTGTAGTGAACTAGGCAGGCCGAGAGAAGGATCATGTTGCATGGGCAACATATGATCTCTAAACTCAGCCCAGGCTTTGTGCTATGGATAGGTATAATTTTATCCCTGGCTGTAATTAGTATGCCATTTGTGAAGCACAATATAACAAACTATCGTCTGACAAGACGGCAAGGTCCAGTGTGATAAATAACCCCCCTGCAGTATGCACCTGACGAGATGCACCGAAATATGCCAGACAAAAAATGGCGCAACACTTGTTTGTGGCTTTTGTATTTACATATGAACCAAACAAGCAATAACGGAAACAGGGAGGGTTCGAAATCTGACCTTAACCTTTGGACGGAAACAGAAGGTGGAGCCGAGGGCAAGGCCCGCTTGCAGTCAGGTGATTACTGCGGGATTACTGGTGTCCTTGAGGTCTAAGTATACGAGTGTCTAAGTTGAGTGCAGCCCTTATCTCAGGCATCTATATCCTGGGGCTGTCCATTTTAACATGGCAATTAATGCTAATTTTATTTTTGTTTTTGTGTTTGTGAGGTTAGTCAACAGTCACAGAGGGAAACAGGAGCGATGGTATAAAGCTGGTGGGTACAATGTCTTGCCATAAACACGAGATGTTGATAGAACGGTGCTTCTAGTATTGTAGCAAGTGTGCGAGAATTCAGCTTCCAGCAACTACTACGGCCACAAATCGACATAACACATTGGTAGACCGCTGCTCCTAGTTAACATATTTATAAGTGAGTGAGAGCTCATCGACACCATCAACAACATGACAATGACAGAGAAGATGTATATAGCGCTGATGTTGGTTGTGCTTCTCTCAGTGGTAAGTTGTTGTCCGGCCTGTTCTAATGCTTCTCTCAGTGGTAAGTTGTTGTCCTGTCTGTTCTATGCTTCTCTCAGTGGTAAGTTGTTGTCCTGTCTGTTCTATGCTTCTCTCAGTGGTAAGTTGTTGTCCGGTCTGTTCTATGCTTCTCTCAGTGGTAAGTTGTTGTCCTGTCTGTTCTATGCTTCTCTCAGTGGTAAGTTGTTGTCCTGTCTGTTCTATGCTTCTCTCAGTGGTAAGTTGTTGTCCTGTCTGTTCTATGCTTCTCTCAGTGGTAAGTTGTTGTCCTGTCTGTTCTATGCTTCTCTCAGTGGTAAGTTGTTGTCCTGTCTGTTCTATGCTTCTCTCAGTGGTAAGTTGTTGTCCGGTCTGTTCTATGCTTCTCTCAGTGGTAAGTTGTTGTCCTGTCTGTTCTATGCTTCTCTCAGTGGTAAGTTGTTGTCCTGTCTGTTCTATGCTTCTCTCAGTGGTAAGTTGTTGTCCGGTCTATTCTATGCTTCTCTCAGTGGTAAGTTGTTGTCCTGTCTGTTCTATGCTTCTCTCAGTGGTAAGTTGTTGTCCTGTCTGTTCTATGCTTCTCTCAGTGGTAAGTTGTTGTCCGGTCTGTTCTATGCTTCTCTCAGTGGTAAGTTGTTGTCCGGCCTGTTCTATGCTTCTCTCAGTGGTAAGTTGTCGCCCATCCTGTTCTACGCTTCTCTCAGTGGTAAGTTGTTGTCCTGTCTGTTCTATGCTTCTCTCAGTGGTAAGTTGTTGTCCTGTCTGTTCTATGCTTCTCTCAGTGGTAAGTTGTTGTCCGGTCTGTTCTATGCTTCTCTCAGTGGTAAGTTGTTGTCCGGTCTGTTCTATGCTTCTCTCAGTGGTAAGTTGTTGTCCGGTCTGTTCTATGCTTCTCTCAGTGGTAAGTTGTTGTCAGGCCTGTTCTATGCTTCTCTCAGTGGTAAGTTGTTGTCCGGCCTGTACTACTCTTCTCTCAGTGGTAAGTTGTTGTCCGGTCTGTACTATGCTTCTCTCAGTGGTAAGTTGTTGTCCGGCCTGTACTATGCTTCTCTCAGTGGTAAGTTGTTGTCCGGTCTGTACTACGCTTCTCTCAGTGGTAAGTTGTTGTCCGGCCTGTACTACGCTTCTCTCAGTGGTAAGTTGTTGTCCGGCCTGTACTACGCTTCTCTCAGTGGTAAGTTGTTGTCCGGTCTGTACTACGCTTCTCTCAGTGGTAAGTTGTTGTTCGGCCTGTACTACGCTTCTCTCAGTGGTAAGTTGTTGTCCGGTCTGTACTATGCTTCTCTCAGTGGTAAGTTGTTGTTTGTCCGGTCTGTTCTATGCTTCTCTCATTGGTAAGTTGTTGTCCGGTCTGTACTACGCTTCTCTCAGTGGTAAGTTGTTGTCCAGCCTGTACTACTCTTCTCTCAGTGGTAAGTTGTCCGGTCTGTACTACGCTTCTCTCAGTGGTAAGTTGTTGTCCGGCCTGTTCTATGCTTCTCTCAGTGGTAAGTTGTTGTCCGGCCTGTACTACGCTTCTCTCAGTGGTAAGTTGTCCGGTCTGTACTACGCTTCTCTCAGTGGTTAGTTGTTGTCCGGCCTGTACTACACTTCTCTCAGTGGTAAGTTGTTGTCCGGCCTGTACTACGCTTCTCTCAGTGGTAAGTTGTTGTCCGGCCTGTACTACGCTTCTCTCAGTGGTAAGTTGTTGTCCGGTCTGTACTACGCTTCTCTCAGTGGTAAGTTGTTGTCCGGCCTGTATTACGCTTCTCTCAGTGGTAAGTTGATGTCCGGTCTGTTCTATGCTTCTCTCAGTGGTAAGTTGTTGTCCGGTCTGTTCTGTGCAACCTTGACATCCAGTATCATGTACACGATGTGTGAATGCAGTCAGGATATTCATTATCATCATCAAGTGCCCTGTCAGCTGGCGTATGCGTTCATAGCTCACCACAGATCTCGGTCTTTGGTGTTCTGGATCGACTCTGCTGCTGAAATTCCTCCATGTCACCGTCTCAATCCATCCAGCATCATTTCTCTGGTCTGCCTCTGCCTCTTTTCCCCTCGACCTTGGGGATGTGTGTGTGGGTGGGGGATATGTCTGGCTGGGTGGGGTTGTGTGTACCTGGATGGAGGATGTATGTGTGGGTAGTGAGGGTGATTGTAGTTTGGGGATGTGTGGATGCGTAGGAGATGTGTGAGGAGATGTGTGTGTGGGTGAGGGATGTGTCTTTGGGATGTGTGTGGGTGTGGTGTTGTGTGGGAGGGGAGCTGGGAGTGGATAAAGGATGTGTGTGTGGGTGGGTGGGGGTGGTTGGGTGTGCGGGTGTGTGAAGGATGTGTGTGAGGGTGGGGATGTGTGTTTAGATGGCTGGTTGGGGTGTGTGAGTGTGGGTGGGTAGATAGGAGATGTAAGTGTTGATGAGTAGGTGAGGGATGTGTGGGTGTTAGTGGTTGAGGGATAAGTACGTGTGTCTAGGAATGTGTGAGGGGATGAGTGTATGGGTTGGGGATGTGTGTGTGGGTTGTGCGTGTATGGGAGGTGTGTGTTTGTGAATGGGGGATGTGTTGGTGGGTGGGATGTATGTGAGGGATGTGTGTATGGGTGGGGAGATTGAGCGAGGGTGGTGATGCGTGTGTATATGGGTAGGGGTGTGTGGTTAAGGTATGTGTGGCTGGGGGATGGGTGGGTGGAGGATGTGTGGTTGGGTAGAGGATGTGTGGGTGGGTGATTGTATATGAGTAAGGGTGTGTGGCTAAGGGATGTTTGGTTGGGGGATGGGTGGGTAGAGGATGTGTGGGTGGGTAGAGGATATGAGGGTGGGTGAGTGTGTGTAGGTTAGGAGATGGTGGGAGATGTTTGTAGGGGTGGGCTCGGGATCTGTGAGTGGGCTGGGGGAGATGGGAGATTATGTGGGTGGGTTCGGAATTTGTGTGTGGGTAGGTGCGGGATATGTGAGTTCACGGGGAGATGTGTGTGTGTGCGTGGGGGATGTGTGGCTGAGGAATGTGTGTTTGGCTGGGTGGTTGGAGGTGTGTGGGTGGAGGAGGATATGTGGGTGAGTGATTGTTGGTAATGGGACGTGTAGAGGATATGTGAGTGGGTGGGGAGATGTGTGTATGTGGGTGGATGTGTGTGGGTGGGGGATGTGTGGGTTGGGGAATGTATGTGTGCTTGGGGTGTGGGTGGATGGGATGTGTGGTGGGTGAGAGGTGTGTGTGGGTGGGGAGATGTGTAGGTGCAGGGATGTGGTGGATGGGTGGGGGAATGTATGTGTGTGTGGGTTATATGTGTGGTTGGGTGGAGGAGTTGGAGTGAATGGGGGATGTGTGGGTGGGTGGTGGATGTGTCACATAACATAGTAATATGCATTGTTTATGTTTACAAAATTCATGTGACAATGTTTTTTCCTATGCACTGTTGATGAAAAAAAGATGAGTGATTGGAAGGGCCGAATGTAAGACTGGCCTGCGTGCCCAATTTGTTACCCTTTGAAAATAAAGTCTAATAAAGTCTGTTCGACTTTTCCAGCCATCACGATGTTCTCCAATGCCTCTCTTCTCATCACATGTCCAAAGACATCTGTTTGTCTCACTCTTATTGTTGAATATAATTTTCCAGTTTCATTAGCCTATTCATGCATCTTTCTTAGATACTCTGGCAATCCCAGGAATTCGCAACATTCGTCTCAGGAACCACATCTCTGTTGCTTCCAAATTCTTCCTTATTTTTTCATTTACATTCCAAGATTCACTGTCATAATAAAGCAAAACAGGTCCTATGGTGTTTGTCCATCAATAATGATGATGACCATTCACTTCATCCAGTGGGGTTGAACGTTTTGAGCCATGAGTTCTAAGATGGCTGGTAAGGTCATATTTTGGCTTGAAATGTTCTTTGACAATGTGGGCAAAGAATGCTTGACGTTCCAGGAGCAGGTTCTTTTGCAGTGATTTTTCTTTCCAGACTGTTTCACAGCTCTTGCATTCCTGTTTTCTTTACACGTGACTACACCCTTGCGTAATGATGAATTTCGGTCTTTGGCAGCAGACTCCCAAGTATCGTGATGAATTCCAAAAGCTTTTAGTGAGATCTTCAGTGTCTTTAAAGCGTTTCCTCTGGCCGTCTTGGGTGCTTTTACCACAGCGCAGCTCACCG
Source organism: Cepaea nemoralis (assembly GCA_014155875.1). NCBI lineage: Eukaryota > Metazoa > Mollusca > Gastropoda > Stylommatophora > Helicidae > Cepaea > Cepaea nemoralis. The sequence continues at coordinate 124,970 of JACEFZ010027052.1, read as the reverse complement.
TAAAAAAATATTGTTTAGGGAGCCTGAGATCTGGCATGCGAGTCAAGTGACCAGCCCAGCGAATCTGATTCTTAAATAGTAGAGTGTGGATACTGGGCAGGGACGTTCTTTCTAGGACTTCAGTGTTTGGGATCTTCTCTTGCCAATAAATCGTCAATAGCTTCCTAAGGCAGACTGTGTGGAAGTGGTTTAATTTCCTAGCGTGTCGCTGATAAACAGTCCAGGTCTCACACGCCCAAACTACAAAATATCCAGGCGAACCTTCTGGCCTAGAGAGACAACAGTGGAAGATAAACTCTATGGACCGCTGAGTGAACTAAGAAAGACTGTTAGATTCAAACGAGAGACAACATTGCATTTAAAGACATATTATAAGCGAGCGAAAGAAGAAGAAGAAGAAGAAGAAGAAGAAGAAGAAGAAGAAGAAGAAGAAGAAGAAGAAGAAGAAGAAGAAGAAGAAGAAGAAGAAGAAGAAGAAGAAGAAGAAGAAGAAAGAAGAAGAAGAAGAAGAAGAAGAAGAAGAAGAAGAAGAAGAAGAAGAAGAAGAAGAAGAAGAAGAAGAAGAAGAAGCATATAGCAGTGTGGATAAAACAACTGCTTTATAGACTTTCAGCTTTGTTTGCAGGCTTATTCCAGTTCTGTCCCATACATTCTTGTACAGTCTGCCAAAGGCCGCACTGGCCTTGGAGATTCTTGCATTCACTTCGTCATCAATTGTGGCAGCTTGTGACACAGTGCTGCCAAGATAGGTGAATTTGTCCACAACACTTAGTCTATGACCATTCACTTTGATATTGGGCGAGATCCTCAGCCCGTGGTGAATGTATCCATGAGAGAAGTGTGAACGTTTGGTACTCGATTATGTCGCTTCTGTCCATCTCTCATACACAGTAACCGTTCATTCTTGCCGGTTCTCTTTGTTGGCTTATTGTCCCTTGTCATTGAGAATCTGGAACATCAGCGTTTGGTTGTATTTGTTTTTGTTTTGTTTTTGTTTTGTTTTTGTTTTGTTGTTGCGTTGGCTCTCTTTGAATTCAAGCGTTGTCCACACACGTGCTCCCACTTCTAGTTTGCTGTATTGATATTTGCGTGTGGATTACTATTGCCAAATATGACGCCCAAAATGTCGGTGGTCATGACATACCAGAGATTCGGTATGCTGATGATACAGTATTGCTATCCACAACACAGAATGGTATAGAAAACAGAATAACCTCAATCCAAAATAATAGTGAAAATCACAACTTGTATCTTAGTTCAGTTTAGTTTAGTTCAGTCGATGGATTAACATCACGGCACACGGGTGTAATCCATAAGTGCTCCGTTCTCCTCCTAACTCAAACCTGAGTCTGGAGAAACTCAACTCAGTGCACTAACTCCGTAGCACCGGCGAGGATCCTGAAATACTTATATCTTAACATAGCAAAAACAAAGATAATGAATACAGATCAAACACGTATGGAGAAAGAAATATATGTTAGTGAAGAAACTTTGGAGGTGAAACGTTTTGAATCAATGGCACCTTGCCGTCTTGACAGACGATAGTTTGTGCTTCAAAAAGGCATAATAACTTTTACCTATGGCGGTAGCGAATGTGACTGATAAGGCCAATTCGCGCTGTAAATGTCCGTCCACAGTAGGTGCATGTGAACACGTGGTCATTTCCACCATCATGCACCATCTTACGTCTCGGTGTGTGACTTAGTCTCTAATGAAAGATTATCTAATATTGTCGACCCCAAATATACAAAATCGTGGACGACATCCAATTCGTAATTAGAAATTTTGACTGACTGGAGGCGCACCAGCATCTTGTTCCATCACCTGTGTTTTATTTAGGCTAATGGTGAGCCCAAAGTCTTTGCAGGCGGCTGCAAAACGATCTATGAGCCGTTAGAGATCTTCTGCTGTATGAGTAGTCAGTGCTGCATCATCTGCAAAAAGTAGTTCTCTTACGCATCTTGATCTTATTTTGGTCTTTGCCTTGAGTCTTGATGGGTTAAAAAGTTTGCTATCAGATCTTGTATTGAGGTATATGCCTTCAGTGGCAGTCCCAAATGCCTGCCTGAAGAGAACGGCGAAGAAGATACAAAAAGTGTACGAGCAAGCACGCAGCCCTGCTTTACTCCACTGCTGATGCTGAATGACTGGGATGTTTAGCCGTCAAATAAAACGGTCCCCTGCATGTTTTTGTGAAATGATTTCACGAGACTAAGAAGGGTGGGTGGACATCCTATCTTTTCAAGGATCTTAAAAAAGGCCGTTTCTGCTCATGAGGTCAAATGCCTTTTTGATGTCGATGAAGGCAATATATAATGGCTTCCTTCTGTTCTCTGCACTTCTCTTGGAGCTGCCGGAGTGAGAAAATCATATCGATGGTGGACCTGTTGGGTCTAAATCCGCACTGTGATTCGGGGTAGATTCTTTCAGTAAGAATGTGTAACCTTTTAAGGATTACTCGAGCAAAACAAATATACTGTCTAGTGAGATACGATGATCTCTCCCACCGTCGGAAGTAGCCCCTGGCGCCTTGCTCTACGCCAATCGAGCATTAAGACTTATAACCGGCAAATGCTGCTTCCCGTGTTGTGTCACCGCTTTACGCGGTGCTGAAGTGACCTCTTCAGGGCACAAGCCTGGGCAATGGAAATCGGAGAACCAGCTGTTGCCCAGTAGCAAGTTCCCCCTCTCCACGTCGCCGATGTTGACCAAGGGAAAGGCAGTAGCCAATGCAACTTGGCATCGGTGCCGTCGCAGGAGTTGCCAGAACTATGTTGTTTACAACATGGAACTGCCTTAGGGACTCCATCTCCGGATTTGTCCTCAGGGTTTACTCCCGAAGCCTTTCCCATATGGGTATACCCGCAAGGCAGCGGAGGTTTGAGATTTAGAGTTCCCTCTCTTAGAAGAGATACCAACCAAGGCTGACGAGCCTCCTCTGCCCGGGAATCAATAAGGAGGGAAGTCTACCATTCTTCCTTCCTGGCAGTGACCATACTGATCGGATGACCGTAGCCATTGTCTCTACTGAGAGATCCTCTGCCCACCGTCACTGACATGAAACCATAACCAACAACTATCTGTCGGCTGCTCCCAAGTCCAATCCACCACTTGCTCCCATGGCTTCACGTTACCCTATTGGAGGGGGGGGCCTAAACGGGTACTCCACCTTGCCCAAGGGTGTCCCGTAGGCTAGCGGAGGGAAGGAGGCACCTTACTTCTCCTTTGATAGGTAGGGGTACCCCTACCCCGCTACCCGGCTTTGACAGATAGAACTACACAAATTAGATTTTTAAGAGCATGCATCATTTCCATTGCAACATATACCTGTGAGACCTGGACACTTACTGAACAAGCCGAACAGCGCATAAATGCCCTTGAAAATAAATGTTACAGGTGGGTTCTAAGAATATCTTGGATAAAGTAAAGAACAAATGCATCCATACTTCAAGAGCTGAATATTGAAGAAGGTTGGCTATTAAAGACGATAAAACAAAGAACATTGAAATATTTCGGTCACTTGAAACGTCACGAAAGTTTGGAGAGAACAATAATGGAGGGGTATATGCCTGGGAAGAGAGGTGTCAGGATCTTCTATTAGGCTCGTTGGCTAACACATGTGAGACAGTACAAGTACAACGTGATTCGACGTAAGACACAGCAACACAAGTTCTATGGATTTATTGCCACATTAAATACATAACGATAATTACAGCAATGTACAACATATAACTCACAACCACATTACAGCTCATAGGTCTGGCGCTCAAGATATCAGTCGTTCAGCTTACAACCACGGAGATTCACACAAACGCCTTGCTCTCGTCACACACGTCCGTTCAGAGTTCAGTCCCAGCCTGGTCTGAGCTATCACGCACACTGTCCACTGCCTCTCGTGGGGTCACGTGGCTTTGCGTGCGTCTGTCGTCAGCGCTGGTCGCGTGTCAGGTAAGAATCTCGCCAGCCGACAACTCTTGTCCGCCGGGTGCCGTAACGATGTTGCTGCGTAGCTAGGCTCTGACATTCTCCCCGGGTACCTCAATGAAAGATGTCATCTTTCATTCATGATGTATGTATATACTGGGGTAGTGTTAATTTCATGTCAGAGACTACTTTTTCCCAGTGTTATGCATGAAAATACATATAAGGCATAGAAATATATACGAAAAAAATGTAAGTTGCATTGAAAATGACAAATGAAGTACAACTGTTAACACAATTCAGGTTTCATCCCCCTGATGCCTGGTTACCTTCATTGCAATCATACCCAGTCAGATCAGTAGCACCAGCTTCACGCATCTACCTCGCAGCTATTTGAAAAAAACGTAATAATATGATTGTTTTGCAACAACCATCTAGCCAGACTGAAATACGGCTTTGTATTAGTCGTATTAAACACTTAAACTCTGCCCTCATTTGGTCAGGAGTTCTTATGTTGGTTTGCAATGTTGGCAGCTCTATGACATGCTTGGTGGACGCCTACCTGCTGTGCCAACTATTTGAGCAAACAAAATGTCTATCTATACAATATACATTAATGAATATGTTTCAAATTATGGCCCTTGATGTAATTCACAAATGCAAGGGAAGTAATATTGACATTTAAGAAATTCCATACATTACAATAATTATTTAATTTCTTAGCGTCATTGCTTGACGTTTCTTCATATTAACGAGAAAAAGTCGGTAATATGAATACATTAATCAAGATATGATTCTAAGATTACACTAATCAAAATAAATAAGTACCCAATTGGTATATTATATTTTATAGATTCAAAAGGATTTTACAATTGTCATAAATTTTTGAAAATTTGTATATCGTCTGCTAATTTTGCTAGACTTTTTAAATTACACCGGAAATACACACGAAACGCAAAATTTGGTTGATGTTACACTGTCTGAACACAAATGATCCGGTTTTATTTCGGAACGGATAGTAAAATGTTCTCACAGTTCGTGTCTGATGTTATAGTATCACAACGGATTATGATGGAATGTTCTTATTTCCGATGTGTTCACAACTTCTGGATAAAGATCGACTGTTCTTATTTCTGATGTTCAAACGTCGAACAATTTGGATTAAATTCGCTGCAGAGGTGGTGTAGAAGTCAATGTTCGGTCCACATTTGCACATGTTAAAATATCTCGGTGAAGAAAATCACTCACAGATGTCACAATGGTAAAGTTCGCTTCTGGTAAGTGGTTAAGCGTCTGTGACACTGTTCTCGGTGTATATATACAATTAATATTGTTCTCATTCTAACACACACTACACAATTATACTACACTCATTATATGACTTGCTTAAAATAAGTATATTATACATGTCGGTTTCTAAACCGTATCACAATTTTAATTATAGACCTTACACAGTAGGTGAATGGAAAAAATTCACTCATTGGTGGCTGTGTTGGGCTGAGTGTAATATTACACAGTGCACTCAGACATTGCTTACTGGGTCTGTCGGACAACGGGACAAAAGGTCGGCGATTGTATTCATTCTGCCGGGAATATGGCGAACTTCAAAACTGAAATTCTGAAGCTTTAAGGACCAGCGAGCAATCATATTATTTGATGGTACTGCGGAATTTATATACCGTAATGGACTGTTGTCAGTTTCGATGATAAAGTGACGTCCTAGAAGATATCTGGACAGCTTCGTCACACTTTCTACTAAGGCCAATGCTTCTAATTGCGGAATGGACCATGCCCGCTCTCGGGGCCTTAGTTTTCTTGATAGAAAACAAACGGGATGCAGGACGTCGTTGTATTCCTGCAATAGGACTGCGCCGATCGCAATGGAGCTAGCATCTGTTCTCAATCTGAAAGGTAAACGAATGTTGGGCAATTTAAGGATGAGATTAGGCGAATTCTTATCAGAAAAGTGTGCCAAAACTTTATGAAATGCATTTCGTAGGCATTCATCGTTTACAACTTTTTCGGGTTTATTCTTGGTTAGTAAGTTAGAAAAAACCTCAGTCAGTTCTGAAAAATCAGGAATAAAGTTTCTGTAATAATTAATAAGTCCCAACAAACTGCGGACTTGTTTTTTATTTGTTGGAAGTGACAGTTTTAGAATTTTGGAGACAATTTTGTTGTCTGTCATGACAAAGCCATTAGATATTCTGTACCCCAAAAATGATATCTCTTGGTAAGCCATGCTCACCTTTGAAGGTTTCACTGTCAGTCCGTGCTGTCTGATACGTTCTAGTGTCTGTTCCAGTATCTTTATATGTTCCGTCATTGTCTCTGTATGGACACAGATGTCGTCAATATAGCAAACGATATTAGGGATGTCAGATAGGAGGAGTCGTGTCATGCGTACAAATGTGGCTGGGGCATTGACTAGCCCAAATGGAAGTTTGCACCATTCGTACAGTCCCCAAGGCGTGGCGAAAGCTGTTAGATGTCTGCTGTCTTCATGTACAGCAATCTGCCAGTAACCTTTAGACATGTCAAGGGTCGTGAAGAACTTAGCGTCAGTCAGTTCTGTCAGGAGATCGTCCGTGTTTGCCATTGGTTCAAGATCTAAAACAGTTATTTTGTTCAGTTTTCTGTAATCTATGCAAAGTCGTATTGTGTTGTCCTTTTTACGTACAATGACCATGGGTGAAGAGAAGTCTGATAGGGATCGTCTGATGATGTTGTTTTTTTCTAAGTTGATGATTTCCTGATGTAGTTGTTCCTTGTAATGTAATGGTATTGTGTATGGTCTGCATCTTATGGGTGTGTTTGATGTGAGTGTGATGTGATGCTGTACTAACTCTGTTTGTCCTGGGTTGTCTGAAAAGATGGTGTTGTACTCTTGTATCAACTGTTTGCAACTGTTTGTCTCTGCTTGACTTAGGTTTGGATTGATCTTGATCTCCTTCAAGCAGTTTGTCGTGTCTAATGTAGGTGTTGGAATCTCGTCGCTAGAATCGTCATCTTCGTGATCTATTATCACGGTGCAAGCTGTCGTATCGTCTTGTTCGTTGTCTCTGTCGTAGTATGGTCTTAGCATATTGATGTGAAATATTTTGTGTTTGTCTTTTATCAGGATTTCGTAGTCAACAGGTGAGATTTGTCTTGTCACTTTAAAAGGTCCCTGCCAAGAATCTGTCAGTAGCTGTCTGTCACTAGGTAGTAGTAGTAGTACGTCCTGTCCAGCTGTCAATGTTATAGTCCTGTTACCTTTGTCTGCGTATTGTCTGTAAGTAGCACCAGATAGTTTTAGTGCACTTTTAGCAATTTCACATGATTTCATTATCCTTTCACGCAATGATGTTACATACACAAATGATGATATGGGTTTCAATAATGGAGTGGAATCTGTTAACATTTGGTGATAAATTGTTAATGGGCCTCGTGGTTTGGCACCATAGATGAGTTCAAAGGGAGAGAAACCGGTACTAGAATGTGGTACCTCGCGATAAGCAAAAAGAACAGCTGGTAAGTAATAATCCCAGTTATTGGGGTGATCTTGAGTTACTTTGGCAAGCATGTGCTTCAGATCCCCATTAAGCTTTTCTATAATCCCGCTCGATTGAGGATGATAGGGGGTATTGAAGACTTGCTTCACTCCTAACATTTTAGTGAAAGCTTGAGTGGATGCGGCGATAAACTGCGTGCCTCTATCAGACTGGATAGTATCTGGAAACCCAATTCGGGAGAAAATATGGAAGAACACTTCCATGATATCGTTGGCAGTAATGTTCTTTAGAGGAATAGCTTCTGGCCAGCGGCTACATTGATCAATAATTGTTAGAATATATTTATTCCCTCTAGTTGTTGTATGACTAAGAGGGCCCACAATGTCAACTGATAATTTTTCAAAAGGTCGACTGGCTAAGTCAGTGACTTGTAACTTTGCCTGCGGGTGTTTACCTTTCTTTACCAGTTTCTGGCATGTATCACAACTTCTGCAATATGTTTTTATGTCATTACAGAATTTTGGCCAATGAAACTGTGTCAATAGTCTTGACCTGGTTTTAACATATGCCATATGACCTGCAAAAGGTATATCGTGAGCAAGATGTAAAGCTTGCTTGCGATAAGTAGTTGGCAACACAATTTGCTTTGTTGTAACGTCACCTTTGGTGTAGTACCTGGTGAGTATATCATTGTATAAAGCAAAATGCCATTTAGCATTTTTTGTTACTCTTGCCTTTTTGCCGATCAGGTCAAAATACTTTGACAGTGAAGGATCAGCTTTTTGAGCTGTTATGAATGTTTCCTTCATAGAGTCACTAGGTGGTACTTCTGGGCTAAGCATTTGAATAGCCTCAGTTTGGTTATTTTCATCTTGCACTCTAGCAGTAGATCTTGTTACTGCGTTCACACACTCAATGACATCAGATGATGATGATGGAATGATATCGTCAATGATGTGATGAGAACTTAGTGCTGCATTAGCTAACATACATTCAACCGGTGATATGACATTTTCAATGACATTTGGTGGTGATGTGTTATCATTAATACATAGTGATGTTATGTCATGGTTATGGGGTTTGTCATTCACCTCAGGTAAATTTCCTATGATTATATCGCACACTGGGTTTGTAAGTGCTGCGACCTTTACTTTCCCGGTGAGGAATGGTGTTTCAATGTATGCCCAAGCTAATGGATATTTTTCAATATTGCCTGAAAATGTTCTACATGTGATGTGTCTACCTGTGTAGTCTGTAGGCGTTATGAATGTTGTTTTCAGGCCAATAAGTGTACTCCCGGTGTCGCGAAGTACTGTAGCAAACTTGCCATTAACATACCCATGATAGATGTCTAATTTGCCTTTTGAGTCTATTACTAAGTTACCTTCCTCATTAGCAATAGGGATGGCGTGCCCGCATGTTAGGATACCATTTTCAAAGAAGGTATTACAGACAGTGCATGTGTTGGAACTAAATGCATCACAAGCCTGTGCTGCATGTACAGGATGTTTTTCTGTATTTTCGTCTTCTGACGCTGAGCTATCGAACAAGGCGGCATTGGCTTTATTGGTCATATGCCTGCCTCTACAATCCATGCGATGGTGACCGTAAGCCTTGCAGAGAAAACATTTACGTGCACTTTTGAACGATTTACGTTCTCTGTCTTGTCTGTTTACCATATTTTGCAAGTATGTTTGGTACCCTGGGTTTTTATCGCACATCTCGTTCAAATAATGAGACATTTTACAATGAACACAATGTCTAAATTTTTCAGAGGTAGGCCTGTTTGGTTTTTGCCTACTATAGTTTTTCTCATAGTTGGCTGCTGCTACCCAGTTACTGTCAGTAGCTTCAGTGGCAAAACACTGTTTATTTGCCGTATAATAGGCCGAACCACGTCTTTCCATTTCTTCCACACTTGTGCATTCATTCTCCTGCAAGAACTTAGAAAAAGATGATGGGATAGAAGAAATGACTTTATCTCGAATGATGAGATCTTCTAATTTATCATAATTTTTGTTAATTTTTGCTGATGAAGTCCATTTGCTGAAAATGTCTCGGACTAAACAGAGGTAGTCAGAGAACGTTTGAGTTGATTTTGGACTTAGTTTACTGAATTGTTCTCTGTACCCTGCTTCATCTAACATGAAATGTGCCATTATTTTAGATTTAATGTAATGGTACTCTTTTCTGAGGTCTTTGGGGATGGTTTCAATGACTTTCAGAGGTTCCCCAGATAGACTCCTCATATATAAAATATTCCATTCCGAAAGTGGAACTTGGTAATGTTCCATTAATGTCTCAAAATTTTGGGTAAAGGCTGCTATGCAGTCACCCGAGGTATAGTTACGAACGATACCTTGGTACTTCTTATACTGGTTTTCTTTTTCCAGTCTTTCAGATTTCTTTGACTCTTTATTCATTGCAGTCTCGGTGTCGAGTTGTTTCATTTTCAACTGTAATTCAAGTTCTTCTCTCTTACTCTGGGCTGCTATTTCTGCTTTCTTAAGTTCACCGTCTATCTCAGCTTGCTTTGTCTTTGCAGCCATTTCTACTTCGGCTTGCTTTAATGCTGTTTCAATCTCTGCTTGCTTTAGAGCTGTTTCTGCCTCTATTTGCTTGGCAGCTTTTTCAATCTCTGCCTGTTTTAGAGCTCTTTCTGCTGCTCTTTCATCGCGTTCGGCAGCTTTTTCCTGAACAAGTAGGTATTCTGCGTATTTCTTCTCACTCCATTGTGTTAATTCATCACCTTCTAACTTTAATTTTAAACCCATATCGATGAAATCAAATAACGACGACATGATGGAGAAAATATGTCAATGAAAATCAATTACACAAAATATGTCGTAAATGGTTAGTAGAAAAACAACTTACAATTGATTTGTCTATACGATGCGTGCCCACTAATGCATACGTAAAGTTAAAGTGAAGAAAAATATACTCAAGTGCCCTTGGATATGGTGACGAAAGGTTGGGCAATCGGGCTAGCAAACTGTAGGGTCGTACTTCGGAACCACTAATGACCTCTACGGCAGGGTTATGGATGGTACGCAAAAACCTGCTTTGTTTTTGGAGAGAAATAAGTTAGCGTGTGTTTGTTGGTGTGTGCCTGCAAGTCACTAAGTGTTGATTAGGTTTGGATGGCGTTGAGTATAATTGTATGTCGTAAATTTGTCGTCAACAGTGTTTCTTTCAACAGAAGTTACACTCTTTCCAAAACTCTTTGCGTTCCACAAACTCAATACACAAAAACAATCTATCTGTATTTGAACACTCAATAACATTGATGACACATCACTTACATCAAGATGACATTCAGTAAGGACAAAGACATCAAGTTTACAAGATGGCGACAAGGTCAAAATGGCGGCTAAATCACAATGTTGACAAGGTCAAACGGTGACAATTTTCACAAATCACAAATGTTTAACACGTTTACAGGATCAAACAATATGTACTGTACATTTACTAATGATCTTAAACATATTTAGACAATGTAGTAATGGATCACACTGAGACTTTTCCGATCACATGTACATCACTATAACCTTGACAAATTTTACAAGTACAAGAATTATAGTTTTAAATAACAAAGACGAACAACACACGTCTAAATATATTAGGTTCTTTAAATAAAGACGAGCCCCCACGTCCACACATGTCAGGATCTTCTATTAGGCTCGTTGGCTAACACATGTGAGACAGTACAAGTACAACGTGATTCGACGTAAGACACAGCAACACAAGTTCTATGGATTTATTGCCACATTAAATACATAACGTCTGTCGTCAGCGCTGGTCGCGTGTCAGGTAAGAATCTCGCCAGCCGACAACTCTTGTCCGCCGGGTGCCGTAACGATGTTGCTGCGTAGCTAGGCTCTGACAAGAGGAATAGAAGGCCAAAGAGAAGATGGGTGCAGGATGTGGCGGATGATCTCCAGATGGGTGTATCGGATGCGGGGCCTCTTCCTTATGATGGAGAGGTTTTCCGGAAGGTTGTTATGCGAGCGAGGTTCTGCAAATGAAATGTTATTGATTGAATGTATGGATGAGATATCATGTTGACATTTCTACATCCCAGATATCAAGTTGACATTTCTAAACCCCATATATCATGTTGACTCTTCTAGACCCCAGATATCATGTTGACATTTCTACATCCCAGATATCAAGTTGACATTTCTAAACCCCAGATATCATGTTGACTCTTCTAAACCCCAGATATCATGTTGACATTTATAAATCACAGACAGAAGCCGACATCACACAGGACCAGTGCCAGCTTTTCTGCACTGCGATTGGCTTCCCCGTGTGCGGGTCTGACGGAAGAACTTACGGCAACCCGTGCGAGCTGAGAGCAGGGAACTGCCTCAAGTCCCCGTACCAGCAGGTCACACTCGTCAGGAATGGAACCTGTGATACCTCCATCACATATCCACAGGTATGTATTCCAGTCATACCACCACCACCACCACCACCACCACATATCCACAGGTATGTACTCCAGACACACCACCACCACATATACACAGGTATGTATTCCAGACACACCACCACCATATATGCACAGGAATGTATTCCAGACACACCACCACCACATATGCACAGGAATGTATTCCAGACACACCACCACCACATATGCACAGGAATGTATTCCAGACACACCACCACCACATATGCACAGGAATGTATTCCAGACACACCACCACCACATATGCACAGGAATGTATTCCAGACACACCACCACCACATATGCACAGGTATGTATTCCAGACACACCACCACCACATATCCACAGGTATGTATTCCAGACACACCACCACCACATATGCACAGGAATGTACTCCAGACACACCACCACCACATATGCACAGGAATGTACTCCAGACACACCACCACCACATATGCACAGGAATGTACTCCAGACACACCACCACCACATATGCACAGGAATGTATTCCAGGCAACCATGTACCTTGGTATAGTTAGTTAGTCGTGGTTCCAACTTCACAGCAACGGATCGTTCCCATTATGCTCCGCTCCTGTGCCAGTGAATATCACATAAAATGCCCCTCACTGCCCTATATGAAAAGTGGAAATGACAGGAGTCTCGACAACCAACAGCCCGCACGGGTACACTGTGTATAATGCCGACGCCAGAATGTCAACACAAAAGCTCTCCACGAAAAATACAGTTCTTCTTCGATGGAAGCGGCAGTCCCTAGAAAACCAGCAGCCACACATTACTGCACAAGGCAAAACCAGTCCGCTTGCGACAAAGCCAGCTACAACATTGTTCCCCAACACGCAGTTCACGCCACAAACAACCGCGGACAAACAGTAAAAGCATTTCCTTATGCATAATGCTGAAACAGATACATAAGCCTCGAATTCGGACTGACTTATTTAGACAACGACCTCGGAACGTTAAAGGACTTTTGAGATTTGGAACATGGAATGTACGGACACTATATCGAGCTGAAGCGGCTGAAGAACTAACCCGGGATCTGGTTGAATATCAAATGGATATAACAGCAATTCAAGAAATAAGGTGGCCAGGAGAGGGTACTTTAGAGCAAAATGGAATGATTATAATATATGGAGGAAACACCCAAAATAAACATGAATTAGGAACAGGTTTTGTCATCAAAATAGAGTTATGGGGGAACGTTCTAAACTTTAAAGCTGTTAATGACAGGAATTAGTAAATTACGAATAAAAGGTAAATGGAAAAATATAACGATGATTAATGTACATGCACCTACTGAAGAGAAAGAAGATGATATTAAAGAAGACTTTTATAATGATCTGGAAGATGTCATAGAAGAAACCCCCAAACAGGACATCCTGATTGTGCTGGGAGACTTCAATGCAAAAATAGGTAGAGAGCAAACTCATAAAAAAGTGGCCGGTATGGAAAGCCTACATACAACTTCAAATGATAATGGATGGAGAGTCATCAACCTGGCAGAAGCCAAAGGACTGCAGATTAGCAGTACCAGACTACAAAGAAAGGATATACACAAACAAACTTGGAAATCATGTGACAAGAGAACCTATAATCAAATACATCACATTTTAATTAACAACAGAAATGCATCAAACATACAACAAGTTAGAAGTTATAGAGGAGCTGAGTGCCACAGCGACCACTTCCTCGTTGGAGCAAAATTTAAAATAAAACTTAAGAGAGCTTTCTATACTAAATTACAAAGATTACACCCAACATATAACAGAGAAAAACTACAAGAAATTACAGTCAAAGAGAAATTTACAGATGAAATAAAATGTAAACTTGAAACTCTGCAAAACCCTTTGGAGGAAAGCGTTGACCAAACTTGGTTGAACATCAAGAATACAATTCAATCTACCGCAGAAGAATGTCTCGGTGTGTTAACCACGCATAGCAAGAACAGATGGTTCAATCCAAAATGTGAAGAGGCAGTCATTAGGAAAAAGAATGCCAGACATTTATGGTTAAATGACATCAACAACATCCAAAAGGAAGAGCAATATAGAAATGAATGTAAAGAGGCTACAAAAATAAAATAGTCCGACAGCAGAAGCGAGAATATATGAGTAATATAATCAAAGATATGGAAACTAATCACCAGAAAAATGAATCCAGAAAGTTTTTTTAAAGAACTGAAGTCAATGAAACGAGGGCACCAACACAACACATATGGTTTAAAAGACAAAAATGGGAATATGATAAATACCAATGAGGAAATGTGCAACACATGGAAAGAATATTTTGTTGAATTACTAAATTGTGAAGCTCCAAGTAACACTTTCCCACAGGAAGAGGTTCTAACGTGTGAACCACAAATTGAAGAACCTGCATTTGAAGAAATCCTATATGTAATCACACGACTTAAAAACAATAAGGCAACTGGGGCTGATGGAATTGCTGCTGAATTTATAAAGGCAGGTGGCCATGCATTACATCTAAAGCTATACGAACTAATAATAAAAATCTGGAGGACAGAAGAATTACCCCATGACTGGAAAGAGTCATTATTGATACCTATCTTTAAGAAAGGAGACAAGTTCCAATGTGAAAATTATAGAGGAATATCACTACTGTCCACAAGCTATAAGATACTATCCGCAGTATTACTAAATAGACTAAAACCATATTCAGAAGACATATTAGGTGACTACCAGGCGGGTTTTAGACAAAACAGATCAACAATAGATCAGATATTTATCTTACGACAAATAGCCGAGAAAAATTGGGAATATAAAAGAGATCTCCATAACATTTTTGTGGATTTTAAAAAGGCTTATGATAGTGTCCATAGGAATAGTCTATGGAATGCTATGCAGGAATTTGGAATACCAAGGAAGTTAATCAACATGACCAGACTATGCATGGAAGATACTTATAATATAGTAACATATAAAGGCAGGAAATCAGACCCTTTCCAAATAACATCTGGCTTGAAACAGGGTGATGCACTATCGCCGCTACTCTTCAATCTGGCTCTAGAGAAAGTTGTAAGGAAGGTAAAGGAGGAATGTGATATTGGAGGAACATCCAAGCTGCTTGGTTATGCAGATGATATAGATATTATAGGGGAAAATGAACAAAAGACATTAGAAATATTGACTCACTTAAAGGAAAAAGCCCAACAGATGGGGCTGGTTATCAACCAAGATAAGACAGAATATATGGTAATTTCAAGAGAAGGAATGGCTAAAAACTCTGGCCACATACAAATAGATAATATGACCATTAAAAGAACGGAAACATACAAATACCTGGGTACAATCTTCAACTGCTCCAACATCATAAGGGAAGAAATACAAACTAGAATCAATTCTGGAAATAAGATATACTATGCACTACAACATCTACTAAAATCAAATGCGCTATCTCGTAACACCAAAATCACAATATACAAAACACTGATCAGACCAGTTGTGCTGTATGGCTCTGAAACCTGGAGTACAACGAAAGGAGACGAAGCCTTGTTACAAACCTTTGAGAACAAAAGTTTTAAGACGCATCTTTGGACCCATTAGGGATACACAAAGTGGAGAGTGGAAAAGAAGAAGTAACAAAGACATTTATGATCTGTTTAAGTCCCCGCTAATCACTGGTATCATGAAGGCTAATAGACTACAATGGCTGGGGCATATAGAAAGAATGGAAGATAATAGGGAAACAAAACTCGCTTACACTCAGGAAATAAATGACCGTAGACCCCGAGGTAGACCAAGAAGACGGTGGAGAGATAATATACATACAGACCTACAAGCACTTGGAATCAACGACTGGCAAGAGAAGGTCAACCAGAGAGACGAATGGAGACGGATTGTATCTGCAGCAAAGAACCTCAATGGCTCGGAATGCTGAAGAAGAAGAAGAAGAAGAAGAAGAAGAAGAAGAAGAAGAAGAAGAAGAAGAAGAAGAAGAAGAAGAAGAAGAAGAAGAAGAAGAAGAAGAAGAAGAAGAAGAAGAAGAAGAAGATAATGCAGCCGCCAGAATGTCAACACAAAAGTCCTCCACGAAACATACAGTTCATCCCCGATGGAAGCGACAGTCATTCTCCATTCCGGAGGTCCTTCCAGATGCTCACCAACACAGTCCAGATATCTCCAGATGTTGTTTGTTCCGTTTCTAGATGTTTTCTGTCAAAAAACAGTGGCAACCCTGTGCCATTATTCCGATCATCCAGTATTCAGTTCACGCCGCAAACAACCGCGGACAGATAGAAAAGGCATTTCACTGTACACAATGCCACCGCCAGAATGCCAACACAAAAGTTCTGCACAAAAAATACAGTTCATCCACGACGAACGCGGCAGTCATTTCCACATCCGGATGTTTTTCTAAATGTTCACCCACACAGTCCAGATATTTCTAGATGTTGTTTGTTCCGATTCTAGATGTTTTCTAGCAGGCCACGCCATTTTTTCTTTCCGAACATGCAGTTCACACCACAAACAACCTCGGACAGATGTAAAAACTTTCCACTGTACATAATGCCACTGTACAACACAAAAGTCCTCCACAAAAATACAGTTCATTGTCTATGGAAGCGACAGTCACTAGAAGATCAGCAGCAACACATTTTTCAGCATAAGGCAAAAACCGGTCAATTCTGGACACAGCCAGCCGTTATTGTTCGGAACATGCAGTTCACGCTCCAAACAATCTCGAGCAGAAGTAAAAGCATTACACGTAAAATTCACAGCTCACAGTGTCGCGCCACGCACTTAACTCAGTAGCAGGGCTACGGAACCATACACTTCCAGCCCAATATGAGGAAAATGCTATTGATATATATATAGAAAATAGTGTTGAAGTGCTACATAGACCCTGTACTTTTATATGGATGTGAAGCGTAGACAATGAGTAGCCAAGCTGAAAAACATCTGATGGCTGTGGAAATGTGGTTTCTGAGGAAAATGTAAAGAATACCATGCACAGGCAGAAAAACCAATGAACAAGTCCTTCAAGAAACAAATGAAGATCGTAAATTGATTAGAGTCATAAGACGTAGACAGTCAACATTTTTTTGGGCATGTTATGAGAAGAAATGGATTGGAGAACTTGGTGACAACTGGCAAGATCGAAGGGAAGAGACCAAGCGGAAGACTGGGAAGTAAATACCTGGATGGCTTGGCCACATGGCAGAGTCGAGACAGAAACACGGAGCTGATCCACGACTCTGGTGATCGAGTGAGATGGCAGAACATGACCGCCACGCTTATCGGCATGGCACATGATGTATGGATGGACAGACGTTGAGAACATTCTACAGACAATGAGAACATTCTAAAGAGAATGTGAAAATTCCACAGAAAATGAGAACATTCTACAGACAAAGAGATCATTCTACAGACATTGAAATCATTCTACAGACAATGAGATCCTTCTACAGACAATGAGAACATTCTACAGACAATGAGAAAATTCTACAGACAATGAGATCATTCTACAGACAATGAGATCATTCTACAATCATGACTTTCTGTCCTTCGTTCACATGAGAGACAATACCTGCGAATGTGTGCTGCATGTGCTGTACAAGTATTTATAGCTGCTATTCTGCAGCTGTTAATCTTAGTTTGTTTGATTGATTTAGGAACCGACATCACAGCAATCGTGGCATTCCCATAAGCGCTCCGACTCCATCCTCAGCAGCCAGCGAAGAGTTCCAATACCAATAGTTCCAGTAGCAATCTGATTATATGTCCTTCTCGCCTTTCCTCTGAGCGTCGAGCGTCGGCCAGAATCCCCTCGTCACTCCTCGCTGCCTCATTCTTGCCAGACTATAGTGATCCATTTGCTCCTCCGAGGTGTACACGTGCTCCCACAAGGCCGCAACCACATCTGCCTTGTCATGCATCAATACTCCACCATGTTTTGCAGAGCCAGCCAATCTGTCCGCCTATTCGTTCCCCAGCACACCGGCATGCCCCGGAGAAAAGATCCAGGTGATGCTTGCCACCCGTGACCTCCGAAGCGAAACAAGCCACTTTGCACGAAACCTGCCTGTTCTCACCCTCCTCAGCATGCTTTCTGAGTCAGTTACAATCACGATGTGCATGTGTATCGTGTTCTCCATCCATCGGAAAGCTGCACTAACCGCCTCCACCTCCATTCTTAAGCTAGATGTCGTGGTATCATATGCCAAGCTCTCCTGCACCAAACGTCGTCCATTAGCTTTGGCTAAGAATCCCCAGGCACTTCTCCTACCTCTCAACACCGAACCATCTGTGTAGATAATCACATCACCCGGTTGAGAATTATTCTGAACTAGTTGCTGGATTTCCATTTCCGTGGCCCCTGCTGGCCATTCCCTGCACTCCCGGCTCAATGTGATCTTAGTAGATTATTGTATAATAAAATTGGTGTTCATTAACTTGAGTAACGAAGACACAAATGATAGTCTTGTCCATTTAATGCCTGGCAGATTTCGCTACATCTCGTCATGTACATGCTGCAGAAATCACACATTATAAACTAAAGCAGTTAGATAAATCCCCCAAGTTGAAATGTGGAACACACATATTCACACATTAATGCGATTATGTATTTCTTTCTGCACTGAAATGATCGATCGTGTCTGTTTGGATTATCGCAGGTGTTCTACCTCATATTTGGCAGCTGTGTGTCAGTGACAACCAGGTACAATATCCCCACTCTCACAGCTGTACCACCTAGACTAGACTGTACTGGAACTCAGATGTTCTCAAACTTGCAATTGTAAATCTTAGTCCGCGCATTCCTTATATTCAGTTGTTGTAGCAAATACACAAGAGTTAAGCAGGGTAGGAACCCATGATAGGTCCAGCAAACCGGTAGGGGATTTATTTGATCCTGTGAAAATACTGCTCATGAATCATGGAGGAAACTAGAAAATAGGTGCTAGTCACAGGCGCTGGGGCTTCAGTAACACCTTCGCCCGACACCTAACAGTATAAGACAACAACAACAACAACAACAACAACAACAGCAACAACAACAACAACAACAACAACAACAACACAACCTTATAGGCTGAATGTGACCCCAGATGGTCGCATGCGTTAATGTGTACACCACAATCTGTACGTGACCTTAGATGTTCTCTTGTTTACAGTTGGAATGTCTTAGACTGTACCAGATCCCAAGTGTTATGTCTGAGATTGTGCAGACTCAATATCTTATGTCTTAGACTGTACCAGACATGTCAATTCTACCTACTAGATTCTTACACAACACAATTTGTACTCGTACACCCTAAACTGTACCTGACCCCCCATGTTCTCATGTTCTACTTGTAATCCTAGACTGGACCTGACCCCATATGCTCTCATGTTATACTCGTACATCGTAAACTGTACCTGACCCCTCATGTTCTCATGTTCTACTTGTAATCCTAGACTGGACCTGACCCCATATGCTCTCATGTTATACTCGTACATCGTAAACTGTACCTGACCCCTCATGTTCTCATGTTCTACTTGTAATCCTAGACTGGACCTGACCCCAAATGCTCTCATGTTATACTCGTACATCGTAAACTGTACCTGACCCCACATGTTCTCATATTCTACTTGTAACCCTAAACTGTACCTGATCCCACATGCACTCATATTACACATGTACACCCTAAACTGTACCTGATCCCACATGCACTCATATTACACTTGTACATCCTAGACTGTATCCTACCCCACGCCTCCAAAGTGTTCGCTTGTGTGCACTGAAGACTACACCCCAGTTTGTGGATCAGACGGAAAGACCTATAGCAACGCCTGTCAGGTGAGAGTGAGGAACTGTCGGGGCTCACCTTACGATCAGATCACCATAGTCAGAAACGGAACTTGTAAAACAACAACAACCACAACAACGACACCAACAACAACAACAACAACAACCACAGCAAAAACAACAACAACAACAAAAGGATACCAAACGGTACGTTGTCCATCCAGCCATGTATGTTTGTGTCGATGTTTATGTCGATGTTTGTGTCAATGTTTGTATCGATGTTTGTGTCGATGTTTGTGTTGATGTTTGTGTCGATGTTTGTGCTGATGTTTGTGCTGATGTTTGTGTCGATGTTTGTGTCGATGTTTGTGTTGATGTTTGTGTTGATGTTTGTGTCGATGTTTGTGTTGATGTTTGTGTCGGTGTTTGTGCTGATGTTTGTGTTGATGTTTGTGTCTATGTTTGTGTTGATGTTTGTGTTGATGTTTGTGTTGATGTTTGTGTTGATGTTTGTGTTGATGTTTGTGTCGATGTTTGTGTCGATGTTTGTGTCGATGTTTGTATTGATGTTTGTGTCGATGTTTGTGTTGATGTTTGTGTCGGTGTTTGTGCTGATGTTTGTGTTGATGTTTGTGTCGATGTTTGTGTCGATGTTTGTGTTGATGTTTGTGTCGGTGTTTGTGCTGATGTTTGTGTTGATGTTTGTGTCGGTGTTTGTGTTGATGTTTGTGTCGATGTGTGTGCTGATGTTTGTGTTGATGTTTGTGTCGATGTTTGTGTTGATGTTTGTATCGATGTTTGTGTTGATGTTTGTGTCGATGTTTGTGTTGATGTTTGTATCGATGTTTGTGTTGATGTTTGTATCGATGTTTGTGTTGATGTTTGTGTCGATGTTTGTGCTAATGTTTGTGTTGATGTTTGTGTCGATGTTTGTGTTGATGTTTGTATCGATGTTTGTGTTGATGTTTGTGTTGATGTTTGTGTTGATGTTTGTGCTGATGTTTGTGTTGATGTTTGTGTCGATGTTTGTGTTGATGTTTGTGTCGATGTTTGTGACGATGTTTGTATTGATGTTTGTGTTGATGTTTGTATCGATGTTTGTGTTGATGTTTGTGTGGATGTTTGTGTCGATGTTTGTGTTGGTGTTTGTGTCGATGTTTGTGTCGATGTTTGTGTTGATGTTTGTATCGATGTTTGTGTCGATGTTTGTGTTGATGTTTGTGTTGATGTTTGTGTTGATGTTTGTGTTGATGTGTGTGTTGATGTTTGTATCGATGTTTGTGTCGATGTTTGTGTCGATGTTTGTGTCGATGTTTGTATCGATGTTTCTGTTGATGTTTGTATCGATGTTTGTGTCGATGTTTGTGTTGATGTTTGTATCGATGTTTGTGTTGATGTTTGTGTTGATGTTTGTGTTGATGTTTGTGTCGAAGTTTGTATCGATGTTTGTTTTGATGTTTGTGTCGATGTTTGTGTCGATGTTTGTGTTGATGTTTGTGTTGATGTTTGTGTCGATGTTTGTGTCGATGGTTGTGTCGATGTTTGTATCGATGTTTGTGTTGATGTTTGTGTTGATGTTTGTGTTGATGTTTGTATCGATGTTTGTATCGATGTTTGTATCGATGTTTGTGTTGATGTTTGTATCGATGTTTGTGTTGATGTTTGTGTTGATGTTTGTATCGATGTTTGTGTTGATGTTTGTATCGATGTTTGTGTTGATGTTTGTATCGATGTTTGTGTTGATGTTTGTATCGATGTTTGTATCGATGTTTGTGTTGATGTTTGTATCGATGTTTGTGTTGATGTTTGTGTTGATGTTTGTGTCGATGTTTGTGTTGATGTTTGTGTTGATGTTTGTGCTGATGTTTGTGTTGATGTTTGTGTTGATGTTTGTGTCGATGTTTGTGTCATGTTTGTGTCGATGTTTGTGTTGATGTTTGTGTTGATGTTTGTGTTGATGTTTGTGTCGATGTTTGTGTCGATGTTTGTGTCGATGTTTGTGTTGATGTTTGTGTCGATGTTTGTGACGATGTTTGTATCGATGTTTGTGTTGATGTTTGTATCGATGTTTGTGTTGATGTTTGTGTTGATGTTTGTATCGATGTTTGTGTCGATGTTTGTGTTGATGTTTGTATCGATGTTTGTGTTGATGTTTGTATCGATGTTTGTGTTGATGTGTGTGTTGATGTTTGTATCGATGTTTGTGTCGATGTTTGTGTCGATGTTTGTATCGATGTTTGTGTTGATGTTTGTATCGATGTTTGTGTCGATGTTTGTGTTGATGTTTGTATCGATGTTTGTGTTGATGTTTGTGTTGATGTTTGTGTCGATGTTTGTGTCGATGTTTGTATCGATGTTTGTTTTGATGTTTGTGTCGATGTTTGTGTCGATGTTTGTGTTGATGTTTGTGTCGATGTTTGTGTTGATGTTTGTGTCGATGTTTGTGTCGATGTTTGTGTCGATGTTTGTATCGATGTTTGTGTTGATGTTTGTGTTGATGTTTGTGTTGATGTTTGTATCGATGTTTGTATCGATGTTTGTGTCGATGTTTGTGTTGATGTTTGTATCGATGTTTGTGTTGATGTTTGTGTTGATGTTTGTGTTGATATTTGTATCGATGTTTGTATCGATGTTTGTATCGATGTTTGTGTTGATGCTTGTATCGATGTTTGTGTTGATGTTTGTATCGATGTTTGTATCGATGTTTGTGTTGATGTTTGTATCAATGTTTCTGTTGATGTTTGTGTTGATGTTTGTATCGATGTTTGTGTTGATGTTTGTGTTGATGTTTGTGTTTATGTTTGTGTTGATATTTGTATCGATGTTTGTATCGATGTTTGTGTTGATGTTTGTATCGATGTTTGTGTTGATGTTTGTATCGATGTTTGTATCGATGTTTGTGTTGATGTTTGTATCAATGTTTCTGTTGATGTTTGTGTTGATGTTTGTGTCGATGTTTGTGTTGATGTTTGTGTTGATGTTTGTGTTGATGTTTGTGTTAATGTTTGTGTCGATGTTTGTGTCGATGTTTGTGTTGATGTTTGTGTTGATGTTTGTGTTGATGTTTGTGTCGATGTTTGTGTCGATGTTTGTGTTGATGTTTGTATCGATGTTTGTGTTGATGTTTGTGTTGATGTTTGTGTCGATGTTTGTGTCGATGTTTGTATCGATGTTTGTGTTGATGTTTGTATCGATTTTTGTGTTGATGTTAGTGTTGATGTTTGTGTTGATGTTTGTATCGATGTTTGTATCGATGTTTGTGTTGATGTTTGTATCGATGTTTGTATCGATGTTTGTATCGATGTTTGTGTTGATGTTTGTATCGATGTTTGTGTTGATGTTTGTGTCGATGTTTGTGTCGATGTTTGTGTCGATGTTTGTGTTGATGTTTGTGTTGATATTTGTGGTGATGTTTGTGTTGATGTTTGTGTTTGTTTTTACTTGTCTCTTTATGTTTTGGGGGAGGTTTGATTGGATGTATTTTACGGTTGTCGCCAATAGTTATCTAGATTGTCTGTATATCTTCAAGGCAAACAGCTTACCAGTGTTAAATGTCAACAATCTGCACAATGAGACATTCAGTCACCTGACAGACATGTACACTGAACAATCTGCACAATGAGACATTCAGTCACCTGACAGACATGTACGCTGAACAATCTGCACAATGAGACATTCAGTCACCTGACAGACATGTACACTGAACAATCTGCACAATGAGACATTCAGTCACCTGACAAAAATGTACGCTGAACAATCTGCACAATGAGACATTCAGGCACCTGACAGAAATGTACGCTGGACAATCTGCACAATGAGACATTCAGTCACCTGACAGACATGTACACTGAACAATCTGCACAATGAGACATTCAGTCACCTGACAGACATGTACGCTGAACAATCTGCACAATGAGACATTCAGTCACCTGACAGACATGTACACTGAACAATCTGCACAATGAGACATTCAGTCACCTGACAGAAATGTACGCTGGACAATCTGCACAATGAGACATTCAGTCACCTGACAGACATGTACGCTGAACAATCTGCACAATGAGACATTCAGTCACCTGACAGAAATGTACGCTGGACAATCTGCACAATGAGACATTCAGTAACCTGACAGACATGTACGCTGAACAATCTGCACAATGAGACATTCAGTCACCTGACAGAAATGTACGCTGGACAATCTGCACAATGAGACATTCAGTCACCTGACAGACATGTACGCTGAACAATCTGCACAATGAGACATTCAGTCACCTGACAGAAATGTACGCTGGACAATCTGCACAATGAGACATTCAGTCACCTGACAGACATGTACGCTGAACAATCTGCACAATGAGACATTCAGTCACCTGACAGAAATGTACGCTGGACAATCTGCACAATGAGACATTCAGTCACCTGACAGACATGTACGCTGAACAATCTGCACAATGAGACATTCAGTCACCTGACAGAAATGTACGCTGGACAATCTGCACAATGAGACATTCAGTCACCTGACAGACATGTACACTGAACAATCTGCACAATGAGACATTCAGTCACCTGACAGACATGTACACTGAACAATCTGCACAATGAGACATTCAGTCACCTGACAAAAATGTACGCTGAACAATCTGCACAATGAGACATTCAGGCACCTGACAGAAATGTACGCTGGACAATCTGCACAATGAGACATTCAGTCACCTGACAGACATGTACACTGAACAATCTGCACAATGAGACATTCAGTCACCTGACAGACATGTACGCTGAACAATCTGCACAATGAGACATTCAGTCACCTGACAGACATGTACACTGAACAATCTGCACAATGAAACATTCAGTCACCTGACAGAAATGTACGCTGGACAATCTGCACAATGAGACATTCAGTCACCTGACAGACATGTACGCTGAACAATCTGCACAATGAGACATTCAGTCACCTGACAGAAATGTACGCTGGACAATCTGCACAATGAGACATTCAGTAACCTGACAGACATGTACGCTGAACAATCTGCACAATGAGACATTCAGTCACCTGACAGAAATGTACGCTGGACAATCTGCACAATGAGACATTCAGTCACCTGACAGACATGTACGCTGAACAATCTGCACAATGAGACATTCAGTCACCTGACAGAAATGTACGCTGGACAATCTGCACAATGAGACATTCAGTCACCTGACAGACATGTACGCTGAACAATCTGCACAATGAGACATTCAGTCACCTGACAGAAATGTACGCTGGACAATCTGCACAATGAGACATTCAGTCACCTGACAGACATGTACGCTGAACAATCTGCACAATGAGACATTCAGTCACCTGACAGAAATGTACGCTGGACAATCTGCACAATGAGACATTCAGTCACCTGACAGACATGTACACTGAACAATCTGCACAATGAGACATTCAGTAACCTGACAGACATGTACGCTGGACAATCTGCACAATGAGACATTCAGTCACCTGACAGAAATGTACGCTGGACAATCTGCACAATGAGACATTCAGTCACCTGACAGAAATGTACGCTGGACAATCTGCACAATGAGACATTCAGTCACCTGACAGACATGTACGCTGAACAATCTGCACAATGAGACATTCAGTCACCTGACAGAAATGTACGCTGGACAATCTGCACAATGAGACATTCAGTCACCTGACAGACATGTATGCTGAACATCTGAACAATATGGACACTGAATGTCTGCACAACTTACCCGTGTTAAATTCCAGACAGTCTATGTTTGTAATCACAGGTTCTAGACACAGTCTATGTTTGTAATCATATATTCCAGACAATGTCTATTTTTGTAATCACACATTCTAGACAGAGCCGGTCAACCCATATGGAACCTGTCGTCTGGGGTGTACCCGACAAGTGATCCCAGTGTGTGGATCTGATGGAATCACCTACAACAACCCGTGCGAGCTGAGAGTTGGCAACTGTTTCCGGTCCCCTTACGAGCAGGTGGTGTTAGTCAGCAAAACAAGATGTTATACAACCGCCACCACTACCACTCCCAACCCATACCGACAGGTACGTAGTCCAGACAGCCATTTATCTGTGTGTGGTCACAACGAGGTTCTGTTATGTCACGTGGTGGTGTAAATCTTGCCATGGAAACTATTTGGTTCACTTATGTTTCCTTGAGGTTACATTTTCTGTTATGTCACGTGATGGTGTAAATCTTGACATGGAAACTATTTGGTTCACTTATGTTTCCTTGAGGTTACATTTTCTGTTATGTCACGTGATGGTGTAAATCTTGCCATGGAAACTATTTGGTTCACTTATGTTTCCTTGAGGTTACATTTTCTGTTATGTCACGTGATGGTGTAAATCTTGCCATGGAAACTATTTGGTTCACTTATGTTTCCTTGAGGTTACATTTTCTGTTATGTCACGTGATGGTGTAAATCTTGCCATGGAAACTATTTGGTTCACTTATGTTTCCTTGAGGTTACATTTTCTGTTATGTCACGTGATGGTGTAAATCTTGCCATGGAAACTATTTGGTTCACTTATGTTTCCTTGAGCTGACATTTTCTGTTATATTGCGTGTGCTTTTTTTTTCTTTTTTGTACGCTTGCTCATTTTGAACTCAAGTGTAGTCCATACCCATTACTACTAGTAGCACTGGACTGAATTCTGCGTGTGGATTAGCTTTCCCTATTACCAGTGTCCCCCCATCAGGCGAAAACACTCTGACTTCAGAGGTACTTGTAGTCAACGTCCCCAAGGAAAGAAGAGAAGTCAACTCAACAAGTCCAACTTTTCTGTCTATGGGCTGAACCCCTTATATCGCCATCAGCACACCGGATGTTTAAGAACGCGCATTCTTATCCATTCCTATTTTCAGCTATATGGAACTGTCACCACTCAGATAATGTGAGACATTTCACGCCAGCAACAGTTTACAGTCAACGAGAATATAGTTCACATATTGACTTCTGTCCCTTCTCCCGACACGTTACTGGATGATCTGGGATGGTGGCCTGGAAGAAGGGTAAGCAACTGAATGGATACACAACACCAGTGACCCAAATCTATGGACACGCATGAGAACCTACGCCAGTCAGCATGTCAGATGATGATGATGATGGTGGTTTTTGTCATGTGAGCTGCCTGTGGAGTAGAGGCCACCTGTAGCTGCATTCTTTCGTTATCAATTTGTATTTGTCTTTTCTGAAATAATTTCTGTAGGGTTTTCAAAATCTCTTCCCGCATACAAATAGTTGATTCTGATTGTCTGTTTTGTTTCGTTGAATCACAGCCTTTTGATTTCCATGTCTAATCATTGTGTCAATACAGAAATAATTCTATCATAGTTCAACATCATCATGTGCCATGCCGATAAGCATTGGCCGCCATATTTTGCCATCTCACACGATCACTAGAGTCGTGGATCAGCTCTATGTTTGTGTCTCGACCATGCCACGTAAATACCATCCAGGTATTTACTTATTTGCTTTCGCTTTATTATTTTCCCCTGCATCTTACCAGTTGTCACCAAGGTCTCTGAGTTCTCTAGTGTGTCTTCTCATAGCGTGCCGAAAAAACAACTGTGACTGTCTAGGTCTAATTTCTCTAATCAGTTTTTGCTGTTTTCATTTGCCTCTTGTAGGACGTGGTCATCGGTGTTTCTGTCTGTCAGTGATAGTCTTTGCATTTCCTCCCAAACCACATTTCTAATTCCATTACATCCGCCATCGCATGCCAATGACTGTTCCCAGATAGCTGTATCCATTAACCTGTTGAAGAATATTCCCATTTACTTGTATATTACATTGTGGTATTTCCTTCTTCCTAGTGACGACCATAATCTGTGTCTTCTTACAGTTTAATTCTAACCCTCGTTGTTCACTGTGTGCAACAACCACATGTACTTATTGCTGCAGATCCTGTTCATTGTCTGCAATCAAGACTGCATATCTAATTTTATGAATGTTACGTCCCCCAACGATGAGGGCAGACTACAACGTCATATTAATAATCTGAGTTCAGCCTGCAGCAGATACAATATGAGTATAAATACAGCCAAAACCGAAGTAATGCAAGTTAGCAGATCGCCAGGCCCACTAAGTATACAGATAAATAACACAATTCTGAAACAAGTTAAAGAATTCAAATATCTTGGAAGTATGATCACAGAAGATGGCAGATTGGACAGAGAAATCGAAATCAGATGTCAAAAAGCTAGTGCACTTACATATCAACTATTACCCTTACTGAAACATCCAAATATACCCATGTCCGCAAAACGACAGATAATAAATAGCACATGCACACCAACCATATGCTACCAATCTCAAACCTGGACTTTATCCAAATCATACCTTCGCAAAATCAACACCTGTGAGATGAGATGCCTGAGGAGAGCTGCCAACCTAACAATCCGAGACCGAGTAAGAAATGCTATTATCAGACAGACAGTGGGATCAACACCTTGTGCCACATTTATTGAAAGTCCTAGAGTGTATCTGACTCCCATGTGTACATTTGCTCATCATAGAAAGAACCTGATCCCACACTTTACACTTGTACATCGTAGACTATACCTGATCCCACACTTTACACTTGTACATCGTAGACTATACCTGATCCCACACTTTACACTTGTACATCGTAGACTATACCTGATCCCACACTTTACACTTGTACATCGTAGACTATACCTGATCCCACACTTTACACTTGTACATCCTAGACTATACCTGATCCCACACTTTACACTTGTACATCCTAGAGTGAACCCTACCCTACGCCTCGAAAATGTTCGCTTATTTGCGCTGAAGACTACACCCCAGTTTGTGGATCAGACGGAAAGACCTATAGCAACGCCTGTCAGTTGAGAGTGAGGAACTGCCGGGGGTTACCTATCGATCAGATCACCATTGTCTATAACGGATCTTGTGTAGCAACAACAACAAGAAAAGCAACAACAACAACGACACCGAAGACATATCGAACGGTATGTAGTCC
The DNA here is from genome assembly GCA_014155875.1 of Cepaea nemoralis. Classification (NCBI taxonomy): domain Eukaryota; kingdom Metazoa; phylum Mollusca; class Gastropoda; order Stylommatophora; family Helicidae; genus Cepaea; species Cepaea nemoralis. The sequence continues at coordinate 96,324 of JACEFZ010027052.1, read as the reverse complement.
ACCCAGCCATTGAAGTATTGGCTTGTGTTTGTGGTGAGCTTGTCTTGTTTCAATGTGTACATCTGTCTCCAATAATTATTAGTCTTATTTATATCTTATCGAGACAAACTGCGGCAACAACGAAGATAAGTAGTCCAACCAGGCATGTATCTCTGTGTGTTGGTGGCCCGGTGGAGTTGAATGTTGCATGTATCTCTGTGTGTTGGTGGCCAGGTGGAGTTGGAATGTTGCATGTATCTCTGTGTGTTGGTGGCCTGGTGGAGTTGAATGTTGCATGTATCTCTGTGTGTTGGTGGCCAGGTGGAGTTGGATGTTGCATGTATCTCTGTGTGTTGGTGGCCAGGTGGAGTTGAATGTTGCATGTATCTCTGTGTGTTGTGGCCCGGTGGAGTTGAATGTTTCTATGAAGTTGTCTACAACTTGTGTGGCTATTGTGTATGTTCTCACGGTCACGTGATATCTGGACGATCTGTCGTTATTTCAACAGTCAGACATTCTGACCTGTAGATAGATTAGATGTACATAGAAGACAGTCTGACTTACAGTAACCAGGTCTATACAAAGCAAACTTCAGAGTTTATATCTATGCATCCAACTATTCACGTATCCAACTATCCATGCTATGCTTTCATTGCGTTCTGCTGTATTAGTTATCATTATATCCACAGATCCTGACATGTCATTGTCGTCTGTATTTATCATGTGTCCATTCAACAACTCCCAGTCTGACCGTGTCTACTTTCTACCCCAGGTTCTTGCTGGCAATCTCGTCTGTGTTATACTTACAGTCTCATCCATGTTTTCCTAGCAGTCTCATCCATGTTTTACTGACAGCCGCATCCATGTTTCTCTTGCAGTGTCGTTAATGTTTTACTGACAGTCTCGTCCATGTTTTACTTGCAGTCTCATCCATGTTTTACTTTCAGTCTCATCCATGTTTTACTGACAGTCTCATCCATGTTTTACTTGCAGTCTCATCCATGTTTTACTGACAGCCGCATCCATGTTTCTATTGCAGTGTCGTTCATGTTTTACTTGCAGTCTCATCCATGTTTCACTTCCAGTGTGAACCATGTTTTACCTACAGTCTGATCAATGTTTTACTTGCAGTCTCAAATCTCCACCCAATCACGGACTCAAGTATGCTTAGTAAGGTGGAGAAAGGAATGTTCCGTGTGGAATGGCTCATCTCGCTTCAGAGTTCACAGATTGTGAGAATTGTATGGATTTTTCTGCCGTGACCATGCGGGAGTGCGGGGGAATTAACAGGCAGATAGGCTGGCAGAGAATGCACCTCTTGATGGTAGATACTTATGGACAATTGAAAGATGCACTCGTGGGACCAGATGGAGAAGATTGGGGAAACAGATTGAAAACACATATGTGGAACTGATGAGATTACAGGGTCGAATCTCAAAACTGAGAGGGAAGACCAGGAGAACTATCAATCAGATAGCGGTGGGAACAATTAGTAGTGTGACTCGTCGCTGGCTGTTGAACGAGGGGGCGGAGTGCCTATGGTGATGTCCTGAGTGCATTGATATCATTTCCTAGCTCAACTTAGCTCAATCCCCACGTTTGTGTGGCTTGTATGCTAGTTCTCGTTAATTCGAGATAGTTTATTTCCACGATGCACTTATCCCCGTAAAGTAAAGTAAAGTAAAGTAAAGTAAAGTAAAGTAAAGTAGATGTATTTGATATTGCAATATTTGTTGTGGCTATGTGTACAAGCATGTACCTATTTTTTCACGTACAGGTGTACAGATAGATGACAATTATATTCTGCCCAACTCGCCCTTTCAACTCTGACCCGTGGCTAGGACGGGGTCACCAACCACAACGAATGTTTGCTACAGGAGACCTGCAGCCGGCCACCGTGTACAACAACAGCAACAACAACCACCACAACAACGACAACAGCAACCATTAGAACACCATACAATCAGAGTCCTGACCAAGCTTGTCATGTCAGCTCTTCCAATAAACCTACAGACTTGCAGATGTTTCCTGTGTTTCTTTGTGTCAATGTTTCCTGTGTTTCTTTGTGTCAGTGTTTCCCGTGTTTCTTTGTGTCAATGTTTCCCGTGTTTCTTTGTGTCTCTGTTTCCCGTGTTTCTTTGTGTCAATGTTTCCTGTGTTTCTTTGTGTCAATGTTTCCTGTGTTTCTTTGTGTCAGTGTTTACCGTGTTTCTTTGTGTCAATGTTTCCCGTGTTTCTTTGTGTCAATGTTTCCTGTGTTTCTTTGTGTCAATGTTTCCTGTGTTTCTTTGTGTCAATGTTTCCTGTATTTCTTTGTGTCAATGTTTCCTGTGTTTCTTTGTGTCAGTGTTTCCCGTTGTCTGCCCGACAGTACTACAGCATCACTACTGCTGCTACATCAACAACAACCACTACTACTACTACTACTACTGCTGCTGCTGCTGCTGCTGCTGCTGCTGCTGCTGATGCTGCTACTACTACTACTACTACTACCAATTAATTCATGCATTTAGTAGCATGGTTTTTGCAGAATCTGAAATCAATAATAATATTCCGGTAAACTTCTCGGTCATAAGCAAGATATCCCGCGTCCGATACACCCATCTGGAGATCATCTGTCACATTCTGCACCCATCTTCTCTTTGACCTTCCTCTTCCTCTCTTTCCGGGCATTTACCCCTCCATTATTGTTCTCTCCAAACTTTCATAACAATTCAAGTGACCATATTCAAATTCACACGTTTAACATATTCACACATTGAACATATTCACACATTGAACATATTCACACATTGAACATATTCACACATTGAACATATTCACACATTGAACATATTCACACATTGAACATATTCACACATTGAACATATTCACATATTGAACATATTCAAAAATTGAACATATTCACACAGAACATATTCACACATTGAACATATTCACACATTGAACATATTCACACGTTTAACATATTCACACATTGAACATATTCACACAGAACATATTCACACATTGAACATATTCACACAATGAACATATTCACACAGAACATATTCACACATTGAACATATTCACACGTTTAACATATTCACACGTTGAACATATTCACACATTGAATATATTCACACAGAACATATTCACACGTTTAACATATTCACACATTGAACATATTCACACAGAACATATTCACACGTTTAACATATTCACACATTGAACATATTCACACATTGAACATATTCACACATTTAACATATTCAAACATTGAACATATTCACACATTGAACATATTCACACATTGAACATATTCACACGTTTAACATATTCACACATTGAACATATTCACACATTGAACATATTCACACAGAACATATTCACACGTTTAACATATTCACACATTGAACATATTCACACGGTTAACATATTCACACACAGAACATATTCACACAAAGAACATATTCACACGGTTAACATATTCAGACATTGAACATATTCACACAGTTAACATATTAACACATTGAACATATTCACACGGTTAACATATTCACACATTGACCATATTCACACATTGAACATATTCACACATGGAACATATTTGCACAGAACATTTTCACACATTGAACATATTCACACATTGAACATATTGATACATTGAACATATTCACACATTGAACATATTCACACAGAACATATTCACACATTGAACATATTCACACATTGACCATATTCACATAGAACATATTCACACATTGAACATATTCACACGTTTAACATATTCACACATTGAACATATTCACACATTGAACATATTCACACAGAACATATTCACACGTTTAACATATTCACACATTGAACATATTCACACATTGAACATATTCACACAGAACATATTCACACAGAACATATTCACACGTTTAACATATTCACACAGAACATATTCACACGTTTAACATATTCACACACTGAACATATTCACACATTGAACATATTCACACGTTTAACATATTCACACACTGAAACACACTGAAAATATTCACACATTGAACATATTCACACATTGAAAATATTCACACATTGAACATATTCACACAGAACATATTCACACGTTTAACATATTCACACACTGAACATATTCACACATTGAACATATTCACACATTGAACATATTCACACGTTTAACACATTCACACACTGAAAATATTCACACAGAACATATTCACACATTGAACATATTCACACATTGAACATATTCACACGGTTAACATATTCACACATAACATATTCACACAGAACATATTCACACAGAACATATTCACACATTGAACATATTCACACGTTTAACATATTCACACATTTAACATATTCACACATAACATATTCACACAGAACATATTCACACAGAACATATTCACACATTGAACATATTCACACATTAAACATATTCACACATTAAACATATTCCACATTGAACATATTCACACAATGAACATATTCACACGGTTAACATATTCACACATTGACCATATTCACACATTGAACATATTCACACATTTAACATATTCACACAATGAACATATTCACACATTGAACATATTCACACGGTTAACATATTCACACATTGAACATATTCACACGGTTAACATATTCACACATTGAACATATTCACACGCTTAACATATTCACACATTGAACATATTCACACGTTTAACATATTCACACACTGAACATATTCACACGGTTAACATATTCACACAGAACATATTCACACATTGAACATATTCACACGGTTAACATATTCACACATTGAACATATTCACACATTGAACATATTCACACAATGAACATATTCACACATTGAACATATTCACACGTTTAACATATTCACACATTGAACATATTCACACATTGAACATATTCACACATTGAACATATTCACACGGTTAACATATTCACACATTGAACATATTCACACATTGAACATATTCACACGTTTAACATATTCACACATTGAACATACTCACACATTGAACATATTCACATGTTTAACATATTCACACATTGAACATATTCACACGGTTAACATATTCACACATTGAACATATTCACAGGTTTAACATATTCACACATTGAACATATTCACATGGTTAACATATTCACACATTGAACATATTCACACGGTTAACATATTCACACATTGAACATATTCACACGTTTAACATATTCACACGTTTAACATATTCACACATTGAACATATTTACACATTGAACATATTCACATGTTTAACATATTCACACATTGAACATATTCACACGGTTAACGTATTCACACATTGAACATATTCACACGTTTAACATATTCACACATTGAACATATTCACATGGTTAACATATTCACACATTGAACATATTCACACAATGAGAACTATTATATTTCCCTAACCTACCTCTAATTGATCACTATCTTAAAATAATATTTTACATATCACAATAAGTTTATATACATGGTCTTCAGTTTCCACAGGTTAGTAGTTGCCTTAATGTTTGTACATTTGTTGTATAGGCATAATATATCTACACACTTTGCCTGGGTATCTGAAATACATCACATAGTCATCTTAATGTTCTCTCGGTAGTGCACGTGTAGAGTTAACTGGTGTCGTAGGTCAGCCTTTTTGTGTCTGAAATTAAGCACTGTTCTTACACTGTTTTCTGCGTTTCACACACATGATACACCGGAATGGAGCTTAGTTGGAAATGAGCTGTCCTCGTTCACACGGTGATATTTACGTTCTGCAGCACAGTTCTTGCCCCTGATATCTACGGACACCTAACAGTTCACTGTTCTCTGTACATGATTACGCACATATTGTGGATCTATATGTAAACTATTTTACATAGCATATTATAATCTATTCATGTACTAATTATCACTCTACATTTATATGTGGGATTTCAGGTATTATTACCTCAGATGGTCTACTGAGGGTATCAGCCAGAATGTTGTCCTTACCCTTGATATAATCTATACTAAACGTATAGTTCTGAAGTATCAGAGACCACCTGTATATCCGGTCATTTTATGCACCCCAGTTTGGATGACCGTGATGGGAGAATTATCTGTCTGGACAATGAAGTGTACACCCGCCAGAAATCGATGGAGCTTCCTCACTGAATAGATGACGCTGAGGGCCTCCAGTTCTGCTATCGAATATCTGGACTCGGCAGGTGTGATCTTACGGCTCACGTAGCAAATTGGATGGAAGATGCCCTCATAAAATTGGCCTAGGACTGCAGCGATGGAGATCCTGCTGGCATCTGTCCTAAGATAATAAACGAGCCCAGGATTAGGCAAGCGGAGGATGGGAACATTACTAAAAAGAATTTTCAATTTTGACAATGCAGAAATTAATAATGCATCTTTCACATCCAATTTTACTGATGCTTTTAATACAATAGAAAACACACTTGTAATTTCTGCTAGATTTGGAATAAATTTACTATAGTAATTTACTAGTCCCAGAAGGCTTCTGACCTGTTTTTTAGTGGTAGGAATGGTCAGATTCATGATTTTTGTAATTATCCTGTTGTCGGTCTTCAATTTACCTTGAGAGATGATATGACCCAAAAATTCAATTTCTTTTAGGCCCAATTCGACTTTGCCTGGTTTGACAGTGAGACCGAAGAGTCGCACTCTGTCAAAGGCATGTCTCAGTTTCAGTAGGTGTATTGTCCAGTCATCAGTATTCTGATGTATTCATGTGTATTCTGTCAGTTCACTAAATGTATGCCCCTCGTCGGATTTGCCAGTCTCGCTAACTAGTGTAGTTGCGCTCTGTATGTCTGTCGTCTGATCACTAGGTGTTGGTGCACTCTGTTCGTCTGTCACTACTTCTGTCTTTTGTCTTGAAAAGTGAGGTTTTCGCATGCTGACATGGAATATCTCTAAGTGTCTGTTTATCGATATTTCATCGTCAACATGTACCATGGTTATGTACCACCCTGAATGGTCTTTGCCATTTCGTTTGTATGGAAGTAGCCTAAATCTGTCTTGATCAAGTTCAAGATCACTTGTTTTCGCACCTTTGTTTGTGTGCTTGTGGTAGAACTGACCCTTCCTCTATCAAATGGTTTGGGTGCCAGTGTAGAGGGTTGTACTTCCGTTGTAGGATGTCTACCCTTAAACTTTTGTACCAATTGTTGACAGACATTACACGCAAATACATTATGAAAACATAATTTTATCTTCTTGAAAAAACCTGGTCTGGTGTTGTTGTATGCAAGATAACCAGTCACCGGTGTTTTATGTGCATATTTTGGCATAGTTAACCGGTGTTGTTCAGGTAACACCTGTTCATGGTTACCAGTAGCATGACCTGTAGTTGAAATGCCATTCTTACGTCTAAATAAACCAGATGCATTTTTGGTCACTCTGGCTTTGACCTTTAACAATTTTAAGTATGGAGACACATTAAGAGTAGATTTCTGGTGGTGTAAAAGTTTCTGTTTGTTTGTGTCATCTGTGCTGGTTGTAGAAAGCATCAGTAGTGTCTCATCTTGTAATATGTTATGATGTTTTGAAGTGTCTGTTTTGGCTGTTGTAATAGTTGCCTTTACTTTTTCCCATGCAACTATTTCATCAATCGTACAATGTTTTAGTTGGGGTAAGCACCCCAGAATTAAATCAGTACAAGGGTTGTTCAGTATTGCACAGGTAAAGGTACCAGAGAGAAAAGGAGAGTCAATCTGGGCTTTTGCCAAAGGGTAGATTTCAATGTTACCCGAAAAGGTACGGCATTTGACAGTATCACCTGTGTAATCACCCGGATTTACCAGTTCTTTCCGAAGACCAATAAGGGTACTGCCGCTGTCCAGCAAACACTGGCATGCTACATCATTGACCATCGCATTGTGGAACACAAGATTGCCTCTGGAGGCTACTGCTGCGTTTACACTCTCAGATGAGCATAGTACTGTATGTCCACATTCTAGTTTCGCGTCTGTATGGAATTGGTGACATCGTTCACAGCTGTCGAAGCTCAACATATCGTATGCACCACAAACATTTTCTGCTTGGTTATTAGGTAAGTCACTTTCACTTTCAGATTCATTCTCACTACCACCATCTGAAGAGGTGTCAATCAAAATGGCATTACTGGCTTTCATACGCTGCCGGCCAAGGCACTTATTACTATAATGGCCATAACAGGAACAAAAAAACATTTGATTGCACGCCTGTATGCGGATCTTTTACTTTGCTGTTTCTTGATCACATTTTCAAGATGCGCCGGATAATTTGGCGATTTGTCACACATAGCATAAGTGTCATGTAAGAGGTGACAATGGATACATTTTTCCATTTTCTTATCTTTCTTATCGTATTTCTGATAAGGTTTCCTATTACTTTGGTAGTTTTTAGTTTGGTCTTTGACAAAGGAAACTATTTCAGAGTCATTTGAGGTCTTAAACACATCTCTGTTAGAAGAAAAATATGCTGATCCTTTCTTTTCAAACTGCTCTATGTTTTCAATGTCTGACTGCTGCAAAAATTTGGCAAAAGGAGAAGGAATGTTGGATATAACCTTATCCATCGTAATTAAGTTTTTTAATCTATCAAAGTCTTTTTCTATGTTAGCTGCTTTGAGCCACCTGTTTAGTACACTCTGTACATTTGAAACATAATCAATAAAGGTTTCACTAGGTTTAGGTTTTAGATTTGAGAACTGAACTTGATACCCAGGGGCATCAAGTAAAAAGTGCTGCATAATCCTATCATGGATGTATTGATAGCTAGATCTAAGCTCTGTTGGTATAGTTTCTATTACTTTAAGGGGCTCACCACTGAGATTTTTTGTATAAATTGGGGCCCACATCTCTAATGGAACTTGGTGGTATTTAAATTGATATTCTACATTCTCTGTCCATGCTGATATTGAGTCTTCTTTACAATATGGTTTGATAATATTTTGTATTTGTTGAACTTATTTTCTTCTTGTTGACTTCTTAATTTAGTGGCAGAGATTTCTGCGTGTGAGTCTACATCCATGCTTTTCATCTTTAATTGTGTCTCTGATTCTACTTGAATTTGTTTTTCTTTAACTCTTGTCATTTCATCTATCTCTTTTTGTTTTTAGATCTCTCTCTTGATCTATTTGCCTTTGCTTTAGATCTAATTCCTTTAGCTTAATCTCCTTATCATGTTCTAACTGTTGTTGTTTAATCTCTAATTCTTTTTGCTTATTTATTTCAGCTAGTTCTTTTTGGTGTTCTCTTTCTTGTGCACGTTCGTCCCTCTCCGCATTCTCTTTTCGTGTTTGTTCTTCTTTTGCTTCTTTAAATTTCTGATCTGCATATTGTTGTAGTTCTTTTCCTGTTAATTCTAGTTCTTTGCCTGCTTTTATGAAATCTGATAAAGTTGCCATCTTACTTTAGTACTTGGCTAACAGTGATAGGCAATGATGACTTTAATCAGTTATTTATCTTTGATATGTTATGTTTGTTCTTATCTGATCACTATCAGTTGTGCTTTCTGTTTATACCCTGCCCAGATTTATCTTGCAGAAAAACAGAGTATACAAATATGTCAATGCGTTACAAGCTGAAAAAGAGATGCACTATTAATCAAATTGCATGCCAAAATATATAAGTGTACTCAGCTTTAACGTTCCCGAGGATCGGAGAACGGAACTCCGTTGCCACAGGTCACCTTGGTACTTTCGGGTGGAGGCACGGGTCGTTACCAGCCAACTATATTTGGTACACAGGGCCGTAATCAGGTGTAGTTCGCCCTTTGATATGCAGGGCCGTAGTAATCAGGCCTATTACACGATATGTTAACCCAGACCCCTAAGGACAATGACTTAGACAATGACAGACAGGTTCACGAACAACTAGAATATGTATTAACTAAATTAAATGTCAATTTCCTGTCTTTGCTCTATCAGTTATTGCCTTACGTTACTAATCTATTTAATTTATGTACGTGTTGTGCAGGCAAGTATCATCTGCCTGGCCAAAAAATAGTTCCATCGTGACGGTAAAGCAAGAGAAAATATGACCCAAAATATGCATATCTGCTTTTAAAGAAATAAAAATAACATCATAATGTTTAAATAAATAAGTATATTCCTTTAATAATTGAAATAAATAAATAATAAATGATATAACGTACCGATTCAGGCGAGCAGCTGTTCAGCAATTCTCTATACACTCGATTGCTGTATGCTAATGAGCCCAGACGACTGTTTGTCAATCATCTGACGTCACAGGATGAAAAATCGATATTGTCGGCTGGCTTTGTATCGCTCCGCCGTGAATCATTTTTGGTACTCATTTCTCACCAAAAAGGTAAATATATAAATAAATACAAGAAAACAAGAATATTAATACTTACAGCTTTGATGAATACATACTTTGACTAAATAAATATTTCATAAACACAATTAAACAGTTTAATACGTCACGATAGGCACATTTCTAGCTTGCAAAATTTCTCTCGTCTGCACAAATCACCGTCACTACACAAATTAAACCCTAGTCTAGAGCCTCGTGGACGAGTGGAGTAGCTTGAATATTACATTCAAGCTTCACTTCTGACAACCACAATTACCCTTTACTGTGGGTATTAGCTTGTCGCTTTCGTCCAAGCACCACTTTCTGACACCACAATTACCCTTTACTGTGGGTATTAGCTTGGCGCTTTCGTCCAAGCACCACTTTCTGACACCACAATTACCCTGGCCTGTCAACAACTCAACTGACAGGCATCATCGAGTACTTCTGGCACACCAATACAAGACAACTTGCAAGTCGTGTGCGAGGAAAATACATGGTACATGTTTATTGCCGTTGGCTCGCTACATGGAACAGTCGCTATTGAAAAACACACAACCTAAAGCCCCAGTATTCTCTATCACGAGCAGCTAACCCCTAAGCTAACATTCTACACAAATGAACACAAGAAAAACCCTATCGCTATCCTAACGAAGTGACCACTTCGAAGTCCCGTCTCCCGTCTGACAATCTTCCCTTCCGCGGTCACACACCACGCGGGTTGACTTTCACCTTGGTGCGTGTCGCCTCACGTCGCACGCCGATGGTAGACGTGGCCTGTTGAGTGTATACTCAACTTCTCTATGGCTACCACGAGGCGTGATGTTATTGTGATTAGAGTGTTAACTCTCTGAACACCGCCTGCGTGTCTCATGAGGGAAATGGTTAACCATCTCTCATTACCTCATCTTCACGGCTCTTCCCTGGGGCACCCTTACCCCCTCCTGGCCTCTTCAACAATGACTGCTCTTCCTAGCAGAGGGGATGTGTTCGAGTCTTTGACAACTAGGGCTTGTTTCCTTAGCGACTCAATGAACATGATCAAGAGGATAGAGGAGGGGTCGATCCGAAGAGAATGGTTGCTGCCTCTGGAGCGGTCTCGGCTGGCAAAGATTAGTTTCATCTTCGTGCCAGGGCATGCGGGAGTACAAGGAAATGAGCGGGCTGACAAGCTCGCAGGTGAGGCTACTGTGGAGCGCGGACGCGCCATGGACCAGGCCGACATTCTGAATGCCCTACGAGAAGTAAGACTCTTGCGAGAACCAAGTGATGACTGTGAATCTACAAAAATGGCCAGACTGCGAGAGCAGCAAATTAAAAGAGGGGTGGCCAAACAAGAACATTATGCAGGAAGCCAAAGAAGATTGATAAACCAACACAGAACTGGCGTCGTTAGCCGCTACACGTTGCGGGATTTGCTGAGGAGGGGATCCGAGCACTTATGGACTGAATGGTTCGATGTGCAATGAGGATGATCTGTCGACTAACTAACTAACTAACCTCTGAAGTGAAAAATGTTTGACTGTTCCATTCTGACGACGCAGAGCCGATTCCCGGGCAAACTGACAATCTAATACTCTTTTCGAATACTGCAATCTCTGATATTCTTAAAGATAATTATTAACTTTAATTAAGAAGTGCATAATAATACTACATTCTATTCTAAACAACTGTACGAAGTGATGATTCTAAAGCAATCTTGTGCATTTCAGCAGAAACACTGTTAAAAATGCTATCACTATCTACAGCTCATAAGACAGTTCGTGTACTAGAACAAGTGCCTTGTTCTAAAACAGACTTATCTATGTCTATGTTCAATCTAGAAAGCTGAAAGAGAAATCAATCTTTCCTTTCTGCTTCATCTATTGAATAAATAGGGTTTGATGGAATAAATATTTATATTTGTGTCACAAGTTAATTAGATAAGGGCACTTATGAACTGCATTACATCAGAAAAGTTGTGCTTCGCGGAACTCCACCACCAGAAGTTGACTTAACTCATTACTCAACACAACCAAACACAACAACACACAACCCAACACTCAACACAACAACAACAGATAATGGGAGAGGAGTTATTATACAAAGAAGAAGAAGAAGTTGGTTAATTGGGAAAACAGAGAATTATTTATACACACTACAAACACAATTGAATGATAGAGATGTTATAAATGTATGTCATTAATTTACATGCATCTTGACACCTCCTCACTCTTGTCACTGTCTTACTGTACACGTCTCACCGACCCCAGGTCCAATGAGAACTTACATACAGCAGGAACCAGTTGATACAAGGCGTACACAGTGTGATAAACTCTGACCACCCCAAATTAACTCAACACTAGATTAGAGAAAAGAGGAGGGGGGAGAACTAGTTCCTACTTCAGGAATTTAGGGTTTTTTTCCCGACCTACTTCTAGAATATTGTATTGGGAAGATTGTATATGTTTATGTGAATCTTACACAGTGAAATCTTGGTGGCAACCCATTGGCAACCAATGGGCATCCAACTGGCAACCAACTGGCCAACAAATAAACCAGACCACAGAGAGAAATAGATGAACCGCACTTGAGATGGAGGATGACTTCGCCATGAGCAGAGCATGGGGAGGCCTTCAGCGGAGCTACACGGGCAGACCTGAAGCGGATCTATCAGTCAATGGACCCAGGCCTATCCTAATCCTCCAAATCATAAGGGTATCATTTTCTTAGAAAGAAAACGCACAACACTCAGTTTTCAAGAACTGATAACTAAATATAGATTCATCATCTTCACACTTAACATGTACAACATTCAAATGTATACCATGTTTCAACTCTTATTGACATCTGTAATATAATAAAAACGTCCCTACCCTTTCCTAAGCATTGACTCCCTTAAAAATAAACAAACCCTTACAATTACTGTTTAAGTAACTTGCTTAGGTAGGAATATAAAATAAAACAGCGATAGACTGAACGTGGCACAGATTAATTTATTTGGCTTTGTTTTTTCACGTACCTGGCAAGACCGGGACTGGTTGAAAACAAAGACTAAAGTAGCCGTTGTAGTTCAGACAAAGGAAAGGAAACAGACGTGCTTTCCCCGCGTGGGGAAAGGTATTTTTGCCTTTTAAAATAATCATTCTCTGCAAGCCAATTGGTATGTTATATCTACATTATTAAAATGTATTTATGTATTACATAGACCAGTATGTTTAATTAAGAATTAATAAGAATAATAAGTCAACAATTCTCTTAAACCAGGCTGGATGATGTTTACCAATGAAACACATGTGGGCGCCATGCTGTAATTTTTCCTATGTTTTACAATTTCAAATCCATATGTTAAAATATTTTATAGGCATTATGAACTTATATCTAACTAATAGTGCTTATAACCTAGAAATATTATGTGTACCGTAGAGTATCAAACTCAGGTAAAAACCACATTCTAGGCATTTTCTCAAGGTGGGAACAGACTCTTGATTACATACTTCAGTAGAGAACTTGTGTCTGTCAATTTCATATTCCTATGTTAAAACTTCTATGCACTGTGAACAATATCTCACTATTTATGCTTAGAAATCTGCACATAATCTAGGTACTGTAGAGATTGAACTCTAAAGTACAGTTTCAAAGGTGTTTTATCCATGCGGGGACATACAAATGATTACGCCTATTCCTGACTCTTAGTCAGGGGATAAAATGCTCGCCACATCATAATCTGTAACTTGGAACTATAGTGCTAAATTTTAGTACCATCCTTTTGTTAACAGATTATCAACCACTCATCGTGAGTGGTGAACATATAATCATTTCATAAAATAGTGTTAGGAGAATGCCATGTTTGAGAATATAAATTCATGAATAATTAAAGTAAACGTGTGATGTAAATGCATGTTCGGATAGGATTCAATCCCCATCACCTCACCATAGTAGAAACAGAAGCGAAGATTGATGTGAATAAATTGCTTGCAATATTCAGAATACTGGACCATGCGCCATAAGTTATTCTAATAAATACCCTCCGAATAATAGCAATAATTGGCAAAATATATCACAGTGGCTACTATCCTCATGTGCTGTACGCAGTGGGGGAAAACAATGTATGTTTAGTTTGGGGATTAACCCCTGAAGAAAATTCAAAACCATTGGCTCTGGCATTAAATTTTATGATTAATATTATTATGTATGATTATCATGTACTTAATATCAGAGAAATGTACATGTATGTTTTTTTCTGGTATGAGAATTTTCTCTGTTCTGATTGTTACTTTTTACTGTGGGAATATACATTTTAATGTTGCACCTTGGGGACATGAGGATGTTGATAGAAGAATTCATGTGTATGTCAGTACTTAAGAAGCCAATGTTGAATAGTCTTGACCTAATGATGATTATAGTGCTGAAAGGAAGACGCGGCATTAGAAACCACAGAGATTCTGTATAGGCTATTCTCTTCAAGTAATGAGAGAGACAATATCAACATATTGGATGGACAGAATGACTTCACTCATCTAATAGTCCCAGTAACAACAGAACATAAAATAAAGTGAGAAAATACCTTACTCACTATTAAGAGTCAGAATGGCTCTACTCAGCAATGAGGGACAGTGGAACGTGGACACCCACTCCTTTCCCCTTCTCCCCTTGTTGTTTTGTATTTGTGTTTGTAATTGTGTTGTAAACCTTTTACCATAACACAGTAGGTTAATGCTCGTGTTGTATTCTGGTCATCCCTTTTCTATTGAAGAGAAGCAGGTGGTGGTTGAATGTGGTGGGACTATATAACTAAACCTGGATCCTGGGTCAACAGCCAGAAAGTGAATGTCCCACCCATAGTCTGCATCTAGAAATACCCATGGACTGCTGCGCTCAATAGCTCCATAGCGAGCAACAGATAAATTCGAAGACAACTGACTGGGTGAGTGATTAAATCCTATTTTAGTAGGAATATCCAGGATGGACTTCAAGATCTAATAATCTACAAAGATGAAGATCAACAGAGTAACTGACAACAGTGTATCGTCTGCTTTACGTCTGAGAAGTATCACCTATAAGCCTTATCACTCAGCAAAATCAGTGAAACTATGGGACAATCCTAATACAAGTTACTAAAACTAGCACCAGTGAAAGCCCTTCAACTGTTGGTTGGGTTACCAAGTTAATATCCAACAATGGATAAGTCTTCGAAAGAATGTCTCACAGCTGCAACAGTCAAACATGGAATTCAGCTATTCAACACCAAGTTCTAACTATGAACACCAACTCAAACCAATGGGAAGAAGACATTGAACCAATACAACCAAGGTACCAACTGAAAACCATACCTACACCAGATTACCTCAAGGTTCCCAAACCTGAGCACATAAAAAAGACCATATGAAAGCAGCTAGCGGAGTAAATGCCTCTACGCCTTCACCCACAGGAATCACCGGATGGCTTGCAACCCTGGATATGTGGTGGAGTCAATATTCTTCAGTTCCATGCCTGCAGCAGAATCCTGGAATAAATTCCAGATGAACCAATTGAATAACAAGCAGAATTGTATGTCTACACTGAAAGTAAATACTGAGTCAGAACTCTGTGCTGGTCCCATGTCAGCCTAAATGCCAATAACGGTGGAATAGGTTATAGACTGATGACTAAGTGGGTGAAAAATCTGTGGGAACAAAATTGAGATTAGGATATTATAAGCCGAGAAGCTGAAAGGTAGGCATCCTTTTCATCGGATATGGTGATATAGGGAAGAACCTTAGTCCAAGACTCAAGATGCATCTCCTGAAGGTATGACCAACCCAGGCCTCAATTCACACTGACACCGAGCCATTAGCAACAGAAGATTCATGAATTCAGCCCCAATGGAGGGGATATGTATATGTGGTGAATTTATTTCCTAATAGGGATTATAAGTATTTCCACAACAAACTTCAGTGGAGATTAAAACATGACTGTGCGTATTTATTGCTGTCACGGATAATTATGGATATTAACTGCTTTGCACTGGAGAAGAATACCCATCCGCAACGCCTACATGAACACTATAATTAATTAATTTAATTATTAGTATCAACTGTTTTCATGAGTGTGTTTTTCTTCTATGACATGAAAAAGGTAAAGAGTGTTTTACATGGTAATGGTGTACAACTTAAGGGTTATGTTATGATATATCTGTATAATAATTTGACACCCACTCATTATTTTTAAATATGAGAATTGTACATAGTGTCAGAAATACATGTATGTATGTTGGGTTTCTGCACCTAGACCAGTGTGATTTTATCTAGGTACAATGAGTCAAGTTAGCAGAACCAATTTGTGGTTGTTGTGTTGTTTGTAATAACATTGGTTTTTCTTGGGCAAAAAGGGTGTAAATGTATTAAGATAATGCAACGCATTCCCATGCCTGTCTGAAAATGCATAGTGTTTATTACACATATATATGTAACTGCAGATCTTGAGTTAACACCTGAATTGTTTGTCCAAAAGTGTTGTGTACATCCAGTAAATGTGGTGTCCAATAGTGGTTGTTGATATGTTGTGAGCAATCAATATCCTTCTAACATTATAGTAAATTTAAAGGGTGATGAAGTGGGAAGGGAAAACTACACACAAATGCCATTGTTTCAAGGATTGAACTCTTTTCTCCTGGGATTTGTGGTAAATATCCCTGATCACCCTGCATTCTAACCAGTGACCAGAGAATCAATAAAAAAACCTAGACTTTTAACGAAATATTCTCAGGAATTAAAATCCACATCCCACAACATCTCATGTATTGATGCTTGTTTGTTGATGGTCTGTGACATTGGTCCTATATGTATTTTTCTAAATTATCTTGTATAAACCAACATAGAAAATGAATAACAGGCCAGAAGACACAGGCCCATTCAATAAATAATTAACTGTCACTGATCTTGTGTTGATTATTGGTTCAACCTATCTGTGATTCTCCATCTTATGTGTGTACACTAAGTTGTCAAGATCTATTGTGAGTGGTTATGTGTTTAATTGTTTAAAACCAACTTAACTCATGAAGGAATATGTAATTGGGAGAGACTCAAGATCTATCAACTGCTCAACATCCATGCTTTCTTAATATAAATCAAGCTGAGAGAATTCTCCAGACTTTCCTCAGATTTGATAAACAAAAAGGGGGGCTCAAGAGCTATAAAAATCCTTGGAGAAGGGGCAGAATCCCAGTTGGTATTTATTATTTTCACCAGGGCCATAATCTATATCTCCTAGACAAAATTAAATAAGACGAGGCCTGCAGATAACTCGAGGGTCATATTCTGGGGTTATTGAAGATAGAAGAGGATGGGGCCCAACTTCTTTGATTAGAAATGGGGCATGCACCAAAGTGATTTCCCACTCCCTTCAGAATATATGACAATGGGTTACACCGTGTGCCGTGATGTTGATCCGTCGACTAAACTAAACTAAACATCATAGACAAGGACATATGAGAGGCATTCATGATCGGTGTGTTGTGAGAAAAATCAGCGTCTTATATTGAGCAGATATCGGATTGTAAGGCAGAGCGTTAGAACTGTAATGTCGATTCTAAATGATGAGTCACTCACTTTTCATATATATGAAACAGAAAAGTACAGTTGAACTTTGGTTTTCGTCGATAATCCATTGAAGACAATCGGCGAAATCCGAAACCAACGAAAACCGAGACAATTATTCCCATATGAATCAATGTAAATTCAATTAATTCGTTCCAGACACAAAAAATACATATCCAAAACATATTATAGTGAATAAATATAGTGTTTAATATTATGATTTGGCCCAAAACTTGTCCGAACTCGCACCTTCGCCGTGCCTAGTAACACTGTGTATGCCAGTGTGCCTCTTGAATTTTTCAAACCATCTTCTGCTGGCCTTAAATCACTAGGTACACTAGTACTCGTCCCAAGATCGGCATACAACAATCTAGCCTCTTCACATGATTCCCTCAGAAACAGAATTGCAATCTAACTGGTTTTTATTTATCCAAATTAATAATAACTGTTTGACATTTTCAGTTGTTTGCGATCTCTGTTTCGTTAGCACATTCCTTTAGCTACATTAGCCTCCTTTATTTGTTTCCTTTGTGACCACGATAGAACTTACCGTGAATGGCGACTTCCCATACATGTAGCCGATTTCAGCAATCTTAATACCACTCTCGAAAGTTATTATTAGCAAGTGATGCTCACACAACGAAAAACACCGCAAAATTGAGCAGAAGTTCGTGTGGGTCCCCTTGTTTTCGCAAAATTAGCAACAAGGTCACGTGGGCACGCCAACGAAATCCGAGGTAACTGACAAATAACGAGAGAAAAAATGAAGGAAAAAATCGACAAAAACCGAAACCGATGAAAACCGAAGGTAACGAAAACTGAGGTTTGACTGTATTTTGGTCAACTCCCACTCCTTTGCATGACAAACTCTACGGAGAATTCATCAAGCTTAAGTTGACTGCTGCTTTTGTGTGTGTGTTTATTCATATGACACCTGAAGGTAAATGAGGAATAGAAAGAAGAAGTCAGAGGTCGTCATGACTGAATGAATAGGAGCTGTCATTCTTAAACTTATGGGGTACAAAGGCGAGCTAGCGGGTTCAACTCCTACATATAGGTCAGTTGGACTAAAATGCTGACTTTTCGTCCTTGACAAGTGCCTCTGAAAGTGGAGTGGGTTTACCTGATGGCGAGAGACACTGGTAATAGGGAAAATCATGGCGAAGTGGTCAAGCCATCTGCCTCATGCTCTGAAGGTTGCGGGTTCGATTCCGGTCTACTTCTTTCGGTTCACTATTGCATTTTTCTCGGAGACTCCTGGAGGTTGTCACTGGACCTGCAGAGTTTGTGCTTTTTGCGACACTTTTGGTATGCACCCTGTGGAAAGAGACTGAGCCATATGGGATAAAACCCGAGGCAATGAAGTTGATCCTCTCGTGTCAGGGTCTTAAACCTGGCTCGTTATACCTAACACATGTGAGACAAGTACAAGTACAACATGATTGGACTTGAGACACAACGACACGAAGTTCAATGGATTTATTTACAGATCACATGCAATGCGATCTAGTTTGGCATGTGATGATCATTACAATACAGATATTATACATCAATACACTTACAGACAACCCACAGCTTACAGTCTATCTCACAAGATGTACAAGCACTCGACTTTCGGGCACAGAACTACACAAGCCTTTCTCTCACCATACGTCCTGTCTGGTCCGAGTACCCCAGCTGTCTGTCTGTTTCTCACAAAGCGCTTGCCCTCTGTGGATTGACGTCACGAGGACCGCGTGCGCCTTGCTTTGTCCTTGCCTGACCGCTGGCTATCGCGTCAGCCAGCAACCTGCGGGCAGGTAACTAATACTCGCCTGGCTGGCGTAACGACGTTACGGCATCCCGGTTGGGGACTATTCGCCTGGCGGGCGTAACGATGTTCCTGCATCTCGTCTTGAGATTCTGACACTCGACCTTTAAGACTTTTTGCTTAAGCCCACACACTAAAATCAGTCCAGCGTGGACTACGCTTGAATTCAAAGCAAGCAAAAAGAAAATCAATATAAATAAAAAGTCCTGACTCAGTGAATCAGTTCAATACATCTGAAATATAAAAAAAAAATGTTTCATCAAATGTTTGCATTCAATATTTTGATCATAACTATTTTAAGAAGAGAAGAAAATTCTGTCAACATAGCACAATAAAATATATAGATGTACTACAGTAGGGGTTCTCAACCGGTGGGGAATTCTCCCCCCCCCCCCCCCCCGGGGGGAATTTTTGAGTTTCCAGGGGGGGATGAAGATTATTTCAAGATCACATTAATACAAGAACCGATTGCTTGATCTTGTTTTTCCCTTCATACTTTACGGTTCTGTACATCTCACCCTTCTAAAATTCATTCTATAAAGTAAGTAAACCCACAAATCACGTTTTATGTGGACGTCTAGTATGTGCTTCCATTATTACGTATACTGTGTAGAGGCGGGAGGAGGGATATTTAGGTAGGAAATACGAAAGTGTGGGGGGATGACGTTTTGAAAATATGGTGACGGGGGGCACGGGATAAAAAAGATTGAGAACCACTGTGCTACAGCATTCATCGTTAGCACCAAATGGTCAATTATAGCTTATTTTAGCCACTTTCCCTGGCAACAATTAGCTCAATACGGCAATTCAGCCTAGAGTCAGATGTTTCTAAGACTTAATGGTTGATGTTGCTGTCACACTATTTCCTCTGGGTTTGTTAACGATAGGACTCCAACATTATTATTATTTCTGGATTTTTGATGATCAATATAGGACTGCAACATTTTCTCTGGCTTTGTTGATGGTATTACTATTACTATTAAAATACTATAGATAGGGCTGCATTATTTTCTCTCTATGTGCTGAGTGATAGTAAATAAGGACTGCAACATTTTCTCTGTGTAGTATGTTGTTGTTAAATTAAGGACTACATCATTTTGTTGTTGATAAATATTTAAGTACAAGGTCATAGAACCCAGTTTTTAATTATACTTCTTTGTCACTCAGAAATAGAAGAAATATATAAAGAACAGAGACACACTATATACAACACAATTTAACACCCATGTTCTGTTTCATGAGTTCTCCTACAACTGATGTGATATTTATGTATCAAATATTAACTCTTCTTTGTGGCTGTTGCCTTCTCCTTCCATGATGCTCTTTCTATCCATCTCTGTGACCACATCTCAAAAGCTTTAATTTGTTTCCACATTATTTAATTGTCTCGGAACTGTCATAACATCTGATTGGAGATGCCTTGAAGAGATTAGAAGAAGAAATTCCATGACTAAGGTAGCCTTTTGCAAGATGGAAAACATACAGACCAATAAAAAGATGTTATTTGCAATGAGAAACAGAGTGTTGAAGTGCTACATAGAACCTGTACTTTTGTATGGATGTGAAACATGGACAATGAACAGACAACTGAAAAACATCTGATGACTGTAGAGATGTGGTTTCTGAGGAAATGCAAAGAATACCATGGACAGATAGAAACACCAATGAAAATTGTAAACTGATTAGAGAAGTTAGACATATACAGTCAACATTTTTTGGTCACATTATGAGAAGAAATAGATTGGAGAACTTGGTGACAACTGGCAAGATCGAGGATAAGAGAACAAGGGGAAGGCAGAGAAGTAAATACCTGTAAGACTTGGCCATGTGGTATGGTCGAGAGAAGAACACGGAGCTGATCCACAACTCTGGTGATTGTGTGAGACGGCAAAACATGACCGCCCATGCTTACTGGCATGGCACATGATGATGATGATAAGTGCAGAAGGATAGTATATTGCCAAAAGTAACTTCACATCTGGACATAAGAGTGATATATCGCCGTAGTAGATCATCGTGCTATTTGTGTTGTCTCGCGGTATCTTCCAGAATTGTAATTATATGACCAAAGGTGTCCCGAAGGCTAGCGGAGGGAAGGAAAGAGGCACCTTACTTCTTCTTTGAAATGGGAATTCCCCTGCCCCATCACCCACTGAATTATTTAGTTGCATTTTTGTGTGAATAACTCAGTCAAATGCCTATTTATGGTATATATATATATATATATCTTCAGTGTTCTGAAAGAAAATATTGCTTCTCATCTTCCACTTTTCTTTCAAATTTCGGTATGTCTTAGTGTGTATTCTCTCATGGATGACCTTGAATAATTTCTGTGGGTGGTTCTGAGACTGATAATTCTCAAATCTGAGCATTCCATTGCCTCATGTTTTGGACAATGTTATGAAATTGATGTTTTTGTCCTGTAGTATGAAATCTGTATTATATATATCGGTTGCATAACTCAATGATTTGGGTCAGTCCAGATATGATTCTTATTGTTTTTTCAAACAGGAAAAAATCCCCAATTCCCTGTCAGCTTGCTAAGTCATTTGCAGGTTTAGGACAAAAAAATCTTACCAAGGGGAGTCTATCCTTCTTGGCGAGCCAGAGCTCTGTTGGCCCATGGCCTAGCGGTTATGGTTTCCCGGTGTACAACACGTGGAGGTGGGGTTAACTTGTGTAGTCTGCGGGTCATTGGCAGGCTACTAATTTTCACTTGTCACCCCTCCTAAGAGAGGCCAGTGGATCCTAACCCAACTAGATGCAGGGCCAGGTGCAGTCCACACCTTGTAGACCTTGAATGATTTGATGTACTCCACAATCCTCAAAGTGAGTATATGTGTATGCCAGGGAATGTGTATTTGTGTGTTATTGACTGGGTGTATAACAGAGAGTTTGTGTATGTGATGTAAGTATGCAGGTAGGCATATATGTATTTTCATGTGTGTGTGTGTCATTGTGTGTCAGGGCCCGCCCTTTTTTATTTTTTTTCATACAAAAAAAATTAAAACCCATGTTCTGTTTCATGAGTTCTCCTACAACTGATGTGATATTTATGTATCAAATATTAACTCTTCTTTGTGGCTGTTGCCTTCTCCTTCCATGATGCTATTTCTATCCATCTCTCCACATTATTTAAATGTCTCGGAACTGTCATAACATCTGATTGGAGATTCCCTGAAGAGATTAGAAGAAGAAATTCCATGACTAAGGTAGCCTTTTGCAAGATGGAAAATATACAGACCAATAAAAAGATGTTATTTGCAATGAGAAACAGAGTGTTGAGGTGCTACATAGAACCTGTACTTTTGTATGCATGTGAAACATACTGCTTGTAGAAAAACTAAGAAGTATAAACGGACTGACCCAAACGGCTATCGACCCGGCAATGTTAATGAATCCCAATTTGGAAAAACAAAGGCAGCAAAAGAGATTGCACACAATACAGAGGCATTTCACTGTTGAGTCATACTGGGAAAATATTTTGCAAAATTCTTGAAAAAAGATTACGGACTACTTTAGAACCCAGCTAAGCGAAACGCAGCTTGGATTTAGGAAAAACAAAGGATGCACAGACGCCATTTTTGCTCTTAGACAACTTATAGAAAAATCAATTGAATTCAATGAAACACTCTACTTAGCCTTTGTCGACCAAGAAAAGGCATTTGATAGGGTAGATAGAAACAAGCTGTGGGAAATCCTTAAACAATATGGAGTGAGTACACATCTAACAAACCTATGTAGAAGTTTATACAACAACAGTGAATGCATAGTGAGAGCAACTGGAGAACACTCAGAACCCTTCACCATAAGATCTGGAGTACGACAAGGTTGTGTCCTGTCCCCTCTCTTGTTCATAACATATATAGACAACATATGTAAAGAAACCAGCCAAGCAGAGACAGCAAGAATACCGCATGACGAGAACACAGAAGAAGAACCATCTGCAAATCTAACCATTAGAGAACTCCTGTTTGCGGACGACCAAGCACTAATAGCAAAATCAGAAGCTGAATTACAAGACCACATGAATAGTCTAAACGAAATGTGTAGGGAACATAACATGAAAATTAGCACAAGCAAAACAGAGGTAATGACTATAACTAAAGAAGAACAAACAGCAACAATTCACCTAAACGAACATCCCTTGAAACAAGTAAAGAGCTTCAAGTACCTAGGAAGTATAATATCATCAAATGGCAGATCAGAAGACGAGATCGAAAATAGGTGCAATAAGGCAAATCAACTCATTGGACAAATGGCACCAATACTAAAGAACAAACATGTATCAATAACTACTAAGAAGGCACTTTACAACACAATCTTCCTACCAACTCTGTGCTACCAATGCCAAACCTGGACAATGACAGAAAAAGAGAAAAGAAAAATCACAACAACAGAAATGAGGTTTCTGAGAAGAATACTCAATGTATCAAGAAGAGATAAGATCAGAAATGAAGAAATCAGGACTAAAGTAGGGGTTAAAGCTGCTCTAGATTTTATTAGAAAGCAGCAAGTCAAATGGTTTGGCCATGCAAGTAGGCTACCAGTCAACAGCATGCCACAACAAGTAATGATGTACAGACCAGATGGAAACAGAGGAAGAGGCCGACCACATAAACGTTGGATGGAGGGAATAACAGAATCCATGGGAATGTCGATATACGAAGCCCACAACCGGGCACTCTCACGAAGTTTATACTTCACCTCGACACCGCAAGGTACAAGAGGAACATG
The DNA here is from genome assembly GCA_014155875.1 of Cepaea nemoralis. Classification (NCBI taxonomy): domain Eukaryota; kingdom Metazoa; phylum Mollusca; class Gastropoda; order Stylommatophora; family Helicidae; genus Cepaea; species Cepaea nemoralis. Next base: position 71,919 of record JACEFZ010027052.1, on the reverse strand, counting down.
ATGAGATGAGATGAGAGTGAAACATGGACAATGAGAAGACAAGCTGAAAAGCATCTGATGGCTGTGGAAATGTGGTTTCTGAGGAAAATGCAAAGAATACCATGGACAGACAGAAAAACCAATGAAAATTGTAAACTGATTAGAGAAGTTAGACATATACAGTCAACATTTTTTGGTCACATTATGAGAAGAAATAAATTGGAGAACTTGGTGACAACTGGCAAGATCGAGGATAAGAGAACAAGGGGAAGGCAGAGAAGTAAATACCTGTAAGACTTGGCCATGTGGTATGGTCGAGACAAGAACACGGAGCTGATCCACAATTCTGGTGATTGTGTGAGACGGTGAAACATGACCGCCCACGCTTATTGGCATGGCACATGATGATATTGATAAGTGCAGAAGGATAGTATATTGCCAAAAGTAACTTCACATCTGGACATAAGTGTGATATCTCGCCATAGTAGATCATCGTGTTATTTGGTTTGTTTCGCGGTGTCTTCCAGAATTGTAATTATGTGACCAAGGGTGTCTTGAAGTCTAGCGCAGGGAAGGAAAGAGGCAACTTACTTCTTCTTTGATAGGGGATTACCCTGCCCCCATCACCCACTGAATTAGTTAATTGCATTTTTCTGTGAATAACTCAGTCGAATGCCTTTTTATGGTCTATATATATATATATATATATATATATATATATATATATATATATATATATATATATATATATATATATATCGTCAGTGTTCTGAAAGAAAATATTAAAATATTGCTTCTCACGTTTCACTTTTCTTTCAAATTTCGGTATGTCTTAGTGTGTATTATCTCATGTATGACCTTAAATATTTTCTGTGGGTGGTTCTGAGACTGATAATTCTCAAATCTCAGCATTCCATTGCCTCTTATGTTTTGGACAATGTTATGAAATTGATGTTTTTGCCCTGTAGTATGAAATCTGTATTATATATATCGGTTGCATAACTCAATGATTTGGGTCAGTCCAGATATGATTCTTATTGTTTCTTTGAACAGGAAAACATCCCCAATCCACTGTCGGCTTGCTAAGCCATTTGCAGGTTTAGGACGAAAAAATCTGACCAAGGGGAGTCCGTCTCTCTTGGCGAGCCAGAGCTCTGTTGGCCCATGACCTCGCGGTTATGGTTTCCCGGTCTACACCACGGGGAGGTGGGGTTGACTTGTGTAGTCTGCGAGTCATTGGCAGGCTACTAATTTTCACTTGTCACCCCTCCTAAGAGAGGCCAGTCGATCCTAACCCAACTAGATGCAGGGCCAGGCACAGTCCACACCTTGTAGACCTTGAATGATTTGATCTACTCCACAATCCTCAATGTGAGTATATGTGTATGCCAGGGAATGTGTATTTGTGTGTTATTGACTGGGTGTATAACAGAGAGTTTGTGTATGTGATGTAAGTTTGCAGGTAGGCATATATGTGTTTATGCATGTGTGTGTCAGTATGTCTGTCAGCCAGCCTGTCTTATAACATGGTAATATGCATTGTTTATTTTCATAACATTCATTTGACAATGTTTTTGTTTTCTATGTCAGTGTAACATGTACAATATACAATCAATGTACGAAATTTGAGTGATTGGAAGGGCTGAATGTAAGATGGGCCTGCGTGCCCAATTTGTGACCCTTTGACAATAGAGTTTGTTCATTCAAGGTCTGATGTTGTTTCTATTTATCTCACTGTGATGTCACTGCTGGGGGATTTTTATTATTTTGAAGTTGCCTTCTCTGCTTCTGACCTACGAATACTAGGGCTTTTGTTATTGGTTTATTGCAACTTTTATCTTCAAACAATTCTCTGACATATTCCATCTTTTTGATATACCACTCTCATCTTTCTGATATACAGTTCTCACCTTTTTTGATACACAGTTCTCATCTGTTTTGATTTACTGTCCTTCATTATTTCTGAATCAACCTCATAATTATGTCTTTCTTGTCTTGTGGTTCATTTCCTTTATCTTTTCCTGCAGTTGTCTTTTAACAACATCATGATTCCATGTCTGTAAGTCTCTACATCAGATCTCTGTCTACTGATGTTTTAACATCATCATGATTCCATATCTGTAAGTCTCTACATCAGATCTCTGTCTACTGGTGTTTTAACATCATCATGATTCCATATCTGTAAGTCTCTACATCAGATCTCTGTCTACTGATGTTGCCTGTTTGCTCCAAGCTTGTACTTCTTCACCTCAGCATTTATATTCAAGACTATTGCTTATTATTTTATTGCCTGTCATTTTGCTAAGAATGTCTACTGTCATGCAAGCTTTGTTCTTTGTTGTTCTCTATAATAGTAGACTTTTATTTGCCTCGTCTTTCATTAATTTAATTCAATTTTGTTGCACTGATGGTTTAGCAGTTGTTTATCATGTTGTTTTTTTCTATTGCCTTTACACTTGTGTATCTTGTTTCTTTATTTATCATATCATATTTCTCTGTATCATTTTTTCTTTGTTTTGTGTTGTCCATTACTATTAAGATTTCTTCAGTCATTCATCGTGTTCTGTGCTGTTTGCTTCTTTCATGGTAATATCATTTTGCTTGTTTCATGAATAGAGTTCTTTGGCATTTCCTTCTGTTCATCTATATTTTATATTTTACTTATTGCATTATATCTGTTTTTCATAATTACTCAGTCTCATTCTTTAATTTCTGTCTCTGTTTTTAGAACAACTTTATTAATTTGTATGTCCTTAATCTAATTTTTATTTCTTCCTTTGACTTGTAAATTACTGTTTCCACATAGTGGGATGAGTTCACTTCTACAGACAGCAGCAAGTATCATCTTCACATGTAAATCATTTCTAAATTTGTTGTTGATAAGTATAAAGTTAATTGGGTTGAATGTTTCTTATCAGTGCTTTTCTGTGTGTAAAGTCATTTTCTATGTGTAAAATCATTTTTATGGTATTTAAACCAAGTGTTTCCAATCATCATATAAATGTATGCCCATTCTATCAGTTTTTCCCCTTTTTCATTTCTTATTCCAAAATCAGTCACTAGCAGAGTCAGCATTTCCGAATTGATAAGAGCATTTGTTCATAAACATTCGGTGTGCTGATGCTGAGGTAAGAGGTTCATAAATCATCCGGTGTGCTGATGTTGAGGTAGGGGGTTCGACAGCTACACCAGTCAACTGCTTCCCTCAAAATATCCAGATTGCTCATTTTGGGTGTCCAATTAATTTTCAGCATTCCTTTGTGTAACCACATCTCCAAGGCTTCTCATGATTTTTTCGTCTGTTTACTAATTGTCCAGTATTGACAACTGGATGTTAAAAACTGGTGGTTTGTAGCATGCAAGAACATCTTTCCTAAATTCCAAGGACAAGAACCTATCTCTGTCAGTTCTCTGTCAGTAATGTGATGTCTGTTACTATATGATACTGGAGATATACCTCCTGAATTATGTACTCTTTAATGTATTAATTCCATCTCTTTATCATAGTCTCTTCAGCCGTCATGATGACAGGAAGCATGGAATCACACAGACAGTTACCAAGTCACAATATCAAACAGGAGCCAGCTTGTGAAGTGAGTAGTTTTGGTTGTTGCTAGATAGTGGCAGGCTCAAGGACCTCAATGTTAGCTAGTGTAGCCACCAAAAACTGCTCAAGACAACTACCAACTACCGACAATGAGTGAGCGTGAGAGTGAATGAGTGAGCGTGAGGGTGAATGAGTGAGCGGGAGAGACAGAATGAGTGAGAGTGAATGAGTGAGCGTGAGAGTGAATGAGTGAGAGTGTGTGAGTGAATGAGTGAGAGTGAATGAGTGAGAGTGAGAGTGAATGAGAGAGAAAGAGAGAGAGAGTGTGTGTGTGTGTGTGTGAGCGTACGCATGCAGTGTGAGTGTGTGTATATGAAAGAATACAGAGAGAGGGAGAGAGCTGAACAGATGCATGTCATGTAACACGCATGTTATGTAACAAGCGAATCCATATGTTTGTGTATTCTCATCTGTCATATTATCAGTTAAATACCATTTGATTTTATCATGTATAATCTAAACTTATGTTCATTACTGTAGTTTGAGTGAGAGAGTGAGTGAGTGTGAATGAGAGACAGAATGAGTGAGCATGAGAGTGAATGAGTGAGCGTGAGAGTGAATGAGTGAGAGTGAATGAGTGAGCGTGAGAGTGAATGAGTGAGCGTGAGAGTGAATGAGTGAATGGGAGAGTGAATGATTGAGCGTGAGAGTGAATGAGTGAGCAGGAGAGACAGAATGAGTGAGCGTGAGAGTGAATGAGGGAGCGTGAGAGTGAATTAGTGAGCGGGAGAGTGAATGAGTGAGAGTGTGTGTGTGAGTGAATGAGTGGGAGGGAATGAGTGAGAGTGAATGAGAGAGAGAGAGAGTGTGTGTGTGTGGTGTGTGTGTGTGTGTGTGGCGCGCGCTGGCATCACTACTTTTACGTCACATACTTTTTATGTACATATTTTTCTCCATGTTTAGCCTTGTTTATGTTTACAACATTCATTTCACAATGTTTATTTTTCTTCCTATGTAAATGTATAATGCTCTTGATGAACGAAAGACGAGTGATTGGAAGGGCCGAATGTAAGACGGGCCTGCGCGCCCAATTTGTGACCCTAATAAAGTTGATTTGATTTGATTTGATTTACCACGTTATGGACAGAACAGAACAAATAATTATTATGCGCCTCAGAACAGGACATAATTGTAACGTGTTCATCGTGGTTTCCCAGCCGACGTATCACTGTTACTGTGTATACTGACCCCTGGGGCTAGACAGATAGATATACTTGACCCTTCCACCTGCCCTGACCACCTCACTAGTAAGCTAAGTAGTTTCAGTCTACAAGACCCCCACTAGATTCGCTATCCTATCCCCACTACCTAGGGACCTTGAACTCTAGGGACCTTGAACTCTAGGGACTCAGCCAAGACATCACACATAGACTTTAGTCAAGACATGTTAACCAAACAAGATGTTTATTGTACACTAACGTTGAAGCAGGATGTTGAAGGACCTGATAGGAAGGATATCTATTTACATGTTAGATGACAGAGTAGAGTAGAGTAAGAGTAAGAGATGATCCCATGATTATCATGAGGCCCTGGAAAATCTGTTGTGTGTATCCTTCTAGTCAGTCTCTGAGACTCACCGGGCTTTCTCCAAGCAATGCTGTCTGGACATGTGTGGACTCTCCCGGCCTCAAACAAGTACCCGGTGATACAAAATGGGATTAGCCAAATGGACTCTTTGACTTGACCGGACTACCACCACAGATAGCTGTATAAATGTCACTTACTGGTGGAGTCACTATGACTTCTATTCACCAGCAGTCTCATTGGGGCGACCCTCTGGCCTGAGGTGTCCCCTGTTGACCACCACTAAGTGTTGTCTCCATATTTAAACTTAATAGGTTACTATCATTTTAAATGTCAGTGTAACCCTGACTGGGTTGGAGAACTTCATATAGACACTCATAGTTTCTAGCAAATAAATGTCAGAGTACCCCTTGGCTGGGTTACAGAAGTTCACACAAATCATAATTGCTGGTATCAAGTAAATGTTGGAATACCATTGACTGGACTACAAAAGGTTCACCAGTCATCCTTGAATGTAGCAGGGAAAATGTCAGAATACCATTGACTGGACTACAAAAGGTTCACCAGTCATCCTTGAATGTAGCAGGGAAAATGTCAGAATACCATTGACTGGACTACAAAAGGTTCACCAGTCATCCTTGAATGTAGCAGGGAAAATGTCAGAATACCATTGACTGGACTACAAAAGGTTCACCAGTCATCATTGGCTGATTCGCCAATCTTGAATTGTGTATAGCAGGAAAAATGTCAGAATACTGTGACTAGATTATATAAGTTTCACCAGCCATCTTTGACTGAAGTCATGGTCGACTGTAGCAGATTCATCACAGTAGGTTGGTGAGCATTATGACTGGTGAGCTACCTGAGTCTGGTCACAAAGAATGTTCTTCATGGTGTTGAGACAGCTCTTTATAAGCTAGTTAGCCTCGTTAGACAATGTATCTGTTCTATCAAGTCGTGATCCAGTAGAATCATCATTGTCGGACTTCACCACAATGTGTGATCAACACTGTTCTCACATGTACTACCTGTATGGTCTAGGGTATGGTTACCTTCCACGAAGTCGATGGTGCTAACTTGCTCCCAGTACCCTGACTTCACCCAATCCTGGGCAGTGTCACTGGGATGAGCCTGTAGTCAAATCGTTCCATCTTCATATCAACTTCGTTGTTACTACTTCGAAGATAAACCCTGTAAGGAGAGTGGTAGGTGAGAGTATTCGGCACCAAGACTGACTTCCATACACAACATAAACTTGCTATGCCCTCAGTAAATAAATAACCAATCTAAAACAGGTTACGGGATCTTCTCCATCAAGGAAGATGAGCAGGCAAGTCTGTGAATCCGCTGTGAATTGCCCGTCTGAGAAGTGAGGTGCCAAGAAGTACTGGTCTGGTCGTATAGCACTTCCGTCCCCTCATCCTGGTACCTATATCTCTATTTCTCCTAGTGTTTCCCTAAGTACATTTTCTAAATATACTAGACAATATGTTACAAGTAGAACATCTGTCTCGGTAGAGATGTCTGTCTGGACAACTCCCCATCATTGTCACCATAAACATCTTCATTAACTAATTAATTAATCAATTAAGTAATTAACAAGTTAAATAATAAATAAATCCATCCATTAGTTTCTCTTTTGGAATCTCTGCCCCATGCCATGGAGAAACCCTCCTTGATAAACCCTCTGTTCCAGAGGCAAGAAGTTTCGGTTGCAAAACATGTCGTTTTCACCCCATGTCGAAGGTGTGAATCCAATCCCCCGTTCCTTTATCACCTAGATTAGCCGTTGGCAAAGTCTGAACGGTTCAACTGGCCTGGTGTGCCAGTCCAATCAACTGTGAAAATGCAACAAGTCTTCTATCCCATATTTCCCATTGTCCCTCTGAGTATCCAAGCACCCTTCCCTTTATCAGTCAAACCCTAGTATAGGTGTTCCCAGACTGTAAATATAGCGCATAGGAAAGTGTAGAGTATTTCCCCAAATGGTTCCTCAAGTCACCAATCGGTTCCCCAAACATCATCATCGGTCCCCCAAAATCACAACGTCAACTGCACAGGCATATCGCATCGACTACACGATCGTCCCACGATACATTGGTCATTTCGCATTGCACCGCATCTCAAAATATTTACGCTACAATAACACACTATATATTTCACCACCACAATATCACTGACATATTTAGCAACACCAGTTCCTGAATGACACCCACTATTCGTTGTAACTAAAATAGCTGCACCACTGCAGCATACATAGCACCACATTCTCAGCACATTTGTGAAAGAACTCCACCTCACTTCAGCCTATTTGTTTAATCTATAATCACCAGTAACCTAGTACATGCTGAACTAACACTTAGTCTGTCCTGAAAAAGGTACATTCGTGAATAACAGTAATAATATCACTACAACTGTAACCTTCCTTTAAACCACTGTGAGTTCCTAAACCACACAAATATAATATGGGTCTCATAGCAATCGCCTATGTAAAGGACTTGTTTACATCCTTAAATCTAACTTAAGTTCACAGAATAACTGTTACACTGCCTAAGTACACAACACGCAGCGACCCAGTTTTCCGCTCAGTTATTGATCACCCGACCTCATAAATATTCAGTAGTATTCGCATTCACAGCGCGGAGTGTTTACAATCGCTAAATTCTCTTTATCAAGACACGAAAAGAATAAGTTAAGTTATTACCTTAGACCAGGAGTCATGACCACGTTCAGCTGTAGTTACTGTCAGGCACTGGACTGCCCTTCTAGACAATACAAGCTGGTTCGAGAGCGACTGCTTTGTTGGAGGATTTCAGTGAACTGATTCGCAACATGGCTATCAGCTGAGTTGTGCCCAAATCTAGCTTCACGCCGAAGTTGCGTATCTCGCAGAAAGTTACTTTCTACGTGAATCATGGGTTCAATTCTCGTGTGAATCATTCCTGTTCAGATCATTGGGTGGTTGAGTGCACAATGCTAACTCGAACATTCTACTTCAAGCAATTTCGGGAACCTACTGGACCGGTCAATCAGCTGACTTTTCCCAAGTTAATTTTAACCTGGCGACCTAATTCTTCCGCAGAGTTCTCCCTATGGGGATTCCCCTTGCAAAGGCCAGCTGGTTTGGGAAAACTCGTGACAATAATAGATTACGCAATCACATGTATACACAATTCAAGATTGGCAAATCAGCCATGTGCACATGTGGATTGGTGCTGCAGACAGCAGATCACATACTCCAAGATTGCCGAAAATACAACATACCTAGGCAAACCTTCTGGCCTATAGAAATAACAGTGGAAGATAAACTATTGACCACTGATTGAATTAATTTTAAAAAAAAGTAAAATTCATACAAGAGACAACATTGCAGTTACAGAGAAATTTCAAGTGACTGAAAGAAGAAGAGAAGACCTGTGTAGTCTTGCTACATTTACATGTCCACAGTATACATCTAATCTTCCCTGTGTAACGGCACTATTCCCTGTGTAATGGCACTGTTCCCTGTGTAATGGCAATGGTCCTTGTGTAATGGTACTGTTCCCTGTGTAGTGGCACTGTTCTCTGTGTTATGGCACTGTTCCCTGTGTAATGGCACTGTTCCCTGTCTGGCTACAGAAATGTCTATACACAGTTCACAAATACTGTAAGAACACAGAAGGTGTAAGAATGAGTTATGTAAGCAAGTTGAATGTCTTCTGCTGCGTTCATTAATTTGAAGTGTCTATTATAAAGACATGTTCATTAATTTGAAGTGTCTATTATAAAGACATGTTCATTTGACACCAGTATTTAGCTTAAATTAGTTAGTTAGTTAGTCACGGTTCCAACTTCACAGCAACGGGTCGTCCCCATTATGCTCCGTTCCTGTGCCAGTGAATATCACACAAAATGCTCCCCACTGCCCAATGTGAAAAGTGGAAAAGACAGGAGTCTTGACAAACAACAGCCCGCACAGATACACTGTGCATAATGCTGCCGCCAGAATGTCAACACAATAGTCCCCCACAAAACATCCAGTTTATCTCTGATGGAATCGGCAGTCATTTTCCCATCTGGATGTTTCCTAGATGTTCACCCACAGTCCACGAAAATACAGTTCATCGTCGATGGCAGTGACAGTCAACCAGAAGCCCAGCAGCCACGCATTTCTGCATAAGGCAAAAACCAGTCAACTCTGGGACATAGCCACCTGCCATCGCTCCGAACATGCAGTCACGTTCCAAAAGACCTCGGGCAGATTCAAAAGCACTTCACACGAAACTCACAGCTCACAGTGTCGCGCCACGCACTCACTCAGTAGCAGGGCGACGGAACCATCAAGCCTCCTTTTAGCTTAAATGTTACATGAAATGTGACATAAGTTCAACTGAATGCTATTGCAGGTTCAACATTTCAGAAGGTGGTTATTATGTAGCAATATAATCCTTCTTTGCTTTTGTTGAATCACCACAGACCAACAACACATAGCCTCAGGCAGACAGTAGTCTAGGTCATGTATCAATCATCATGTCTTGAATTGACCATGGGAATTCTAGACATCTCATTTTTTGACATAGATTATTTGTGTATGCTGATGTGTGTGAATCACCACTACTTTCAGGCTGACAGTGTTCACAGTTCTACTAGAGAGATGACCTCTGAGGTTCAAGTCTTTGACAAGATGGACAGTAAAACACCAGCAAGTCCTGAAGTATATCTAGATTATGCATGATGAAGATACAAGTGTCAGGATTAGAACCTCCTGAAGTATATCTCGAATTATGCCATATGAAGATACAAGTGTCAGTGATAGAACCTCCTGAAGTATATTAGATATGCATATGAAGATACAAGTGTCAGGATAGAACCTCTGAAGATATCTAGATTATGCAATGAAGATACAAGTGTCAGGATAGAACCTCCTTTGAAGTATATGCTAGATTATGCTATGAATTATGACAAGTGTCAGGATAGAACCTCCTGAAGTATATCTAGATTTATGCACTATGAAGATAACAAGTGTCAGGATAGAACTCTCCTGAAGTATATCTAGATTTATGCATACATGAAGATACAAGCTGTCAGGAGTAGAACCTCCTGAAGTATATCTAGATTATGCCATGAAGATACAAGTGTCAGGATTAGAACCTCTGAAGTATATCTAGATTATGCACATGAAGATACAAGTGTCAGGATAGAACCTCCTGAAGTATATCTAGATTATGCACATGAAGATACAAGTGTCAGGATAGAACCTCCTGAAGTATATCTAGATATGCACATGAAGATACAAGTGTCAGGATAGAAACCTCCTGAAGTATATCTAGATTATGCACATGAAGATACAAGTGTCCAGGATAGAACCTCCTGAAGTATATCTAGATTATGCACATGAAGATACAAGTGTCAGGATAGAACCTCCTGAAGTATATCTAGATTATGCACATGAAGATACCAAGTGTCAGGATAGAACCTCCTGAAGTATATCTAGATTATGCACATGAAGATACAAGTGTCAGGATAGAACCTCCTGAAGTATATCTAGATTATGCACATGAAGATACAAGTGTCAGGATAGAACCTCCTGAAGTATATCTAGATATGCACATGAAGATACAAGTGTCAGGATAGAACCTCCTGAAGTATATCTAGATTATGCACATGAAGATACAAGTGTCAGGATAGAACCTCCTGAAGTATATCTAGATTATGCACATGAAGATACAAGTGTCAGGATAGAACCTCCTGAAGTATATCTAGATTATGCACATGAAGATACAAGTGTCAGGATAGAACCTCCCTGAAGTATATCTAGATTATGCACATGAAGATACAAAGTGTCAGGATAGAACCTCCTGAAGTATATCTAGATTATGCATCATGAAGATACAAGTGTCAGGATAGAACCTCCTGAAGTATATCTAGATTATGCACATGAAGATACAAGTGTCAGGATAGAACCTCCTGAAGTATATCTAGATTATGCACTATGAAGATACAAGTGTCAGGATAGAACCTCCTGAAGTATATCTAGATTATGCCACATGAAGATACAAGTGTCAGGATAGAACCTCCTGAAGTATATCTAGATTATGCATCATGAAGATACAAGTGTCAGGATAGAACCTCCTGAAGTATATCTAGATTATGCATCATGAAGATACAAGTGTCAGGATAGAACCTCCTGAAGTATATCTAGATTATGCATATGAAGATACAAGTGTCAGGATAGAAACCTCCTGAAGTATATCTAGATTATGCCACATGAAGATACAAGTGTCAGGATAGAACCTCCTGAAGTATATCTCTAGGATTATGCACATGGAAGATACAAGTGTCAGGATAGAACCTCCTGAAGTATATCTAGATTATGCATATAGAAGATACAAGTGTCAGGATAGAACCTCCTGAAGTATATCTAGATTATGCATATGAAGATACAAGTGGTCAGGATAGAACCTCCTGAAGTATATCTAGATTATGCATATGAAGATACAAGTGTCAGGATAGAACCTCCTGAAGTATATCTAGATTATGCATATGAAGATACAAGTGTCAGGATAGAACCTCCTGAAGTATATCTAGATTATGCATATGAAGATACAAGTGTCAGGATAGAACCTCCTGAAGTATATCTAGATTATGCATATGAAGATACAAGTGTCAGGATAGAACCTCCTGAAGGTATATCTAGATTATGCATATGAAGATACAAGTGTCAGGATAGAACCTCCTGAAGTATATCTAGATTATGCATATGAAGATACAAGTGTCAGGATAGAACCTCCTGAAGTATATCTAGATTATGCATATGAAGATACAAGTGTCAGGATAGAACCTCCTGAAGTATATCTAGATTATGCATATGAAGATACAAGTGTCAGGATAGACCTCCTGAAGTATATCTAGATTATGCATATGAAGATACAAGTGTCAGGATAGAACCTCCTGAAGTATATCTAGATTATGCATATGAAGATACAAGTGTCAGGATAGAACCTCCTGAAGTATATCTAGATTATGCATATGAAGATACAAGTGTCAGGATAGAACCTCCTGAAGTATATCTAGATTATGCATATGAAGATACAAGTGTCAGGATAGAACCTCCTGAAGTATATCTAGATTATGCATATGAAGATACAAGTGTCAGGATAGAACCTCCTGAAGTAATATCTAGATTATGCATATGAAGATACAAGTGTCAGGATAGAACCTCCTGAAGTATATCTAATTATGCATATGAAGATACAAGTGTCAGGATAGAACCTCCTGAAGTATATCTAGATTATGCATATGAAGATACAAGTGTCAGGATAGAACCTCCTGAAGTATATCTAGATTATGCAAGAAGGTACAAGTGTCAGGATAGAACCTCCTGAAGTATATCTAGATTATGCACATGAAGATACAAGTGTCAGGATAGAACCTCCTGAAGTATATCTAGATTATGCATATGAAGATACAAGTGTCAGGATAGAACTCCTGAAGTATATCTAGATTATGTCATATGAAGATACAAGTGTCAGGATAGAACCTCCTGAAGTATATGCTAGATTATGCAGATGAAGATACAAGTGTCAGGATAGAAACCTCCTGAAGTATATCTAGATTATGCAAATGAAGATACAAGTGTCAGGATAGAACCTCCTGAAGTATATCTAGATTATGCCATATGAAGATACAGAGTGTCAGGATAGAACCTCCTGAAGTATATCTAGATTATGCACATGAAGATACAAGTGTCAGGATAGAACCTCCTGAAGTATATCTAGATTATGCACATGAAGATACAAGTGTCAGGATAGAACCTCCTGAAGTATATCTAGATTATGCACATGAAGATACAAGTGTCAGGATAGAACCTCCTGAAGTATATCTAGATTATGCACATGAAGATACAAGTGTCAGGATAGAACCTCCTGAAGTATATCTAGATTATGCACATGAAGATACAAGTGTCAGGATAGAACCTCCTGAAGTATATCTAGATTATGCACATGAAGATACAAGTGTCAGGATAGAACCTCCTGAAGTATATCTAGATTATGCACATGAAGATACAAGTGTCAGGATAGAACCTCCTGAAGTATATCTAGATTATGCATGAAGATACAAGTGTCAGGATAGAACCTCCTGAAGTATATCTAGATTATGCACATGAAGATACAAGTGTCAGGATAGAACCTCCTGAAGTATATCTAGATTATGCACATGAAGATACAAGTGTCAGGATAGAACCTCCTGAAGTATATCTAGATTATGCATATGAAGATACAAGTGTCAGGATAGAACCTCCTGAAGTATATCTAGATTATGCACATGAAGATACAAGTGTCAGGATAGAACCTCCTGAAGTATATCTAGATTATGCATATGAAGATACAAGTGTCCAGGATAGAACCTCCTGAAGTATATCTAGATTATGCACATGAAGATACAAGTGTCAGGATAGAACCTCCTGAAGTATATCTAGATTATGCACATGAAGATACAAGTGTCAGGATAGAACCTCCTGAAGTATATCTAGATTATGCACATGAAGATACAAGTGTCAGGATAGAACCTCCTGAAAGTATATCTAGATTATGCACATGAAGATACAAGTGTCAGGATAGAACCTCCTGAAGTATATCTAGATTATGCACATGAAGATACAAGTGTCAGGATAGAACCTCCTGAAGTATATCTAGATTATGCATATGAAGATACAAGTGTCAGGATAGAACCTCCTGAAGTATATCTAGATTATGCATATGAAGATACAAGTGTCAGGAGTAGAACCTCCTGAAGTATATCTAGATTATGCATATGAAGATACAAGTGTCAGGATAGAACCTCCTGAAGTATATCTAGATTATGCATATGAAGATACAAGTGTCAGGATAGAACCTCCTGAAGTATATCTAGATTATGCATATGAAGATACAAAGTGTCAGGATAGAACCTCCTGAAGTATATCTAGATTATGCATATGGAAGATACAAAGTGTCAGGATAGAACCTCCTGAAGTATATCTAGATTATGCATATGAGAGACAAGTGTCAGGATAGAACCTCCTGAAGTATATCTAGATTATGCACATGAAGATCAAGTGTCAGGATAGAAACCTCCTGAAGTAATATCTAGATTAGTGCATATGAAGATACAAGTGTCAGGATAGACCTCCTGAAGTATATCTTAGATTATGCACATGAAGATACAAGTGTCAGGATAGAACCTCCTGAAGTATATCTAGATTATGCATATGAAGATACAAGTGTCAGGATAGAACCTCCTGAAGTATATCTAGATTATGTAAAATTGAACAGAACAGAACATTGTTGCAAGTGTTCTATATATGACGGTTATTCAACTGCCGATTGGCTGGTAACAATAATAGCCATAGAGACACCGTTCAATGCTTGCATCATTCATTCATCTTTTAGCTCACTACGCATCAACCTACAGTTGCATTTGTTCAGTTGTTCGTGAATCGTGAACGAATAAATATGGGCACTCTTATTGCCTTTCCCGCCAGCTTTGAGGGATTGGGGCAGGAAATTCAGAGATGGGCATAAAGATGTGCTTGATGAGAGGGGACAAGGACAACATCCATGTGTGACAGATGAGCTCATTCAAAAAGTCGACCAATGTTTGCTTGAATTTTGTGAACTTGTTTGGAGAATGAGTATTTCAATGGCACCTTGCCATCTTGACAGACGATAGTTCGTTACATTGTGCTTCCAAAAGGCATAATAACTACAACCCATGGTGGTGGCGAATGAGACTGATAAGGCCAATTCACGCTGTAAATGTTCGTCCACAGTGGATGCATGTGAACACATGGTCATTTCCACTAGCATGCACCATCTTACGTCTCACATGCTCGGTGTGTGACTTATCTGCAATAATTTTCTCCTTTGTCTTTATTCCATTTCTGATATTTGCCCTCCATGCAACACGTTCAGCGGCGACTTGCTCCTAATGTGCATTATCAATGCCTGTATCAATCATGTTCTGCTTACACATATCTTTGTATCGTAGGTAGAGGCCGACCCTGAGATCTCTTACCCATCTGTAATTCACCAAAAAAGAATGCATATACATCGACTATTTTAATTGTTCCTTCGTCTCTGCATTCACAAAGTGAACCCATGTCTCATCTCCAGTCACTATTCTGTCAAGAAATGTATCCCCCTCTTCCCAGTAGCACTGAAGGAACGTCAAAGCTGAGTCCATTTCTTGAGCTTTGTGAACGTCAGTCAGTTGCTTTGGTACCCACCATGAACACAATTTGTAATAACCTAACCTCTCTGTGACAATTCGAAATAGACTAGTCCTAGAAATGTGTGGAAATTCTGTAGAAAGATCTAAAATTCTGAAATGCCGCATTTCCACTATGACTTGGTCGACTGTTTGAATGAGCTCATCTGTCACACATGAATATCGTCCTTGTCCACCCTCATCATGCACATCTTTATGCCAATCTCTGAATTTCCTGCACCAATCTCTCACAGAACTGTCACTCATAATGTTATCATCATACACATGACAGAATCGATGATGAATCTCTGCTGCATTTTGATCTTCTGCTTGAACAAAACGAATCACACTATAATTTCATAGCTGACGGGAAAGGTTGATGTGTAGTGAGCTAAAAGATTCATGAATAATTGTTAGTTATTTAGTTAGTTAACAGATCATCCTCACTGCACATCGTACCATTCAGTCCACAATGTTCAGATCCCCTCCTCAGCAAATCCCGCAGTGTGTAGCGACTCACAAAACCAGTTCTGTGTTGGTTTATCAAACTTCTTTGGCTTCCTGCGTAGTGTTCTTGTTTGGCCACACCTCTTAATTTGCTGTTCTTGCAGTCTGACCATGGTTGTAGATTCGCAGTCATCACTTGGTTCTCGCAACAGTCTTAGTTCTCGTGCATTAGGAATGTCAGCCTGGTCCATGGCGCGTCCGCCCTCCACAGTAGCCTTACCTGTGAGCTTGTAAGCCCGCTCATTTCCTTATACTCTTGAACTAATCTTTGCCAGCCGAGACCGCTCCAGAGACAGCAACCACTCTCTTCGGGTCCACCCCACCTCTATCCTCTTGAACATGCTCATTGAGTTGCTAAGGAAACATACCCTAGTGAATGTCTGGTCTCGAGCCATGTTATTGCTTTACTTACTGCCATGACTTCCATATTCAGGCTACTTTCGGTCTCAACAAAAGTACCAGAGTCCTCCTTCACAATTCTTCCTCCAGCCTGAGCCGTAAAGGCCCATGAGCTTCTCACATGTCGGACGACTGACCCATGTGTGTAAATGACAGCATCGCCGTCTAATGAATTCTCGAAAATCAACGCTTGTACTTCCACCTCCACAGCAGCCGGATTATCTTGTCTGCATTTTCTGTCTGATGCAAACATAGAAAGACGTACAGAAATCTGGTGGCACTTGTACCCACTCCTCGCCAGGTTCTAAGTCCTCAAGTGAACACACCTGTTGAAGAATGTCTTCAGCTTGACCCATCCACGACCGTCCTTTTTTCAACCTTCTGCCCTTTACCTTCCTAATTTCACTATGCAGTGGACGTTGTGTGTTTGCGTTAACTCTGGGGTAGGCACTTGCTCTGCAAATTTATATTCTGTCTTCAATGGTTGAAAAATCAAGAAGGTAGCACATCGCCCTGCATGCTGTATCTCTTATACATCCAAGAATAATGCGCATAGCTTCATTCTGTATCCTTTCCATCCTTTCTATCTGCTTATGGCTGACAGTCAGGATTGCCATCGCATACTCAAAAACAGTTGAATAATGTTGAATAATCATATTGTCAACAATCCAACACCAACTGTAATGCTGTGTTCAGAGACGGTGGAAAGAACGCAGGCAATGAATTACCTGGGGATACGGTTTGATCGAAGCCTTGCTTATAATGTGCACATAGACCAGGTGATAACAAAGGCCAAGCGGGGTTTGGCAGCGATGCGGGTGATGGCGGCAGCAAACTGTGAGCAGCGCCATCTATGTCTTCTGTACGAGGGGCTGGTCATGTCCATGGAAGTCATGGCAGTAAGTAAAGCAATAACATGGCTCGAGACACAGACATTCACTAGGGCTTGTTTCCTTAGCGACTCAATGAACATGATCAAGAGGATAGAGGAGGGGTCGATCCGAAGAGAATGGTTGCTGCCTCTGAAGCGGTCTCGGCTGGCAAAGATTAGTTTCATCTTGGTGCCAGGGCATGCGGGAGTACAAGGAAATGAGCGGGCTGACAAGCTCGCAGGTGAGGCTACTGTGGAGGGCGGACGCGCCATGGACCAGGCTGACATTCTGAATGCTCTACGAGAAGTGAGACTTTTGTGAGAACCAAGTGATGACTGTGAATCTACAACAATGGCCAGACTGCGAGAGCAGCAAATTAAAAGAGGGGTGGCCAAACAAGAAACACTACGCAGGAAGCAAAGAAGATTGATAAACCAACACAGAACTGGCGTCGCTAGCGCTACACGCTGCGGGATTTGCTGAGGAGGGGATCCGAGCACTTATGGACTGAATGGTTCAATGTGCAACGAGGATGATCTGTCGACTAACTAACTAACTAACTAACTCAAAAACAGACATGACCAGCCCTTCGTATAGAAGACATAGATGGCGCTGCTCACAGTTTGCTGCCGCTATCACCCGCATCGCAGCCAAATCCCGCTTGGCCTTTGTTATCACCTGGTCTATGTGCTCATTATAAGCAAGGCTTCGATCAATTCGTATCCCCAAGTAATTTATTGCCTGCGTTCTTTCCACAGTCTCTAAACACAGATTTACCGTTGGTGTTGGAGTGTTGACAATATAGTTATTCAATGAGAACCAAGTCACTGTTGCCTTTGTTGGGTTGACCATTGCCCCAGCTTCAACACACCAAGTACTTATGTGACTGAGTTCGGTTTGTAGTTCCAAGGCAACCTGATTCCTATCCTTACCCTGATGATACACTACAACATCGTCGGCATATGACAATGTCCTACCAGGTCCAGTGATCTGCTCACTGGTGATTCTCACTGTGTAGGCGTTGAACAGTAACGGAGATAATGGTGATCCCTGTGGTAGGCCAGGATATATTGTTGGTTCCGAAGTCCAACTGCCACATCTAAAAACTACTTTCCGTTGGAAGAGGGCTGCAGCGATCCAACTAAGGAGGAAAGGACTTACTTTTAGTTCAAGAAGCTGAAGCATTAAGAAATCCAATGGTACTCTGTTGTACGCATTCTCAAGATCAATCGCTGCAGCAAAGGTTTCAATGCCTGAGTGGAAACCTTCATAGACATCATGGGCAAAAACTGCTGCATTGGAAATAAATAATGCAAGCAATGAATGGTGTCGCTATGGCAACTGGTTTATTTTTACCAGTCAATCGGCAGTTGATTTTGGAATAGCCATCATATCATCTTCTTCTTTCTTGCCCTCTATTCCCTATTTGGGACACAGGCCCTCAACCAAGAGCCCTCCCATCTTTAGCTATCCCAGGCTGTTCTGTCCATGTCCTTCCCAGATTGCTCATTTCTGTGTCTACCTCTCTTCTCTCTGAGTTTTAAGCAATTATGTAAACTAAAAGACGTAACAGTCTCCCAGGAACTACCGTAGTAGAACCAAAAGTGAAACATTTAATATTGTGTTGTGTACGTCAGCCAAAAAGGATTGAGCTACCTTAATATATGTTGAACTGTTTATGTAATATGTTGAACTGTTTATCTAATATGTTGAACTGTTTATGTATCATGCACTGGATCAGATGCACAGCAAAATACCAGGCAGTAAATTTTGCAATATATTGCTTGTGCAGTTATTCAAAATCGTCACTTGCCAAGACAGTATGGTGATCCAATATGGCGGATAGGCTCTCGAGCTGTTAAGACCTCGGAAAGTGTTTTTGCTTCTTGCTACGATTTGCTTTTGCATTTACCTCATGTTGGACTGGTAGTGCATGGTTCCATCACCCAGATACTGAGTTAAGTGTGTGGATCGAGACACTGTGGGCTGTGGATTTCATGCAGAATGCTTTTACATTTGTCCGTGGTTGTTTGTATTGTGAACTGCCTGTTCATAAACATGGTGGCCAGCTGGCTGCTGAAGTAGCTAGTTTTGCCTTATGCAGTAATGTGTGTGCAACTGCTGGTTTTCTAGTGACTGCTGCTTCCATCGACGATGAACTAATTTTAGTGGCTGACTGTTGTGTTAGCATTCTGACATCGGCCGTATACATGTATGCCTGTGGTGCTGTTGGTTTGTCAGGACCACTGTCTGTTCCACTTTTCTTGGGACAACGAGTAGCATTTTGTGAGATTGATTGATTGATTGATTGATTGATCTAGGAACCGAACATATATATTGTGAGATATTCACTGGCACAGGAACAGTGCATTATGGGGTAACAATATTCATGCATGTATTATGATAATCCAATTAAATTAACTGAATAATGACAAACACATCACTACTTAGCATCATCATATTATATTGATGCCATCTTATTATATTGATGCCATCATATTATATTTTTGTACAAGATTATATTGTTGTACAAGATACTCCACAAACAGTCTGTTACCTGACACA
Organism: Cepaea nemoralis; assembly: GCA_014155875.1. NCBI lineage: Eukaryota > Metazoa > Mollusca > Gastropoda > Stylommatophora > Helicidae > Cepaea > Cepaea nemoralis. The sequence continues at coordinate 52,239 of JACEFZ010027052.1, read as the reverse complement.
CCTACGAAGTATTTAACTCAGTATTTATTCTGTGTCTTTCAGAAATACACCGCTGTTCTCAGAGTTTTCTCTCACGAAAACAAGAACAATCGCAAATGAGGAAGAATATGCCGTTTGGTACCAGAGGCTGGAAACTTGCGAAACAACCATCTGACGCATCGTGTGAGGATAAGATTCATAGAATCAACACAATGGTGGGTGTGTCAAGTTGTTGCAGGAATCAAGATATGACCAGGCATTGCAACACAAAGTCAAGAATGTCTGAAGACACAACTCTAGTTTTTCAAAATAATGTAGCACTTGTTGGGAGAGAAAATGGTTACAAAACATCACATGACAATTGTAGCAACATGTCAGAGAGTGTGTCTTCTATGGTTGAAATCAATGCTAAACTATGTCCGACCAATGAGAATTGTCAATTACACCATGTGGACACTCCAGTAAAACACATAAAGCTTTCTGGGACATCTCCTGATGACACTGTTGGTTATACCAGTTGTAGTCCTCCAAGAATACAAGCAGGAGACACACCACACATGTCTGATGTTTGTGATGCAGCTGTCAGTGTAGACACAGGTTTACATAGAAACAAGACATCACATACACAGAACACACCACACATGTTTGATGTTTGTGATGCAGCTGTCAGTGTAGACACAGGTTTACATAGATACAAGACATCACATACACAGAACACACCACACATGTCTGATGTTTGTGATGCAGCTGTCAGTGTAGACACAGGTTTACACAGCTACAAGACATCAAGTGAAGCAGAGAAACATGACATGTGTGATGAGTATGGTAAATCTTTTATTGACATTGGCAAACTGAAATGCCACAAAAAGACAAAACATGCTGAAGACGAACCTTACAAATGTGATGATAGTAGTGCATATGTTGTTGAAAATGATATACAAAATTGCCATACAAGAACAGAAGCAGATGAGAAATTTAACCAGTGTGATGTTTGTCTTGCATCATTTACTCTTTCTTGCAATCTCAAGAGACACATGAAAATACACCAAGGAGAGAAACTGTACAAGTGTGACATTTGTGCTGTATCTTTCATTCGAGCCGATCAGCTGAAGTGCCACATGAGAACTCATATGGGAGAGAAACCTTACAAGTGCGATGTTTGTGAGGCATTTCTTGCTCAGGCTGGGCAACTGAAACGTCACATGAGAACTCATACAAGAGAGAAACCTTACAGTTGCGATGTTTGTGCTGCGTGTTTTATTAAAGATTGTGAACTCATACGTCACATGAGAACACATACAGGGGAGAAACCTTACAAATGTGATGTGTGTGCAGTATCTTTTACTAAAGTTGGTCATCTTAATTACCACATGCGTACTCATACAGGAGAGAAACCTTACAAGTGTGATGTTTGTCCTATATCATTTACTCGAGCTGACTATCTGAAATGCCACATGAGAACGCACACAGGAGAGAAACCTTACAAGTGTGACATTTGTGGGGCATTTCTGACTTATGCTAGCCAAATGAGACGTCACATGAGAACTCATACAGGAGAGAAACCTTACTGGTGTGACGTTTGTGCTGCATCTTTCATTGAAGTTTGTGAACTCAAACGTCACATGAGAACACACACAGGAGAGAAACCTTACAAGTGTGATATCTGTGATGTATGTTTTAGTCGAATTGATCATCTTAAATGTCACAAAAGAACACACACAGGAGAGAAACCTTACAAGTGTGATGTTTGTGGTGCATGCCTTGCCCAATCTGGCCAAATGAAACGTCACATGAGGACACATACAGGAGAGAAACCTTACAGATGTGATATTTGTGAAGCATGTTTTATTCAAGTTTGTGAACTGAATTGCCACATGAGAACACATACAGGAGAGAAACCTTACAAGTGTGATGTTTGTGCTGTGTCCTTTAGTAAATCTGGCCACCTGAAGAGCCACATGAGGACACATACGGGAGAGAAACCTTACAAGTGTGATGTTTGTGGTGCATCTTTTACTGAAGCTTGTAATCTGAAGCGCCACAAGAGAACACATACTAGGGAGAAACTGTACAAGTGTGATGTTTGTGGTGAATCTTTCAAGCAGAGTGACATTCTTAAGCTCCACAAGAAAATGCACACAGATGAGAAACCATATAAATGTGATGTATGTTGTGTAGTTTTTGATGAAGTTGACAGTTTGAACAGCCACAATAAACAACACAGAAAACTGTAAATGTACCATTAATTTTGAGGTTAGAAACAGGGGCGTCACTAGGGGGGTGCGGGGGGTGCGGGCCGCACCGGGTGACACCATCAAGGGGTGACACCAAAATAAAAAAATTGCAAATTTGACAAAGCAGACATAGCAAAATAACAAAAATGTAACTTTGTCCGAGTTTGTCGAAGTTCTTTATTTATGTTTTACCTGAAGTATTGAAGTTATATTGTTCAATTTGTTTTCTTTCTTATGTCCTTATTAACTTTTTGACTTATTTTACAAACTTTACTATATGCGATTATATATGGTACAGGAACACTCGGAAGAAGACCATGGTGAAAGTCTAGAGGGGTGACACCAAAAGTTTACCGCACTGGGTGACACCAACCCCAGTGACGCCACTGGTTAGAAAACTAACGGAAACATTAAACAAATATATTCATTGGCAATATCTAACTTATGTGTATAGCATGTTTCTTTCAGCCTTGCAAGACTATACCATATTGTACATACACATCATCATCATCATCATCAAGTGCCCTGCCAGCTGACGTAGGCATTCATGGCTCTCCACAGATCTCGGTCTTTGGTTTTCTGGATCAACTCTGCTGCTGATATTCCTCCATGCCACCATTTCTCTTGGTCTTGAACATACACATGCAAGACTATAACATATTGTACACACACATGCAAAATTATAACATATTGTACATACACATGCAAGACTATAACAGATTGTACACACACATGCAAAATTATAACATATTGTACATACACATGCAAGACTATAACAGATTGTACACACACAAGACTATAACATATTGTACATACACATACAAGACTATAATAGATTGTACACACATGCAAGAATATAACATATTGTACGCACACATGCAAGACTATACCAGATTGTACATATACATACAAGACTATAATAGATTGTACATACACATGCATTTCAGATGCATACATACACATGTACATACATGCAGGCTGCATTTCGAATGCCCGGTAAGCGGCTCACGAACCACGTTCACAAGCCTTTGGGCCACGGAGACCAGCAAGACTATAACAGAGAGAATAATCCAGAAAACATGAGAATATGGTTATATTAAATTCTCTACATTTCTCTGTTGTTAAATGCATGTTGACTATGTGATCTCTTGTTCCTCTTCCTTGTCTAAATCCAGCTTCAACCACATTAATCTCTTCTTCCATTTTCTTATTGAGTTTTCCCATTATGATTTCTTCCCAGTAGAATTTTACTTACAGATGTCTGTGATTGTCTGTTTTGGAGGATCTCCCTCTCTTTAAAGAATGTCATCTTCTGTAGACAGAGGTGTGCGGGTGAGAGATGATGTCGTCACAAAGTGGGAAGACACTGAATTAGATGACAATGCTCTCTTACACCCCATGACAGATCGTGATTTGTTCAGCTTTTCACATATTCTATTGCACGGTATCATGCGATGTTGTGTCCTGTTACATTTGTCACCAACTGGATAAAAAGACAAACAATTATAGGACAGGTCATAGACAATTATAGACAGGACAAAAGGACATAGACAATCACAGAGCAGGCAGGAAAATGCAGAAAATTATAGAGGATTAAGAGGATATTTAAAATTATTGAGGAGATAAGAAAATAGAAAGGAATAGAGGAGGTAAGAAAACATAGAAAGTTATAGAGGAAGTATAGGCCTACCTAGTTCACTCCAGAGGAAAGGTAACACCCCTACATCAGGAACAAGACAAGCTGCAGAAGCTGCCGGATCAGCAAAGCAATGCTCTAACTGTCCGCCTGTCGGAGCTTCAATCCTAGACCAGCCGCCAACCAAGGCTTAGGGCCTGGTCTGCCCTGCCATGACATTTGTCTTTAGCTTGCATTTCCTCGCACCAGGGTAAGGCTTGTACCCTCCCAATTTGCGCTCTTCCGCCCGAAGCCGTTGGCACAATGTAGGGTGTCGGGTTTGGTGAGCGCTAACAGAAAGCAGGTAGTACCGTCTACTGTTATACGGTAGCTCAGTCATATCTGACTAAGACCTGACACCAAATAGAGGAAGTAAGGATGTAGAAAGTTATAGAGGAGGTAAGATATAGCTCTAATTGCAGATGTAGACAGTCAAAATTGTTTGACACTTTATGAGAAGAAATAAACTAGAGAACTTGGTGACAACTGGCAAGATTGAGGGGAAAAGAGCAAGGGGAAAACAGAGTATATATATGGATGGCTTGGCCACGGTAAGAAGACCAGTGTTATACCAACCACATTAACCACGTAGTCATATCAATTGGGGAACTGTCACTAAAACAGTTCATAAATAAACACACATTGTAATGTTTGGTGTTCATAGAAGGGAGAGGAAGGAAGTAGAGACTAGAACGCATTAGACAACCTAAACATTGAAAGCTGTAGTTACCGTCCCGGTTTCGAACCTGTCACCTCCAAGAGTGTGAACACTTGGAGCAGATCCATTTCATCATCGTAGCATCGTGTAACCTCCTCTGGGGTCTGGTTGCTCATGTTGTTCCCCGTCAATTTGTAGATCTGCAAGCATCTCCTTCATGTTGACATTCTTACTTTATCAAAAGCCTTTGTGTAGTCAATAAATCAAAGATATAGATCTTTACTTCTATAGCACGTTCAATAACTGTTCGCAGCATATACACAGCATTTACTGTACCCTTGCCTTCTACAAACCCACATTGTTCTTCTCCTCCTATTTCAGGTTGTATTTTCTTCCTAACTCTTTGTGTGATGATTTTTAGCAAAATCTTCGCTATGTGGCTCATTATATTACTGTTCAATGTTGATCACATTCCAAGGCTCCTGATTTCTTTGAGATAGCAATAAATATAGAACTACATAATTTAGGAGGTATATCTCCAGTATCATATTTTGCCTTCAACAGTATGGTCACCTGGACTATTTCATATTATTTTAAGGCATTGATCATTTCTCTTGTGATATTGTCTGGATTCGGAGTCTTGCCAGGTGTCAGACGGGAGCCTTGTAGCCCCGCCTCAATGCGGGATGTGGCCAATGACATGCCGGCCGCAGTTACTTCACAAAACATTTACTGGTACACATTAGTCTAGATCCACCTGGCAGCCCTCCTTAGATTGCCAAAGTAGCCATGCTTTCAATGATTGCCTGGAAGCTAACCTCGCTTCAGAGATCACAGATTGTGAGAAATGTATGGATTTTTGCCCTGGCCACGCAGGGGTGTGGGGGGAAATGAACAGGCTGATAGGCTGGCAGGAAATGCACCTCTTTGGGTTAATTACTTATGGACAATGGAAAGGTGGCCGTGCACCAGTGGGAGAAGGTGGAGGAACAGATTGAGAACCTGCATGTGGAAAGGATGAAATTGCGGGGGATTGGCAGATGTTCAGGTAGACTCGCAAAACTGAGAGGGAAGACAAGGAGAGCTTTCAATCAAATAGCGGTGGGGATGATTAGCAGTGTGACTCTTTGCTGGCTGTTGAACGAGGGGATGGAGCGCATATGGGAATGTCCTGAGTCAGTGATGTCGATTCTTAGCTCAACTCAGCTCAACATTCAACAACTGATTGCCTGGAAAAGGCTGATGACAACAGAACATCAAAGCACTGACTCTTCTTACAGGAGCAATAGTTTGTGTGATGTTTACATACGCTAGTGAAGTCAGGTCTTAGCCAAATATGAACTAAGCTACCGTATGACAGCAGACGGTATTACCTGCTTTTTGTTAGCGCCGAATGTTGAGCGGTGCTTACCAAACCCGACACCCTACATTGTGCCAACGGCTGCGGGTGGAAGATTGCAATTGGGAGGGTACATGCCTTATCCTGGTGCAAGGAAATGCAACCTAAAGACAAAATGGCAGGGCAGACCAGGCCCTAAGCCTTGGTTGGCAGCTGGTCTAGGATCGAAGCTCCGACAGGTGGATAGTTAGAACATTGCTTTGCTGATTTGGCATCTTCTGCAGCTTGTCTTGTTCCAGATGTATTGGTGTTACCTTTCCTCTGGAGTGAACTAGGCAGGCCGAGAGAGGGATCATGTTGCATGGGCAACACATGGTCTCTATATTTTAGTCCAGGCTTTGTGCTATGGAGAGGAATAACTCCATCCCTGGTCTTAACCAGTCTCGGAATCAAAGCGAGAGGTAGCAGTTATGGGTTAAAAGTCCTTGTCAATTAGCATAGACATGGGGCGCCAGGGGTTGCCTCTGACGGTGGGAGACATCTACAGGTGTCTGACCAGACACGAGTACAGAAACAACACCAGGCCCTAGACATGGGAGAACCTGACCATCCATCCATCATGTGCCATGCCAATAAGCGTGGGCGGTCAGGTTCTGCCATCTCACTGGATCACCAGAGTCGTGGATCACCTCTGTGTTCCTATCTCGACCATGCCACGTGGCCAAGCCATCCAGGTATTTACTTCTCGTCTTCCCCTTCGATCTTGCCAGTCGTCACCAAGTTCTTCAATTCATTCCTTCTCATAACATGCTCAAAAATTTTTTGACTGTCTCTGTCTAATGTCTCTAATCAGTTTACGATCTTCATTTATTTCTTGAAGGACTTGTTCATTGATTTTTCTATCTGTCCATGGTATTCTTTGCATTTTCCTCAGAAACCACATTTCCACAGCCATCAGCTGTTTTTCAGCTTGAGGGCTTATTGCCACGCTTCACATCCATACAAAAGTATAGGTTCTATGTAGCACTTCAATACTCTTTTTCTCGTTTCAATTGATATCTTTTTATTGGTCAGTATGATTTTCACCTTGCAAAAGGCTACCTTCGCAGTAGTTATAAATGTGGGATTCGGAGCGTATTTGGAGGAGCCTCCTCAAATGACCTTGACCTCGGCTGATTTTCACTCCCCCTCGGTCATGAAGTTGGGTGGGTATGTAGGGGTGGTATCTAGGTCATATCTAAGGGCGATAATTCTAAGATTTTATGTTTCTAAGGGCAGATAACTATTGAGTGGGGGTATACACATTTTAATTAATTATTATAAAATAAAATAAAATAAATAAAAAATAAAAATAAATAACAACGGGGTGCGGGGTGGTGGCGAGGGGGTGGGCGCGTGGGGTGAGGCTAGGCGGTTCGGGTTTAAACACTATCAGATATATAATAATTTTTTTATTAAATCATGTATAAACAATACAATGCATATTAAATAAGTAGCGGCATAGTGGAAAATTCTGGAAGGTAGTACCGGGGAGTTATACGTTGGCAAGTGTGGGAAAATCTCCGGCGGGTGTGACGGTGGTCGGTTCATAACAGACGTGGAGGGGGTGCATACGGAAAAGTCATTAAGTAAAGGGTTGTAAAAACGTGGGTGAGTGGTGTGTTAAAATATTTTGAACTGTTAGCGCATTGGTGGTGTACATTAGTACGAATAGAAGGAACAGGTGCGGTGGGGATAGTAGTGGGTATGGGTTAGTGAAATTAGTTGATAAGGGTGGTTATTAGTGCTATGTAGATGTTCATAGTAGCTTATTCACTAACATAACACGTGTTACAAATGAAACCTTGAAAGCTAAAGATCGCTGATTGTAATGGATATAGTGTAGTATCATTCGGTGGTAAGGGGTGGGTACCAGGTATTAGTGGTCAACAGATGGTCAAGCAGTGGTCAAGTAAGGAAAATTTTAGGGAAAATTGGTCGTAGCGACATGGTGATGGTTAAAGGATGGTAAATTAGTGGTCAAACAGTGGTCAAGTGGTGGTCAAGTAAGGAAAATTTTAGTGAAAATTGGTCGTAGCGACATGGTGATGGTTAAAGGATGGTAAATTAGTGGTCAAGTAGTGGTCAAGTGATGAGATTTTAGGGAAAAGTGGTTGTAATGATATGGTGATGATTAAAGGGTAGTAAATTAGTGGTCAAGCAGTGGTCAGGCAGTGGTCAAGTGGTGGTCAAGTGAGGAAATGTTAGGGAAAAGTAGTTGTAATGATATGGTGATGATTAAAGGATGGTAAATTAGTGGTCAAGCAGTGGTCAAGTAGTGGCCAAGTGAGGAAATTTTAGGGAAAAGTGGTTATAATGATATGGTGATGATTAAAGGGTGGTAAATTAGTGGTCAAGTAGTGGTTAACCAATGGTAAAGTAGTGGTCAAGTGGTCGAGTGACCACTTAAATTGTAGAGGACGATGTCCCTAAGATTATGGTAGTGGTTAAAGTGATCGATGACATGGTCAAGTAGCGGTCAACCAGTGGTCAAGTGGTCGAATGAACACTTAAAAGGTAGAGAAAAGTACGTATATTGAAATGGTGATGGTAAAATGGTCGACAACGTGGTCAAGTAGTGCTCAACCAGTGGTCAACCGCTCAAGTGAGAAAATTGTAGGGTATGGTACGTGTAGTGAAACAGAGATGGATAAATTAAGTAGTGATGTTGTCAAGTAGTGATCAAGTAGCGGGCAAGTACTGGTCAAATGGTCGAGTGACCACTTAAATTGTAAGGGAAAGTACGTGTAGTGAACCTGTGTTGGTTAAAGTGATCGATGACGTGCTCAAGTAGTGGCCAAGTAGTGGTAAATGGTCGAGTGACTACTTAAATTGTCGGTGAAAGTAGGTATAGTGACATGGTGATGTTTAAAGGGTGGTAAATTAGTGGTCAAGTAGTGGTAAATGGTCGAGTGACTACTTAAATTGTCGGTGAAAGTAGGTATAGTAACATGGTGATGATTAAGAGTTGGTCAAGTGGTGCTCAAATAGTGGTCAAGTAGTCGAATGACCACTTAAATTATAGGGTATGGTACGTGTAGTGAAACGGTGATGGTAAAATAAGTAAGGACATAGTCAAATAGTGGTCAAGTACTAGTGAAGTAGTGATCAAGTGGTCGAAGGATCACTTAAATTGTAGGGTATGGTATGTGTAGTGACATGATGATGGTTAAAGTGATCGATGAAATGATCAAGACGTTATGCCGACTGCTAAGTTCAGAAAGTAATGTCCTTACTATCGGCAATTTCCCTGACAGGAGCGCCTCGAGCACTGATTTTGTATTGATCAATAGCACCTAGTGGTACAGTCGACACACATGGACAATAGTTACAGCCGGTCAAAGATGGCGTCGCACCCTATCACACATGGTAATTGCTACAACCAGACTACGTCTCATTCGCCTAAAACTGGTCAAATATGGACTTGCAGTCGATCCCATGTGTAATGGTACATCCAAGAAAAGGCTAACTGACTAAAACAATCAAAGAATTCCCTGCTTCCGATAACATGTATAATGGTACAGCCAGAACACGGGGTTAATGATTCACCCGGTCAAAGATGTCGATGGATCCAGTGACACGCATAACGATACACGTGGAACACGTCGCTAATAACCGAAATGTTCAAAGACGGCGGCGAATCCGGTCACAGGGGTAATGGTACATCTTAGACACGTGGTTAAGAGGGAAACTATAGAAAATGGGTGTCCTATCGGTTGTCGAGTCAAGGAACCTAACGTATGATGATCACTGTGTATAGGAGTGAATACACTGCATCATCAACATTGCATCCGAAGGCTAAAAGGGTCACCCTTCTCTCTCTCTCCTTTCTATAACCGTGAAGTCCTAGTGTTATCTGGTTACACCAAAGGACACTCGGGCATCAATACAACATAAACTGGTCTCGAAAACCCCATACGCGCATGTAAACAAATCACCACAGTGTCCGACTAAGCCTTTCTCATATTCATAGTACAGAGCTGTGATCACCGAGGCTAGTCGGGGAAATCGTATCTGTACGTAACAACTATCGGGTCATACAGCGACGAGTGGGTAGTGGGTGCTAACAGATGCACACAAACACAACAAACTGCCCCGATTCAACCTTAGGCAATGCACGTAACATGACAGGTCACATGTCCGCCGTCATAATCAGCGACGTTATCACGTATCAAATTAGATAGCCACACTTTCATTTCCTTTCTATGTGTCCATAGTGTCTTTACATCTTTCTCCAGAAAACCATTTCCAAGACCAATATATGTTTTTTGTCAGTGTACCTGCTCAGTGCCACACGTCACAACCAGACAAAAGTACACGTTCTATGTACCACTTCAACTGTCAAATAAGAAAATATGTTAGACAAAATATTAAAATTATTTGTCAAATACAGAAATATATCACCCAAACTTATAAAAAGTAGGAACATATGTTAACCAAATGGAAAATATCTTAGCCAAATAGGAAAATTTTTTAGCCAAATAGAAAAAATATTGACCACGTAACGATATATCTTGTCCACACTTATGAAAAGTAGGAAAATTTGTTAGTCAAATGAGAAAAAAGATTGACCAAGTAACGAAATACCCAAACCAAACTTATGAAAAGTACGAAACTTTGTTAAGCAAGTATGAAAATGTATCGACCAAACAGAGAAATATATCACCCAAACTTATAAAAAGTAGGAACATATTTTAACCAAAGAGAAAATACCTTGGCCAAATAGGAAAATTTGTTAGCCAAAGGAGAAAAAAGATTGACCAAGTAACGAAATTCCCCAACCAAACTTATGAAAAGTACGAAACTTTGTTAAGCAAGTATGAAAAGGTATCGTCCAAACAGAGAAATATATCACCTAAACTTATAAAAAGTAGGAACATATGTTAACCAAATGGAAAATATCTTGGGCAAATAGGAAAATTTGTTAGCCAAATGGGGAAAATATTGTCCAAGTGACGAAATACCCCCCAACAAACTTAGGAAAAGTACGAAACTTTGTTAAGCAAGTATGAAAAGGTATCGACTAAACAGAGAAATATATCACCTAAACTTATAAAAAGTAAGATTATATGTTAACCAAATGGAAAATATCTTGGCCAAATAGGAAAATTTGTTAGCCAAATGGGGAAAATATTGTCCAAGTAACGAAATATCCCCCAACACACTTAGGAAAAGTACGAAACTTTGTTAAGCAAGTATGAAAAGGTATCGACCAAACAGAGAAATATATCACCCAAACTTATAAAAAGTAGGAACATATGTTAACCAAATGGAAAATATCTTGGCCAAATAATAAAATTTGTTAGCCAAATAGAAAAAAATATTGACCACGTAACGATATATCTTGTCCACACTTACGAAAAGTAGGAAAATGTGTTAGCCAAATGGGGAAAATATTGACCACGTAACGAAATACCCCCCCCCCCCCCACCCCCCAACAAACTTAGGAAAAGTACGAAAACTTTGTTAAGCAAGTATGAAAAGGTATCGGCCAAACAGAGAAATATAACACCCAAACTTATGAAAAGTAGGAAACTTTGTTAGCCAAAGTGAAAAAACCTAGGTCAAGTAAGAAATTCTGATAGCCAAATGTGAAAAGTGTCGGCCAAATACAGAAATTGCTCAACCAAACTTATAAAACGTAGGAAAATTGTTATTCAAACGGGAAAGCTATTGAACAACTAGGAAAATGTAATAGTCAAAGATGAAGAATATTGAACAAGTAATGAAATATATCATTCAAACTTATGAAAAGTAGGAAGCCTTGATAACCAAATGTGAAAAATATCACTCAAAGAGAGAAATAGATCGCCCCAACGTATGAAAAGTAGGAATATTGTCGGCCAAAGGGGAAAAAGTTAGACCAAATACAGAAATATCTCGACCAAACTTATAAAAATCTAGGAAAAAATAGTACCCAACACAACTAAAAGGCTGACTAAAGTTATAAATCCAAACTTATAAAAATAACCAAATAGGAAAACATATTGACCAAGTACAGACATATATCAATCAAACTTATAAACTTGTCGTCCAAAGTGATAAAAAACAAAGAAAGGCTGTCAGCCAGTCTAAGAAATAGGTATGGAAAAGTAAGTCGACCAAGCTCAGAAAAAAAGGAAATAAAATTATAACTTCTGTAGTCTTGGTCGACTTACTTTTCCATACCTATTTCTTAGACTGGCTGACAGCCTTTCTTTGTTTTTTATCACTTTGGACGACAAGTTTATAAGTTTGATTGATATATGTCTGTACTTGGTCAATATGTTTTCCTATTTGGTTATTTTTATAAGTTTGGATTATAACTTTAGTCAGCCTTTTAGTTGTGTTGGGTACTATTTTTTCCTAGATTTTTATAAGTTTGGTCGAGATATTTCTGTATTGGTCTAACTTTTCCCCTTTGGCCGACAATTTTCCTACTTTTATACGTTGGGGCGATCTATTTCTCTCTTTGAGTGATATTTTTCACATTTGTTATCAAGGCTTCCTACTTTTCATAAGTTTGAATGATATATTTCATTACTTGTTCAATATTCTTCATCTTTGACTATTACATTTTCCTAGTTGTTCAATAGCTTTCCCGTTTGAATAACAATTTTCCTACGTTTTATAAGTTTGGTTGAGCAATTTCTGTATTTGGCCGACACTTTTCACATTTGGCTATCAGAATTTTCTTACTTGACCTAGGTTTTTTCACTTTGGCTAACAAAGTTTCCTACTTTTCATAAGTTTGGGTGTTATATTTCTCTGTTGGCCGATACCTTTTCATACTTGCTTAACAAAGTTTCGTACTTTTCCTAAGTTTGTTGGGGGGTATTTCGTTACATGGTCAATATTTTCCCCATTTGACTAACAAATTTCCCTACTTTTCATAAGTGTGGACAAGATATATCGTTACGTGGTCAATATTTTTTCTATTTGGCTAACAAATTTTCCTATTTGGCCAAGATATTTTCCATTTGGTTACATATGTTCCTACTTTTTATAAGTTTGGGTGATATATTTCTCTGTTTGGCCGATACCTTTCATACTTGCTTAACAAAGTTTCGTACTTTTCCTAAGTTTTTTAGGGGGGGTATTTCGTTACGTGTCAATATTTTCCCCATTTGACTAACAAATTTCCCTACTTTTCATAAGTGTGGACAAGGTATATCGTTACATGGTCATATTTTTTCTATTTGGCTAACAATATTTCCTATTTGGCCAAGATATTTTCCATTTGGTTAACATATGTTCCTACTTTTTATAGTTTGGGGTGATATATTTCTCTTTTTGGTCGATACCTTTTCATACTTGCTTAACAAAGTTTTCGTACTTTTCCTAAGGTTTGTTTGGGGGGGGGGGGTGGGGGTGGGGGGGGGTATTTCGTTACGTGGTCAATATTTTCCCCATTTGGCTAACACATTTTCCTACTTTTCATAAGTGTGGACAAGATAGATCGTTACGTGGTCAATATTTTTTTTCTATTTGCTAACAAATTTTATATTTGGCCAAGATATTTTCACATTTGGTTAACATATGTTCCTACTTTTTATAAGTTTGGGTGAAAATAGAATTTCTTCTGTTTTGGTCGATACCTTTTCATACTTGCTTAACAAAGTTTCGTACTTTCCTAAGTTTGTTGGGGGGGGGGGGGGGGGGGGGGGGGGGGTATTTCGTCACTTGGACAATATTTTCCCCATTTGGCTAACAAATTTCCTATTTGCCCAAGATATTCTCCATTTGGTTAACATATGTTCCTACTTTTTATAAATTTAGGTGATATATTTCTCTATTTGGACGATACCTTTTCATACTTGCTTAACAAAGTTTCGTACTTTTCATAAGTTTGGTTGGGGAATTTCGTTACTTGGTCAATCTTTTTTCTCCTTTGGCTAACAAATTTTCCTATTTGGCCAAGGTATTTTCTCTTTGGTTAAAATATGTTCCTACTTTTTATAAGTTTGGGTGATATATTTCTCTGTTTGGTCGATACATTTTCATACTTGCTTAACAAAGTTTCGTACTTTTCATAAGTTTGGTTTGGGTATTTCGTTACTTGGTCAATCTTTTTCTCATTTGACTAACAAATTTCCCTACTTTTCATAAGTGTGGACAAGATATATCGTTACGTGGTCAATATTTTTTTCTATTTGGCTAACAAATTTTCCTATTTGGCTAAGATATTTTCCATTTGGTTAACATATGTTCCTACTTTTATAAGTTTGGGTGATATATTTCTGTATTTGACAAATATTTTAATATTTTGTCTAACATATTTTCTTATTTGACAGTTGAAGTGGTACATAGAACGTGTACTTTTGTCTGGTTGTGAAGTGTGGCACTGAGCAGGTACACTGACAAAAAACATATATTGGTCTTGGAAATGGTTTTCTGGAGAAAGATGTAAAGACACTATGGACACATAGAAAGGAAATGAAAGTGTGGCTATCTAATTTGATACGTGATAACGTCGCTGATTATGACGGCGGACATGTGACCTGTCATGTTACGTGCATTGCCTAAGGTTGAATCGGGGCAGTTTGTTGTGTTTGTGTGCATCTGTTAACACCCACTACCCACTCGTCGCTGTATGACCCGATAGTTGTTACGTACAGATACGATTTCCCGACTAGCCTCGGTGATCACAGCTCTGTACTATGAATATGAGAAAGGCTTAGTCGGACACTGTGGTGATTTGTTTACATGCGCGTATGGGGTTTTCGAGACCAGTTTATGTTGTATTGATGCCCGAGTGTCCTTTGGTGTAACCGGATAACACTAGGACTACACGGTTATAGAAAGGAGAGAGAGAGAAGGGTGACCCTTTTAGCCTTCAGATGCAATGTTGATGATGCAGTGTATTCACTCCTATACACAGTGATCATCATACGTTAGGTTCCTCGACTCGACAACCGATAAGACACCCTTTTTCTATAGTTTCCCTCTTAACCACGTGTCTAAGATGTACCATTACCCCTGTGACCGGATTCGCCGCCGTCTTTGAACATTTCGGTTATTAGCGACGTGTTCCACGTGTATCGTTATGCGTGTCACTGGATCCATCGACATCTTTGACCGGTTGAATCATTAAATTAACCCCGTGTTCTGGCTGTACCATTATACATGTTATCGGAAGCAGGGAATTCTTTGATTGTTTTAGTCAGTTAGCCTTTTCTTGGATGTACCATTACACATGGGATCGACTGCAAGTCCATATTTGACCAGTTTTAGCGAATGAGACGTAGTCTGGTTGTAGCAATTACCCATGTGTGATAGGGTGCGACGCCATCTTTGACCGGCTGTAACTATTGTCCATGTGTGTCGACTGTAGCCACTAGGTGCTATTGATCAATACAAAATCAGTGCTCGAGGCGCTCCTGTCAGGGAATTGCCGATAGTAAGGACAGTTACTTTCTGAACTTAGCAGTCGGCATAACGTCTTGATCATTTCATCGATCACTTTAACCATCATCATGTCACTACACATGACCATAGACCCTACAATTTAAGTGATCCTTCGACCACTTGATCACTACTTCACCAGTACTTGACCACTATTGACTATGGTCCTTACTTATTTACCATCACCGTTTCACTACACGCTACCATACCCTATAATTTAAGTGGTCATTCGACTACTTGACCACTACTTGACCACTATTTGAGCACCACTTGACCAACTCTTGATCATCACCATGTCACTATACCTACTTTCACCGACAATTTTAAATAGTCACTCGACCATTTACCCCACTTGACCCCAAATTTTCCACCCTTTAAACATCACCCAGTCACTATACCTACTTTCAACCCCAAAAATTTTAAATAGTCACTCGACCATTTACCACTTCTTGGCCACTACTTGAGCACGTCATCGATCACTTTAACCAATACAGGTTCACTACACGTACTTTCCCTACAATTTAAGTGGTCACTCGACCATTTGACCAGTACTTGCCGCTACTTGATCACTACTTGACAACATCACTACTTAATTTATCCATCTCTGTTTTACTACACGTACCATACCCTACAATTTTCTCACTTGAGCGGGTTGACCACTGGTTGAGCACTACTTGACCACTGCTTGACCACGTCGAAACCCTTTTAACCATCACCGTTTCAATATACGTACTTTTCTCTACCCTTTTTTAAATGTTCATTCGACCACTTGACCACTGGTTGACCGCTACTTGACCATGTCATCGATCACTTTAACCACTACCATAATCTTAGGGACATCGTCCTCTACAATTTAAGTGTCACTCGACCACTTGACCACTACTTTACCATTGGTTGACCACTACTTGACCACTAATTTACCACCCTTTAATCATCACCATATTATTATAACCACTTTTCCCTAAATTTCCTCACTTGACCACTACTTTACCATTGGTTAACCACTACTTGACCACTAATTTACCACCCTTTAATCATCACCATATCATTATAACCACTTTTCCCTAAAATTTCCTCACTTGGCCACTACTTGACCACTGCTTGACCACTAATTTACCATCCTTTAATCATCACCATATCATTACAACTGCTTTTCCCTAACATTTCCTCACTTGACCACTGCCTGACCACTGCTTGACCACTAATTTACTACCCTTTAATCATCACCATATCATTACAACCACTTTTCCCTAAAATCTCATCACTTGACCACTACTTGACCACTAATTTACCATCCTTTAACCATCACCATGTCGCTACGACCAATTTTCACTAAAGTTTTCCTTACTTGACCACCACTTTACCACTGCTTGACCACTAATTTACCACTAATTTACCATCCTTTAACCATCACCATGTCGCTACGACCAATTTTCCCTAAAATTTTCCTTGCTTGACCATCTGTTGACCACTAATACCTGGTACCCACCCCTTACCACCGAATGATACTACACTATATCCATTACAATCAGCGATCTTTAGCTTTCAAGGTTTCATTTGTAACACGTGTTATGTTAGTGAATAAGCTACTATGAACATCTACATAGCACTAATAACCACCCTTATCAACTAATTTCACTAACCCATACCCACTACTATCCCCACCGCACCTGTTCCTTCTATTCGTACTAATGTACACCACCAATTGCGCTAACAGTTCAAATATTTAACACACCACTCACCCACGTTTTTACAACCCTTTACTTAATGACTTTTCCGTATGCACCCCCTCCACGTCTGTTATGAACCGACCACCGTCACACCCGCCGGAGATTTTCCCACACTTGCCGACGTATAACTCCCCGGTACTACCTTCCAGAATTTTCCACTATGCCGCTACTTATTTAATATACATGTATTGTTTATACATGATTTAATAAAAAATTATTATATACCTGATAGTGTTTAAACCCGAACCGCCTAGCCTCACCCCACGCGCCCACCCCCTCGCCACCACCCCGCACCCCGTTGTTATTTATTTTTATTTTTTATTTATTTTATTTTATTTTATAATAATTAATTAAAATTTGTATACCACCCACTCAATAGTTATCTGCCCTTAGAAACATAAAATCTTAGAATTATCGCCCTTAGATATGACCTAGATACCACCCCTACATACCCACCCAACTTCATGACCGAGGGGGAGTGAAAAATCAGCCGAGGTCAAGGTCATTTGAGGAGGCTCCTCCAAATACGCTCCGAATCCCACATTTATAACTACTCTTCGCAATGGCAATTCTGGTTCTAAACTCTTCAAGGCATCTCCCATCAGATGTTATGACTGTGCCGAGATAACTGTATCGATTCACTTGCTTAAGAATATGCCCATATACTCGTATATCACATTGTCTCAGCTTCCTTGGTGACGAATACCCACAGGACCTCTGGATCTGAGTCTACACAGATTGGTCAGCGCAAAATGCTGTTCGAAATGGAGGAGCGGGAGTGTATATAGAATACCCAAATAATACTAGGGACACGGCCAGAGTTCCAACAGGAAAGTACTGCCATAACTATGATGCTGAAATTGAGGCAATTAGGATAGCAACAGAGAAATTACAAAATACCAGCCATGGTAGACAACCTGTGGTGATATTGACAGATACAAAATCAGTAATAGAGGCACTCCTGTCTGGGAAACTACTAGTTCTAAGGACACTACTTTCTGAACTTAGCAGTCTGCATAAGGTCACCATACAGTGGATACCATCCCACTGTGGAGTACCCGGAAACTACAGAGCTGATCAATTGGCTAAGGAAGTAGCAAAAGAAGAACAGCCTGATGTGCCCATTACACTCCACTAAAAGAAAAGAATAATCAAATCAGTCAGAAGACCACCATACCCTACTCGAGACGACTACCACGTTATGGACAGACCAGAACAGGTCATTATTCTGCGCCTCAGAACAGGACACAATAGATTACGCAGCCACATGTATACAAAATTCAAGATTGGTGACTCAGCCATGTGCACATGTGGTTTGGCGTCGCAGACAGCAGAGCACATACTCCAGGACTGCCCAAACTACAACATATCCAAGAGAACCTTCTGGCCTAGAGAGACAACAGTGGAAGATAAACTCTATGGACCGCTGAGTGAACTAAAAAAAAAAAAACTGTTAGATTCATACAAGAGACAACATTGCAGTTATAGACATATTTCGAGCGAACGAAAGAGGAAGAAGAAATGTCATTCAAGTATATGCCCCAACAAGTGAATGCAGTGAAGAAAGTATAGAGGAATTTTATAATGACATGGAGTCTGCTTTGAAGAACTGTAAAAGATCAGAAATAAATATCATAATGGGTGATTTCAACGCAAAAATAGGAAAACAAGGCGATGGATGCAGTGTAGGCAACCATAGTTTGGGAGAGAGAAATGAAAGAGGATACAGACTTGCAGAATGGGCAAAAGAACAAGAAATGGTTGTAGGAAACACCTGGTTTAAACAGCATCCTAGAAGATTATGGACATGGACAGCAGGATTAAAAACCAGATAGATTACATCCTGATTAGCAGAAGGTTTCGAAATGCATTAACAGTCGTAAAAACAGTTCCAAATGCTGACTGTTACAGTGATCACAGATTAATTACAGGCGCACTGAGGGTAAAGTTAAAGAAAGTCAAGTATACAGCAGGAAACCCTAAATATGACTTGTGCAAATTGAAAACTGACAAAGAAATACAAGATAATTTTAATATAGAAGTAAAGAACAAATTTGATTTATTGTCTGATCTAGAGATCCTATTTCAAGATGTAGATGATCGATGGGAATGCTAAAGAAAGTGGGCCGTAAGACATGGATGATTGAAGAAATTTTACAACTAATGGAAACAAGAAGACAGGACAAAAATAATCCTGCCAAATATGAAGAAATTCACAGAAAAGTCAGAACCTTATGTAGGGAGGCAAAAGAAACATGGCTTGAGAAAAATTGCAGAGAAATTGAAAACCAACACAACAGTAAAAATGCGAAACTAATGCACAAAAGAATTCAGGAGCTTACTAACCAAAGAACACGTACATCAGCAGGCTGCCTACACCTGCATAGCATTCCATCCGTCCTGCATAGCATTCCATCCGTCCTGCATAGCATTCCATAGACTATTCCTATGGACACTATCATAAGCCTGTTTAAAATCCACAAAAATGTTATGGAGATCTCTTTTATATTCCCAATGTTTCTCGGCTATTTGTCGTAAGATAAATATCTGATCTATTGTTGATCTGTTTTGTCTAAGACCCGCCTGGTAGTCACCCAATATGTATTCTGAATATGGTTTTAGTCTATTTAGTAATACCGCGGATAATATCTTATAGCTTGTGGACAGTAGTGATATCCTTCTATAATTTTCACATTGTAACTTGTCTCTTTTCTTGTATACCTTATGAATTATGTAATTCTGTATTTATTGCAATCCCAAAGAAATCAGGAGCCTTGGAATTTGATCAACATCGAACAATTAGTATAATGAGTCACATCACGAAGATTTTGCTAAGATTTATCATGCAAAGAGTCAGGAGAAAAATACAACCTGAAATAGGAGAAGAACAATGTGGGTTTGCAGAAGGCAAGGGTACAGTAAATGCTGTGTATATACTGAGAACCGTAATCGAACGTTGTATAGAAGTAAACAAAGATCTACACCTTTGCTTTATTGACTACACAAAGGCTTTCGATAAAGTGAGACATGTCGACATGATAAGGATGCTTGAAAACCTACAAATTGATGGAAAAGACCTTAGACTTGGAAAAAACATATATTGGAAACAACAAGCTGCTATAAGAGTTGATAATGAAGTAGGCCAATATCAGCCTATTAAGAGAGATGTGAAACAGGGATGTGTGATGTCTCCAGACGTGTTTTCCCTCTACAGTGAAAGTATTTTCAGAAATATTGAAGATATGGAAGGAATCAACATTGGGGGACGATGCATCAATAACATTAGGTATGCAGATGATACAGTCTTGATTGCTGACAATGAGCAGGATCTGCAACAACTAGTAGATGCGGTTGTTGCACACAGTGAGCAACTGGGTTAGAATTAAATTGTAAAAAGACACAGATTATGGTCGTCACTAAGAAGAACGAAATACCACAATGTAATATACAAGTAAATGGGAATATTCTTCAACAAGTGAATAGGTACAATTATCTCGGAACAGTAATAACATCTGATTGGAGATGCCTTGAAGAGATTAGAACAAGAATCGTCATGGCAAAAGTAGCCTTTAGCAAGATGAAAAACATACTGTTGTGTATGGCAGAGGGGTCTTTGAGTCTGAGGAATAAAGGCCGCCTGGCTAGTGCAGTCACCGCGAACTGTACAGGTTAGGATTTTCTTTTTGTCACCGACAGAAAAAAAATCCCACACCTTACGGAGGGATCGAACCCGGGTCTCCCGAAGGAGAGTCCAGTGTTCTAGCCACTTGGCCAGCCATTCCTCTAAAACATACTGACTAATAAAAAGATGTCGATTAAAACGAGAAAAAGAGTGTTGAGATGTTGATATAGAACCTGTACTTGTATATGGATGTGAAGCATGGACAATGAGCAGTCAATCTGAAAAACATCTGATGGCTGTAGAAATGTGGTTTCTGAGGAAAATACAAAGAATACCATGGACAGCCAGAAAGACCAATGAACAAGTCCTTCAAGAAACAAATGAAGATCGTAAACTGATTAGAGACATTAGACGTAGACAGTCACAATTTTTTGGGCATGTTATGAGAAGAAATGATTTGGAGAACTTGGTGACAACTGGTAAGATCGAGGGTAACAGACCAAGGGGAAGACCGAGAAGTAAATACCTGGATGGCTTGGCCTGGTGGCATGGTGGAGACAGAAACACGGAGCTGATCAACGACTCTGGTGATCGAGTGAGATGGCAGAACATGACCGCCCACGCTTACCGGCATGGCACATGATGGATGGTATCGGCATTGTACGTGATGATGATGATGATGATGATGATGATGATGATGATGGTGATGATAGACCGAAGTTCTTCTAATGAGCTGGTTTCTGATTGGATGGATTCGAAACCAACAAGGGCTGAACCATGGGGGCAGACAACTCTAACAGCTGTCCCCGGTCTGTCTGGCAGACGACATGCCCACAACTGTACAACTGTCGTCTCCGGGCACACGGTCAGCTCATGTTTGTTTATAATTCCCGTTTTGTTAATAACGTTTGACTGTTTGGTGCACTTTTTAATTAATGTGTAAATATTATAAATATATTTGAAGCGTTTCAACATGTACGGTCTGTTACTTTGTTCGGGGAAATAATGTTTAGTTTTTAGCAAAAACAATGCAGAGTCTGCTAGAGTAGGTCGAACATTCTGTGCGGCAACTCCAGTCATTAGATATAAAACCATACCGATTCCTACACCAGCAGTCAAAGAGCCTGTTCCTCTGTACGCCACAAACAATTGTATTTATCAATTCACATGTAGATGTCAGGCCTTCTACATTGGTAGAACAGAGAGACAGCTTAACAAACGAGTGTCAGAACACATACCTCAATGGGTCAACAAGATACAACACACAGGAGATGCTAGCCTCATGGGGCCGACGCACCGGAAGCGCCCGGCGTCTTCAATTGGTAGGCATATTATCGTGGTTGACAGAGACACTGCCTTTCGCATGTTGTTTAACACACAAAATACTCGCTTGTTAAAGTTTGCAGAAGCAATTATGATCAATCAATGCAAGCCAGAATTGTGCAAACAGAAAGACATGTTAGTCAGCTTAAAATTACCGTGGTAGATAATTGACATTACTGTGCGAATATGTGTATATTTCAACTTGAAGCATTTATCTAGTTAATTCACGTAGGTTGTGTGATTTCTGCAGTATGTACCTGACGAGATGCAGCGAAATATGCCAGGCAATAAATCGTGCAATCTATTGTTTGTGTCTTCATTATTCAAATTCACTACGGGAAAACATTGTTTTGAATTTCCATGATTCTCATAATTTTGCAACTCTTCTGTGTGTCTCAGTACCTCCGCTGCCGGTCCATGCAAGATTGTCTCAAAGGGGTCATAGACGGATATGCAGATACCTCACAAATATGTTCAGTCATGATAAATAATTAAATAATAGTAAAAGTATACAAATAAATTATTACTAATCTTTAAACTTGTATTCTCTTTAACTTTAGTAGTTCAAGTTGCATGTTTTGAGTGTTAAGTCCAATCAATATGCATTATTCGCGTTGACCGCTATCTTGGCTTTCCATTCACAAAGTTAAACATCTCCGCAAAAATAGTTTTTTAATACCACAAATGGAAGAAGATTGGTGATGAAACTTTCCAAATATGTGTAAAAAAAATTGATGCAGAAATCTAACATCCATCCCAAAATATTCAAATATTTACAAATACAGCTCTAGATAATAAAATTACTTACCATGAATCAAATTATTACATTTATTTAAAAGTCATGATAGATTGACCTATCCCGCAGCAACTAAGATGGTGTTTGTTATTGTCATTTTTGGGGACACAATGGATCTTTCTGGGGTGGCTTGGTATATCATTTGCGGTTTCTGATCGGGTTGCGGCACTATCAAACCTATCATATAGTTGCATATCCTTTACAGAACAATCAGCACCAATACCATTTCGTAAAAAAACAGCACAAGGCAACAGGACTATATAGAGGACTTGTATTTATTTTACACTTAGAACTGACAATTTAACTGCTGAAATTAAAGAGAATACATGTTTCATTTGTAGCAGTAATTTATATATGTACCTGTATAATTTTTCACCATTTGATGTGACTGAAAATAATTTTGAAAGCCAGTTTACAGATGTATATAAACAATTTGTTATCCCCCGTAACAGTGCAACGGTACATAATTAATTTTAAATGTTAGTAAAATAGTGTGAAATAGTATGTTTAAAAAAAAAAACTATTTATTTAATTGATTATTTGGTTGTTTCGGGCAGAATATGATCGGCGTTGCCAGTAGTGGGTTGTGCTCAATATTTAAATTTATTTAATTATTAATTGCTCACTTTTAGTTACAGAATAGTGTACTTTTAGAGCAGAAGTAGAAATCAATAACATATTGTGACAGTGACTGCAGCAGCTACAAACTTGCACAGTGCATGCAGCTTAGGACGATTTCGGGTGTGGTGAATTTCTGTTGTGAAGAACAATTTGTTTGTCCTGGCAATGTTTCTTCTTTGTCTTTGTAAAAAATTAGTTTGGTTAAGCGGAATATGTTTATCATGTGTTTTTGGATATGCTGAATGATTAAACGTATCTCGACTATATAATTTGATCTGCTTAAGGCAAACTATGTATGTCAGCACAGTTTACACACATTCATGTATATGTTATATATATATGTCAGCACAGTTTACACACATTCATGTATATGTTATATATGTATGTCAGCACAGTTTACACACATTCATGTATATGTTACATATGTATGTCAGCACAGTTTACACACATTCATGTATATGTTACATATGTATGTCAGCACAGTTTACACACATTCATGTATATGTTACATATGTATGTCAGCACAGTTTACACACATTCATGTATATGTTACATATGTATGTCAGCACAGTTTACACACATTCATGTATATGTTACATATGTATGTCAGCACAGTTTACACACATTCATGTATATGTTACATATGTATGTCAGCACAGTTTACACACATTCATGTATATGTTACATATGTATGTCAGCACAGTTTACACACATTCATGTATATGTTACATATGTATGTCAGCACAGTTTACACACATTCATGTATATGTTACATATGTATGTCAGCACAGTTTACACACATTCATGTATATGTTACATATGTATGTCAGCACAGTTTACACACATTCATGTATATGTTACATATGTATGTCAGCACAGTTTACACACATTCATGTATATGTTACATATGTATGTCAGCACAGTTTACACACATTCATGTATATGTTACATATGTATGTCAGCACAGTTTACACACATTCATGTATATGTTACATATGTATGTCAGCACAGTTTACACACATTCATGTATATGTTACATATGTATGTCAGCACAGTTTACACACATTCATGTATATGTTACATATGTATGTCAGCACAGTTTACACACATTCATGTATATGTTACATATGTATGTCAGCACAGTTTACACACATTCATGTATATGTTACATATGTATGTCAGCACAGTTTACACACATTCATGTATATGTTACATATGTATGTCAGCACAGTTTACACACATTCATGTATATGTTACATATGTATGTCAGCACAGTTTACACACATTCATGTATATGTTACATATGTATGTCAGCACAGTTTACACACATTCATGTATATGTTACATATGTATGTCAGCACAGTTTACACACATTCATGTATATGTTACATATGTATGTCAGCACAGTTTACACACATTCATGTATATGTTACATATGTATGTCAGCACAGTTTACACACATTCATGTATATGTTACATATGTATGTCAGCACAGTTTACACACATTCATGTATATGTTACATATGTATGTCAGCACAGTTTACACACATTCATGTATATGTTACATATGTATGTCAGCACAGTTTACACACATTCATGTATATGTTACATATGTATGTCAGCACAGTTTACACACATTCATGTATATGTTACATATGTATGTCAGCACAGTTTACACACATTCATGTATATGTTACATATGTATGTCAGCACAGTTTACACACATTCATGTATATGTTACATATGTATGTCAGCACAGTTTACACACATTCATGTATATGTTACATATGTATGTCAGCACAGTTTACACACATTCATGTATATGTTACATATGTATGTCAGCACAGTTTACACACATTCATGTATATGTTACATATGTATGTCAGCACAGTTTACACACATTCATGTATATGTTACATATGTATGTCAGCACAGTTTACACACATTCATGTATATGTTACATATGTATGTCAGCACAGTTTACACACATTCATGTATATGTTACATATGTATGTCAGCACAGTTTACACACATTCATGTATATGTTACATATGTATGTCAGCACAGTTTACACACATTCATGTATATGTTACATATGTATGTCAGCACAGTTTACACACATTCATGTATATGTTACATATGTATGTCAGCACAGTTTACACACATTCATGTATATGTTACATATGTATGTCAGCACAGTTTACACACATTCATGTATATGTTACATATGTATGTCAGCACAGTTTACACACATTCATGTATATGTTACATATGTATGTCAGCACAGTTTACACACATTCATGTATATGTTACATATGTATGTCAGCACAGTTTACACACATTCATGTATATGTTACATATGTATGTCAGCACAGTTTACACACATTCATGTATATGTTACATATGTATGTCAGCACAGTTTACACACATTCATGTATATGTTACATATGTATGTCAGCACAGTTTACACACATTCATGTATATGTTACATATGTATGACAGCACAGTTTACACACATTCATGTATATGTTACATATGTATGTCAACACAGTTTACACACATTCATGTATATGTTACATATGTATGTCAGCACCGCTTACACACATTCATGTAGTGTAATGACATTTTCATCTGACACCGGTATTTGACTGAAGTCTGACCAGATTAGTTTGAACGAACGAACAAACAGACCTTATGTTCAAAGGGTAACAAATTGGGCATGCAGGCCCGTCTTACATTCGGCCCTTCCATTCACTCATCTTTCGTTCATCATAGTGCAAATAAACAAACATTGTCAAATGAATTTTGTAAACAAAAACAATGCATGTTTATTTGGTATGTACGCCAGTTGTCCAAAATTGCACAGTAATGTCATTACATTGTTTCATGGTCATTTGTGTTTTTATTAAATCATATGCATTGTCATTTTTATTTATCAATAATTGCACCAACAACAGCAGACAGTAGTCTAGGTCATGTATCAGTCATCATGTCTTTAATTGTCCATGGGAATTCTAGACATCTCATTTATTGACATAGATTACACAACCTATATTTTACACCTGACTTTGTATAAATGAGGCCCACTAAATCCAAATATCACATTTATTTGTATGTAGCAGCCCTAGCAGATACAGGCTATATTTGTATTTAATTAATATTACAGTGTTTTCTGTACAAGGTTTGTGTGTGTGTGGGGGGGGGGGGGGGGGGGGGGGGGGTTATTGCTATCTAATCCTTTATAATGTTTAGAATTCCAACGGTTTGGAGAGAGCCTAAGAACCACCACGATGACTGTTATTTCTGTGTTGTCAATATTAAGGGCAATAATGGAAAATATCACAATAAATGGAAATATCCAGATTTAGATTCTGCTAAACAACCTGTTCCACATGGAGATGACATGCCAATTCCAGCTTTCAGGCAGATTTTGGATTCCTGTCTAGAAGATGAGACAGCAGTGGCATGTGGAACAAGTGACAGTCGTAGTGATTTTGAGGGTGATTTTACAGCTGCTCAACGTTTCGACCAGCGTGAACTGAATGCTGTAATCCAAGATCTATATTTCTCCAAGCAATCTTCAGAACGTTTGATTTCAAGATTGAGAAACAAAACATTACTGACTGTTGAAAAAAGGTTACATTTTATCACAGCAGAGGTCAAGATTTTCTTCCATTCTTTTGTAAAGAAAACAACTTTGTGTTTTGTACTAATGTAGCAGGTCTTGCACACGAAATGGTTATAAGTTATACACCAGATGAGTGGTGACTTTTCATTGACAGCTCTAAAAGACGTTTGAAAGGTGTTCTCTTACACAATGGTAACAAATATGACTCAATTCCAATTGCTCTTTCTACTACAATGAAAGAGGAGCATGCTACAATAACCACAGTTCTGGACAAAAATTGAAGTATTTGAACATAACTGGATGGTTTGTGTAGATCTTACAATGATGTACTTCTTGCTTGGCCAGCAAAGGGGATTCATCAAATATCCATGCTTTATATGTTTGTGGGATAGCAGGACAAAAGATATGCACTAGGCACAGAAATAGTGACTGTTGAAGGATGAATTTAGAGTTGGGAAAGAAAATAATGTCAACAAGCTTCTCATTGATCAAACAAGAGTTTACTGCCACCATTACATACAAAGCTTGGCTTGATGAAGCAGTTTGTTAAGGTACTGAACAAAGATGGCACGCGTTTAAATTACTTATGCGGAAAGTTTTTGGAATTGAGTGTAGACAAATTTAAAGCTGGAATTTATGATGGATCTCAAACTAAAAAGTTAATAAACGTTCCAAGACTATGCAAAACTTGAAAGCGGACAATTATTCTGAATTACAATAGATGAAAACATGCTGTCGAGTTTTTGTAAGCTTTGATGCAACATGGGCATAAAATTGACTACCTCCATAATCATTATGCCACCATAATTCATTTACTGGTATAATTGTTCATTATAATTGTTCACTATATATGTGTGTGCGTGTTGTGTGTGTGTGTGAGAGAGAGAGAGAGAGAGAGAGAGAGTGAATGTGTGTGTGCGCACGTGCATGCGTGTGTGTGGAGAGAGTGATTGAGCGAGAAATGGTGGGGGAATGTGTCAGTGCATGCATTCGTACGTGTATGTGTGAGAGTAAGTGAGGGAGTGTGTGCGTGAGTGCATGCGTTCATGCGTATGTGTATGTGTGAGAGAGTGTGATTGAGAGAGTGTGTGTGTGTGCATGAAGGATTGTGTGTGAGGGAGTGAGACAGTGGGAGAGTTGTTGTGTTAGTGTGTGTGTGTGAGCGCGCGCATGTGTGTGAGTGTGTGTATATGAAAGAATACACACAGAGAGAGAGAGAGAGAGAGAGAGAGAGAGAGAGAGAGAGCTGAGCAGATGCATGTCATGTAACATGCATGTTATGTAACACGCGAATCCATATGTTTGTGTATTCTCATCTGTCATATTATCAGTTAAATACCAGTTGATTTTATCATGTATAATATAAACTTATGTTCATTACTGTAGTTTGAGTGAGAGAGTGAGTGAGTGTAACTTAGAGACAGAATGAGTTAGAGTGAATGAGTGAGAGTGATTGAGTGAGCGTGAGAGTGAATGAGTGAAAGTGAATGAGTGAGAGTGAATGAGTGAGCGCGAGAGTGAATGAGTGAACGTGAGAGTGAATGTGTGAGAGTGAATGAGTGAGCGTGAGAGTGAATGAGTGAGCGGGAGAGTGAATGAGTGAGCGTGAGGGTAAATGAATGAGCGGGAGAGTGAATGAGTGAGCATGAGAGTGAATGAGTGAGCGGGAGAGTGAATGAGTGAGCGGGAGAGACAGAATGAGTGAGAGTGAATGAGTGAGTGGGAGAGTGAATGAGTGAGCGGGAGAGTGAATGAGTGAGCGGGAGAGTGAATGAGTGAGCGGGAGAGTGAATGAGTGAAAGGGAGAGTGAATGAGTGAGCGGGAGAGTGAATGAGTGAGAGTGAATGAGTGAGAGTGAATGAGTGAGCGGAAGAGTGAATGAGTGAGCGGGAGAGACAGAATGAGTGAGAGTGAATGAGTGTGCGGGAGAGTGAATGAGTGAGCGGGAGAGTGAATGAGTGAGAGTGAATGAGTGAGCGTGAATGAGTGAGCGTGAGAGTGAATGAGTGAGCGTGAGGGCGAATGAGTGAGCGGGAGAGTGAATGAGTGAGTGGGAGAGACAGAATGAGTGAGAGTGAATGAGTGAGCGGGAGAGTGAATGAGTGAGAGTGTGTGTGTGTGTGTGAGTGAATGAGTGAGAGTGAATGAGAGAGAAAGAGAGAGAGAGAGAGTGTGTGTGTGTGAGTGTACGGAAGCGTGTGAGTGTGTGTATATGAAAGGATACAGAGAGAGAGAGAGAGAGAGAGAGAGAGAGCTGAACAGATGCATGTCATGTAACACACATGTTATGTAACACGCGAATCCATATGTTTGTGTATTCTCATCTGTCATATTATCAGTTAAATACCATTTGATTTTATCATGTATAATCTAAACTTATGTTTATTACTGTAGTTTGAGTGAGAGAGTAAGTGAGTGTGAATGAGAGACAGAATGAGTGAGAGTGAATGAGTGAGCGTGAGAGTGAATGAGTGAGAGTGAATGAGTGAGCGTGACAGTGAATGAGTGAGTGAGAGAGTGAATGATTGAGAGTGAATGAGTGAGCGGGAGAGTGAATGAGTGAGCGGGAGAGTGAATGAGTGAGTGTGAGAGTGAATGAGTGAGCGTGAGGGTAAATGAATGAGCGGGAGAGTGAATGAGTGAGCGGGAGAGTGAATGAGTGAGCATGAGAGTAAATGAGTGAGAGTGAATGAGTGAGCGGCAGAGTGAATGAGTGAGCGGGACAGTGAATGAGTGAGCGGGACAGTGAATAAGTGAGAGTGAATGAGTGAGCGTGAGAGTGAATGAGTGAGCGTGAGAGTGAATGAGTGAGCGGGAGAGTGAATGAGTGAGCGGGAGAGACAGAATGAGTGAGAGTGAATGAGTGAGCGGGAGAGTGAATGAGTGAGCGGGAGAGACAGAATGAGTGAGAGTGAATGAGTGAGCGGGAGAGTGAATGATTGAGCGGGAGAGTGAATGAGTGAGAGTGAATGAGTGAGGGTGAATGAGTGAGCGGAAGAGACAGAATGAGTGAGAGTGAATGAGTCAGAGTGAATGAGTGAGCGGGAGAGTGAATGAGTGAGAGTGTGTGTGTGTGAGTGAATGAGAGAGAGTGAGAGTGAATAAAAGAGAGAGAGTGTGTGTGTGTGTGTGCGTGTGAGCGTACGCATGCGTGTGAGTGTGTGTATATGAAAGAATACAGAGAGAGAGAGAGAGAGAGAGAGAGAGCTGAACAGATGCATGTCATGTAACACGAATGTTATGTAACACGCGAATCCATATGTTTGTGTATTCTCATCTGTCATATTATCAGTTGAATACCATTTGATTTTATCATGTATAATCTAAACTTATGTTTATTACTGTAGTTTGAGTGAGAGAGTGAGTGAGTGTGAATGAGAGACAGAATGAGTGAGAGTGAATGAGTGAGAGTGAATGAGTGAGAGTGAATGAGTGAGAGTGAATGAGTGAGCGGGAGAGTGAATGATTGAGCGTGAGAGTGAATGAGTGAGCGGGAGAGTGAATGAGTGAGCGGGAGAGTGAATGAGTGAGCATGAGAGTGAAGGAGTGAGCGTGAGGGTGAATGAGTGAGCGGGAGAGTGAATGAGTGAGCGTGAGAGTGAATGAGTAAGCGTGAGGGTGAATGAGTGAGCGGGAGAGAATGAGTGAGCGTGAGAGCGAATGAGTGAGCGGGAGAGTGAATGAGTGAGAGAGTGTGTGTGAGTGAATGAGTGAGAGTGAATGAGTGAGCGTGAGAGTGAATGAGTGAGCGGGAGAGTGAATGATTGAGCGAGAGAGTGAATGAGTGAGCGTGAGAGTGAATGAGTGAGCGGGAGAGTGAATGATTGAGCAGGAGGGTGAATGAGGGAGCGTGAGAGTGAATGAGTGAGCGTGAGAGTGAATGAGTGAGCGTGAGAGTGAAAGAGTGAGAGTGAATGAGTGAGCGTGAGAAGGAATGAGTGAGCGGGAGAAGGAATGTGTGAGCATGAGAGTGAATGAGTGAGCGTGAGGGTGAATCAGTGAGCGGGAGAGTGAATGATTGAGCGTGAGAGTGAATGAGTGAGCGTGAGAGTGAATGAGTGAGTGTGAGAGTGAATGAGTGAGCGTGAGAAGGAATGAGTGAGCGTGAGAAGGAATGAGTGAGCGTGAGAGTGAATGAGTGAGCGTGAGGGTGAATCAGTGAGCGGGAGAGTGAATGATTGAGCGTGAGAGTGAATGAGTGAGTGTGAGAGTGAATGAGTGAGCGGCAAAGTGAATGATGGAGCGGCAAAGTGAATGAGTGAGAGTGAATAAGTGAGAGTGAATGTGTAAGCAGGAGAGTGAATGAGTGAGCGTGAGAGTGAATGAGTGAGCGTGAGAGTGAATGAGTGAGCGGGAGAGTGAATGAGTGAGCGGGAGAGTGAATGAGTGAGCGGGAGAGACAGAATGAGTGAGAGTGAATGAGTGAGTGGGAAAGTGAATGAGTGAGCGGGAGAGTGAATGAGTGAGCGGGAGAGTGAATGAGTGAGTGGAAGAGACAGATTGAGTGGGCGTGAGAGTGAATGAGGGAGCGTGAGAGTGAATGAGTTAGCGGGAGAGTGAATGAGTGAGCGAATGAGTGAGAGTGTGTGTGTGAGTGAATGAGTGAGAGGGAATGAGTGAGAGTGAGAGTGAATGAGAGAGAGAGAGAGAGTGTGTGTGTGGTGTGTGTGTGTGTGTGTGTGGGACGCGCTGGCATCACTACTTTTACGTCACATACTTTTTATGTACACATTTTTCTCCATGTTTAGCCTTGTTTATGTTTACAACATTCATTTCACAATGTTTATTTTTCTTCCTATGTAAATGTATAATGCTCTTGATGAACGAAAGATGAGTGATTGGAAGGGCCGAATGTAAGACGGGCCTGCGCGCCCAATTTGTGACCCTAATAAAGTTGATTTGATTTGAAGTTGATTTGATTTGATTTACATTTCTTTCCTGACAATCATGGCAACTTTATTGAGGAGCAAGTTGGAAAGTTTCATCAAGATAAAAAAACAATGGAAGAGAGATACCAGGGACTTTGGGATGCCCACATGATAGCTGATTACTGTGGGACCTTTAAGCAAGACTTGCCCGGGCATATCACATTCCAGGAAGTCCTCAAAAACAAGCTTTGTGTGTGTTGACTACAGATTAAGAAATGCTAGTAATAAAGTTTTCATACATTTTTGTGTGTTTTATATGAAGGCAATAAATGCAAAGTAATTACATATAAAATCAATACAGATTACAGTCAAAATGCCACTGATGGCAGATAACTCTAAGCTTGTATATAAACATTGCCCTACTAAGAAGGTCATTCTTAGTTATCTCAACAACTAGAACTGATAGAAAAAAATATGATTACATATTTGGAATCAGCAACACAAAATTATTCAAGGCATCAAAATGTTTGTAGACCAGTCTTATTTGTGTCTGCTGACATGTGATTATCACCAGTGCTTTCAGGCTGACAGTGTTGACAGTTCTACCAGAGAGATGACTTCTGAAGTTCAAGTCTTTGACAAGATGGAGTGTAAAACACCAGCAAGTGTCAAGATAGAACCATCTGAAGTATATCTAGATTATGCATATGAAGATACAAGTAAGTCACAGATGTTGCAAGTCCTTTGTAGAACACTGCTTTCATTGCAGCTTACTGAAAAGTGTCTTGATCTCTGGCCATTGATCATGTCTCAGACACTCTCCTGCCCAACATGTCTTGATTTCTGGCCATTGATCATGTCTCAGACTCTCTCTCCTGCCCAACATGTCTTGATCTCTGGCCATTGATCATATCTCAGTCACTCTCCTGCCCAACAATGTCTTGATCTCTGGCCATTGATCATGTCTCAGTACACGCTCCTGCCCAACATATCTTGATCTCTGGCCATTGATCATGTCTCAGACACTCTCCTGCCCAACGTGTCTTGATCTCTGGCCATTGATCATGTCTCAGACACTCTCCTGCCCAACATGTCTTGATCTCTGGCCATTGATCATGTCTCAGACACTCTCCTGCCCAACATGTCTGCAATGTCCTGTGTCCATCTCCATGCTGGTCGATCCCTGCCTTCCCTTCCAAGAACCATGGCTTCCATCACTGTTCTGTCCAAGCCACTGTCAAGTTTGTTGTGGCCAAAGTATTTCAGTGTCTGAGCCGTGATACTGTCTGTGAGCCAGTTGTCTCCCATGCTCAGATCTTGTAGAGTGTCAGTTCTCTTCTTCTTCATGGTCCATGATGGGCACCAATAGCGGTATGATCAGTTATGAGATGTCATTATCTTAGTTTGTGCAACTGACATGATGTCATTATCTTGGTTTGTGCAACTGACATGATGTCATTATCTTGGTTTGTGCAACTGACATGATGTCATTATCTTGGTTTGTGCAGCTGATATGACATCATTATCTTGAATATTCATGTCCTCTTCAGGACCCATCCCCCACTGGTCCTAGCCTGACATCCAGCTCGTGCCTGTGGCTCCTAGTAGCTGTCAGCATGTGACAGCGGCCCACACCCCCCCCCCCCCCCCCCCCCCCCCCCCCGGGCAACAGCTGTGAGAGGCTGGCTAAACCAGTGTGGGTAGCCGATTTGGTGTCAAACCAAGCGGTGAACTTGGGTATGCCTACCCAGTATGTGAAGACAGGATTCAGCAGACTGCACAGATGAAATCACTGATGATTCAACGGGTAAGACAGTGTTTACCTGCAAAGCGCTGTGGAACGTAATGAGCACGGCAAGGCACGTAGAGCGCCCTGGTCATCCACTGCACCTGTATTCGTCTCCAGTCATCTTGACTTGTCTTGCCACAAGACTCAGATGGACTCAGCTGAGAGAGTGAGGTCGACGAACTGCACAACTCTTCCTCACTTTAATCCAGTTCATCGCGCAAGTCATTCTTCATCCAACGTCATATCACCTTCAAGCCCTGTGGTGATTTGCGAGTGGAGAAGCGGCAGGCATTGGTACGCTGGCAGCCGTAGTCGCAGACCTGCACACAGGCGGCTCAGGCTATATGGTTGTCTTCTACTGACCGGAGCAGCAGTGGGATTCGGCAGCCCCCTGAGCGACTGAGCAGCCCTCTATAGGAACACACTGCTCACCTGCATAGCATGAGGAAGGGGCTAGAAAAGGTGCCCAAACATTGTCTGCTCCTTCACTACCTAACCAGCTAGCCGCGGTTGGTGGGTACCCTAACTGCGGTCGACATACAAACAAAGTAAAAACAGGTAAAGCTAAAAAAGCTAACCATATTCCCTTGACATCTTGAATTGTGCAACTGACATGATGTCATTATCTTGGTTTGTGCAACTGGTATGACACATAGTAGTGGGCTTGATAGTAAGCAGGAAGATACATAGTTCTGAGTGTTGTCATAGACAGATATGACAGTTAGGCTGGTTGTGAGTGTTGTCATAGACATATATGACAGTTAGACTGGTTGTGAGTGTTGTCATAGACATATATGACAGTTAGACTGGTTGTGAGTGTTGTCATAGACATATATGACAGTTAGACTGGTTGTGAGTGTTGTCATAGACAGATATGACAGTTAGGACTGGTTGTGAGTGTTGTCATAGACAGATATGACAGTTAGGACTGGTTGTGAGTGTTGTCATAGACAGATATGACAGTTAGACTGGTTGTGAGTGTTGTCATAGACAGATATGACAGTTAGGCTGGTTGTGAGTGTTGTCATAGACAGATATGACAGTTAGGCTGGTTGTGAGTGTTGTCATAGACAGATATGGTAGCACATAAAGTAACTGCTCATCTGTTATACTTACATAAATTGTCATCTACTAGATTGCTTACATAACGGGGTTGTTAATATTTTATATTACACTTACACTCATGTTTCTTGACTCTTGACCACCTGGACACACTTCCCACTATAACAGAAGTTAAGTGTGCTATAAATGAGCTTGCGTCTGGCAAAGCATCAGGTAAGGATGGGATTCCAATAGAGGTAATCAGAAGTGGGCAAGACACACTCACTATACAGATCCACCAGCTAATAGAAGGACAAGTCCCACAGGATTTCAAAGATTCAAACATCATATTGCTGTACAAGAACAAGGGCGATCGGAGCGACTGTAACAACTATAGGGGTATCTCACTTCTGTGTATTGTTGGGAAAGTATTTGCCAGAATTGTTCTGCGCAGACTTCAAGTCCTGGGAGATCAATTCTACCCCGAATCACAGTGCGGCTTCCGTCAGAACCGGTCTACCATTGATATTATATTCTCATTGCGACAGATGCAAGAAAAATGCCGGGAACAAAATCGACCTCACAAAGGCATTCGATTTGGTAAGTCGTGAGGGTCTGTTCAAAGCACTAAAGAAGATTGGCTGCCCACCAACTCTTCTGTCCATTGTGGAATCGTTCCACACAGGCATGAAGGGTATAATCAAGTTTGATGGCTCAACTTCAGAAGAGTTTGAAATCAAGAGTGGAGTTAAGCAAGGTTGTGTACTATCCCCCACCCTGTTTGGGATCTACTTTTCACTTCTACTGAAATATGCCTTTCGTGATCAGGATGACGGTATATACATTCACTCACGCTCAGATGGTGGCCTCTATAATGCTCAGAGATTGAAGGCCAAGACCAAAATTAGGAGGGTACTAATCAGAGAGTTGCTTTTTGCAGATGATGCTGCGATTACGACCCACTCTGAGGAAGAATTACAACATCTACTATCTGCATTCTCCAATGCTTGTTCTGAATTTGGTTTAACAATTAACAAAAAGAAGACACAGATTATGTCACAAGGTGCACATGGTGTACCTTCAATCTTTATTGACGACGCCGAACTAGAGATGGTAGACCATTTTACATATCTAGGAACAGAGGTAAATAGCAAATTATCCCTCGATCAGGAAATCAACATCAGGATTGGCAAGGCAGCAACAACAATGAACATGTTAGCAAAAAGAGTCTGGGAGAACAGGAAGCTTACTGCCAAAACAAAAGTCCTCATCTACCAAGCCTGTGTCCTTAGTACTCTTCTTTATGGCAGTGAAACCTGGACAACTTACTCACGCCAAGAGAAATGTTTAAACAGCTTTCTGCGAAGAATACTTGGTATTAAGTGGCAAGACAAAATCACAAATACTGAAGTATTGGAAAGATCAGGTTGTGGGACGGTGTATTCCATGCTCAGTTTTCGTAGACTTAGATGGATAGGACACGGTAGGAGGATGGATGATGGTAGAATACCAAAGGACATCTTTTTTGGTGAATTACAGACGGGTAGGAGATCTCAGGGTCGGCCTCTACTACGATACAAAGATGTGTGTAAGCGGGACATGATTGATACAGGCATTGATAATGCACATTGGGAGCAAGTCGCTGCTGAACGTGTTGCATGGAGGGCAACTATCAGAAATGGAATAAAGACAAAGGAGAAAATGAATGCAGATAAAGCTCACACAGAGCATGAGAGACATAAGATGGTGCACAATGGTGGAAATGACCATGTTTTCACATGCATCTACTGTGGTCAAACATTTGCAGCAAGAATTGGCCTTACCAGCCACACTCGCCACTGCCATGGGTCGTAATTATTAAGCCTTTTTGAAGCACAATGTACCAAACTATCGTCTGTCAAGACGGAAAGGTGCCAATGAACACTCATGTTTTGAAACATTTACCAAAAAGAATCTGTTATGTAACATTTCTGTAAAGTTCTATGTGTGTATTTCAGAAACACATCCCTGTTCTCAGAGTTATCCATCCTTACAAGAACAATCACAAATGGATATGAAGATGGCAGATGGTTACATAGACTGGAAACCTGTGAAACAAGAACTGTCTGATGATTTGTCTGAAGACAAGAGTCACAGATTCAGTAAAGTGATTGGCCTGACAAGTTGTTACAGCATTCAAGAGATTTCAGAACATAACAACACAGAATCAAGAATGATTGAAGCTACAACTCAAATTAATCACCGAGAAGTATCACTTACTGGGACAGAGCATGGTTACACAGCATCACAGCGACCTGAACATTGTAGCAACATGTCAGAGAGCGTGTCTTCTATGATTAAAATCAATTCTAAACTATGTCCGGCTAATGAGAATATTCAATTACATCATGTGGACACTCCAGTAAAACGTACACATATTTCTGGGACATCTCCTGATGACACTGTTGGTTATACCAGTTGTAGTCCTCCAACTGTGCAAGCAGAAGACACATCACACATGTCTGATGTTTGTGATGCAGCTGTCAGTGTAGACACAGGTTTACATAGATACAAGACATCACATACACAGAACACATCACACATGTCTGATGTTTGTGATGCAGCTGTCAGTGTAGACACAGGTTTACATAGATACAAGACAGCAGATACTGGAGAGAAACCTTACAAATGCAGTAAGTGTGGTGCATCTCTTGAAGCTCATGTCTTAAATTACTATCAAAGCACATATACAGATGCTAAATCTGACCAGTGTCACGTTTGCTGTGAGTCATTTACACGAGTTGATGTCATGACAAGCTGCAGGAGAACACACACAAGTGAGAAGCCTTACCCTTGTGATATTTGTGATGTATCATTTCCTCTTTCTAACATCCTCGAGAGACACAAGATAACACATACAGCAGAGACATCCTATAAGTGTGATGATTGTGGTGCAGTTCTTATACAAGCTAGCCAACTGAAGCACCACATGAGAATGCACACAGGAGATAAGTCTTACAA
Source organism: Cepaea nemoralis (assembly GCA_014155875.1). NCBI lineage: Eukaryota > Metazoa > Mollusca > Gastropoda > Stylommatophora > Helicidae > Cepaea > Cepaea nemoralis. The sequence continues at coordinate 14,512 of JACEFZ010027052.1, read as the reverse complement.
GTGTGATGTTTGTGATGAATCTTATTCATTGTTTAGCAACCTGAAATGCCACATGAGAACACATACAGGAGAGAAGCCTTACAAGTGTGATGATTGTGGTGCATATTTTACTCGAACAGAATATTTGAAGCGCCACGTGAGAAAACACATAGGAGAGAAACCTTACAAGTGTGATGTTTGTGGTAAGCTTTTTACTGGAGCATATTATCGGAAGTGTCACATGAGAACACACACAGGAGAGGAACCTAGCAAGTGTGATGTTTGTGGTAAATCTTTTATTCAAGCTTATGACCTGAAAATTCACACAAGAATACATACAGGAGAAAAGCCTTACAAGTGTGATGATTGTGGTAAATCTTTTTCTCAGTTTAGCTATGTGAAACTCCACAAGATGACGCATACAGGAGAGAAAAATTACAAGTGTGATGTTTGTGGTGCATTTTTTACTCGATCATACTATCTGAAGTGCCACATAAGATCTCACACAGGAGAGAAACCTTACAAGTGTGATGTTTGTGGTGAATTTTTTTCCATGTATTGCAGGCTGAAACGCCACATGAGAACACACACAGGAGAGAAACCTAACAAGTGTGGTGTTTGTGGTAAATCTTTTGTTCAAGCTTACAACCTGAAAATTCATACGAGAATACATACAGGAGAGATGCCTTTCAAGTGTAATGATTGTGGTGCATTTATAAATCAAGACAATCTGAAGCGCCACATGAGAATACACACAGGAGAGAAACCTTACAAGTGTGATGTTTGTGATAAATCATTTGCTGAATCTAGGAACTTGAAATGCCACATGAGAACACACACAGGAGAGAAACCTTACAAGTGTGATATATGTGGTGAATATTTTTCTAAGTCTGGCAGCCTGAAACGCCACACGAGAACACATACAGGAGAGAAACCTTACATGTGTGATGTTTGTGGTGCATCTTTTGTTGAAGCTGGCAACCTGAAAATCCACATGAGAACACACACAGGAGAGAAACCTTACAAGTGTGATGTTTGTGATAAATTATTTTCTGACTATAGGAACCTGAAATGTCACATAAGAACACACACAGGAGAGAAACCTTACATGTGTGATGTTTGTGGTGTATCTTTTGTTCGAGTTCGTAGCCTGAAAAAGCACATGAGAACACACAGGATAGAAACCTCACAAGTGTGATGTACGTGATAAATCTTGTTCTAACTCCAGTAACCTGAAAATGCACATGAAAAAACATCACATACAGGAGAGAAACCTTACAAGTTTGATGTTTGAGATAAATCTATTTTTCGCGCCAAACAACTCAAATGCCACATTAGAATACATACAATAGAGAAGCCTTACAAGTGTGATGTTTGTGCTGTATTTTTTACTCAATCAATCTGAAGTGCTACATGATATCACATACAGAAGAGAAACCTGATAAGCGTGATACTTGTGATGCACCATATGTGGTAGCTAACAGGCTGAAACGCCACATAAGAACACTTACAGGAGAGAAACTTTACAATTGTGATGCCCATGGTGCTGCTTTTACTTGATATGACAATCTGAAATAACCACATGAGAAAACATACAGGAGAGAAGCTTTACCAGAGTTGTAGTTGTGTGGTTGTGTAGAAGATTGTGATAAACCCATGATATGTAGAAAGTTGCAGTGGTAAAGTGTGGTCTGTAGTTCTCTTGTGTTCACAGTTGACTGACAATAAGTACATATACAGCCATGAAGCGGCTGGCTGAGTGGCTAGAATGCCGGACTCTCATTCGGGAGACCCGGGTTCGATCCCTCGGTAAGGTGCGGGATTTTTTTCTGCCGGGGGCAAAAAGAAAATCCTAACCTGCACAGTTCGCGGCGACTGCACTAGCCAGACAGGCCTTAATTCCTGAGGCTCAAAGATCCCTCTGCCATACACCGCAAGGTACTATATTGGCAGTAAATGACAGTTTTTGACAGCCATGAAACAATACATGACCACACTCAAGACCAGGCATCGACGACTGCTGATAGTACCGCACTTGATACATGAGCCACAGGCTAAGTACCAGACATGACAATACACCACACAAATGGACACATTAGAAAGGCAAACAATTTGCATTGCTGCCATTTCCATACAGATGCTTTCACATCAGTCATCATGGCTGTAGTATTACTGCCAATGACTTCATGGGTGCCTGTGTCTTTATGGCATCACTTGCCACGGTCAGCTGATAGGTAGGGCTTGTAGGGCACATGGCACTCAACCCCGCTGCTATTAAATTTAGCTTCCATTATTATAATTATATAAGACTAATTTGTAATTGTATGCTGTCAGTAATACCAATGTTTCAATAATTTTCACTATCTACTCACAACTCAAGCCGGCTTCCTGGCCTAGAGGTTAGCGACTTTTCTCCGTAATCTCGTATACTCTCGTAAGTAACGTGACAACGGTGAGAATCAGCAGTGGTTCGAATCGCGTCGGTAACTTACGGTGTATGTGAGCCGGCCGCTCAGAAAGCAATGGCAAACTACTGAGCGTAATCTTGCCAAGAAATCAACAATCAGCTGAAAGATGCTGATGTTGACAGCGATGTCCTGTAAAGGACATGCAAAAACAAAACAATCACAACTCTGTAATCTACATTACTTTTATGTTTTTGTTTGTTGACATACAACTCTTAACTACGCAATTCGCTATAAAGCTATCACGCAGTCCGAAATAATGTAATTAACACAAGTCCTTTGTAATTAAAACTGTTGTTACTGTTTACACTATAAAAGATTCAGTCCTAACACTTTGAATCTCCCAACACGATTCTCAATGTTTTGATTCGACACATCGTGATTCTGGTTGTAAACTACACATGCATGACTGGCGATAGGGGAACTCTGTCACTTGGTCAAGCATTAGTTGGGATCTCCTAGAATTTTATTACAGCTGACCTTGTGCATCTTCTCAGTTTGTTTTCCGATTTCACTGTTGCATACTCGCTGTCTCAATTTCTGACAATCATCTTAATAATTTAAGTTAATGTTTATTTTCTTGAAATGTCTATCTCTGTTCGCAGTAATCATTGCACAATACTGTTATACTATTACTGTCATATTATTTTAGCACACGCAATGACGTAATGAACATTTCTTGTGTGTTGTCACGCATTTTGTAAAGAAAGTCCCGAAGTTCAAATTGGCTTGTCCCCCACGAATGCCAACGACTTTATGGGTACCTGTGTCTTTATGGCATCACTAGCCACGGACAGCTGATAGGTAGGTTAGGGATACTTTTAGACATTTACTTCTGCTGCTGAACTCCGTGGTTTCAATTGTATGTTACCCATAAATGTCGAGGCACTTGTAGCTTCCTCTTGCATGGCGAGAAGCGTTATTTGTATGCCAATACTTTTACCGATAAATTCAAACATCTGCCCACGAGCGAAATTGCACTGGGGCAATTGTGACTTTTGCAACATTAATCAGTTGATTATTTGGTTGTTTCTGGATTTGAAATTTAAATATTGAGCACAACCCACTACTGGCAACGCTGATCGTATTCTGGTATGAACCTAAGCGTAGTGCTTCCATATTGATGTGGACACTAATCAGTGTCGCCTCTTTCTGCGACAATTTACGGTCCACACGAACTTGATGTAACACAACAGTATATCATGTTTATAGTTTAATACCTAGTACTTGCCTCACGATACTATAAACACATCGATGTCAGTTTAAAATCAATGTTCGCACAATACTTGCAATCAACGTCGACAGTTGCACTCTGTCAGCATAGAATTTCTCGAACGACCTCAGCATTCATCTGCAGTCAAACTTTCTCAAATAACATAAACATTTATCTAAAAATGGTGGTGAGGTGAGGCTCTGCCATTGCCCTATTCAACTGTAACTGGTCTGACTTTGAATATGATCCAATCTTCAGTGACGCCTTGCAGGAGACGTTCCCCCTGCTCAGCGACCCGTCTTGCTATTTTCATGTAAAGCATGATTTTCAATCTCATCTTCACGCCGGACTGTGTGAAACTCTGGAATGCCTGTACTGAGTGGCCCATGACCTGACATCAGCACATGACAATTACACAGATGACACATCTTTATAACGTTTCTAGTTCAGTGTTTCACACTTAGTGAAGACCATAACAGTCCTCAATTCCACTCCTGTGCTTAAATATGGCAGGATGTGTGAGAGTAAACACTGTCCTCTCTACCTCCACTACTGCTGATAGTATCGCAATTGATGCATGAGCCACGGCCTAAGTACCTAGTCAGTTGTGATACATGAGCCACCAGGCTAAGTACCCAGTCAGTTGTGATACTTGAGCAACCAGGCTAAATACCTAGTCAGTTGTGATACATGAGCCACCAGGCTAAGTACCTAGTCAGTTGTGATACATGAGCCACCAGGCTAAGTACCTAGTCAGTTGTGATACATGAGCCACCAGGCTAAGTGCCTGGTCAATTGTGATACATGAGCCACCAGGCTAAGTACCTAGTCTGTTGTGATACATGAGCCACCAGGCTAAGTACCTAGTCAGTTGCGATTGATTGAGAAACTGACATCACAGCATTCAGGGCATTCCCATAAGCACTCCGTCGCCATCCTCAGAAGCCAGCAAAGAGTTCCAACCTCTATAGTACCAGTAGCAATCTGATTATTTGTGCGTCTCGCCTTTCCTCTAAGCGTCAAGCATCGGCCAGATCCCCTCATCACACCACACTTGCCAGACCATGGTGATCTATTTGCTCCTCCGAGGTGTACACGTGCTCCCACAAGGCCGCAATCACATCTGCCTTATCATGCATCAATACTCCACCAAGATTTGCAGAGCCATCCAATCTGTCTACCTGTTCATCCCCCAACATACCAGCATGCCCCGGAATTGTGATACATGAGCCACCAGGCTAAGTACCTAGTCAGTTGTGATACATGAGCCACCTGGCTAAGTACCTAGTCAGTTGTGATACATGAGCCACCAGGCTAAGTACCTAGTCAGTTGTGATACCTGAGCCACCAGGCTAAGTACCTAGTCAGTTGTGATACATGAGTCACCAGGCTAAATACCTAGTCAGTTGTGATACATGAGCCACCAGGCTAAGTACCTAGTCAGTTGTGATACATGAGCCACCTAGCTAAGTATCTAGTCAGTTGTGATACATGAGCCACCAGGCTAAGTACCTATTCAGTTGTGATACATGAGCCACCAGTTGTGATATATGAGCCACCAGGCTAAGTACCTAGTCAGTTGTGATACATGAGCCACTAGGCTAAGTACCTAGTCAGTTGTGATACATGAGCCACCAGGCTAAGTACCTAGTCAGTTGTGATACATGAGCCACCTGGCTAAGTACCTAGTCAGTTGTGATACATGAGCCACCTGGCTAAGTACCTAGTCAGTTGTGATACATGAGCCACCAGGCTAAGTACCTAGTCAGTTGTGATACATGAGTCACCAGGCTAAATACCTAGTCAGTTGTGATACATGAGCCACCAGGCTAAGTACCTAGTCAGTTGTGATACATGAGCCACCTAGGCTAAGTACCTAGTCAGTTGTGATACATGAGCCACCAGGCTAAGTACCTATTCAGTTGTGATACATGAGTCACCAGTTGTGATATATGAGCCACCAGGCTAAGTACCTAGTCAGTTGTGATACATGAGCCACTAGGCTAAGTACCTAGTCAGTTGTGATACATGAGCCACCAGGCTAAGTACCTAGTCAGTTGTGATACATGAGCCACCAGTTGTGATACATGAGCCACCAGGCTAAGTACCTAGTCAGTTGTGATACATGAGCCACCAGGCTAAGTACCTAGTCAGTTGTGATACATGAGCCACCAGGCTAAGTACCTAGTCAGTTGTGATACATGAGCCACCAGGCTAAGTACCTAGTCAGTTGTGATACATGAGCCACCAGTTGTGATACATGAGTCACCAGGCTAAGTACCTCATCAGTTGTGATACATGAGCCATCAGGCTAAGTACATAGTCAGTTGTGATACATGAGCCACCAGGCTAAGTACCTAGTCAGTTGTGATACATGAGTCACCAGGCTAAGTACCTAGTCAGTTATGATACATGAGCCATCAGGCTAAGTACCTAGTCAGTTGTGATACATGAGCCACCAGGCTAAGTACCTAGTCAGTTGTCATACATGAGCCACCAGTTGTGATACATGAGTCACCAGGCTAAGTACCTAGTCAGTTGTCATACATGAGCCACCAGGCTAAGTACCTAGTCAGTTGTGATACATGAGCCACCAGTTGTGATACATGAGTCACCAGGCTAAGTACCTAGTCAGTTGTGATACATGAGCCACTAGTTGTGATACATGAGCCACCAGGCTAAGTACCTAGTCAGTTGTGATACATGAGCCACCAGTTGTGATACATGAGTCACCAGGCTAAGTACCCAGTCAGTTGTGATACATGAGCCACCAGGCTAAGTACCCAGTCAGTGGTCCTCCAGTCAGGGCAGCAGTCTGCTGACTATATCATTACCATCTCAAGATGGTCTATGTCGTGATCCTTATTATTGACACTTGGCTGCTGTAGATCAACTACCAGCACTGTTGCTACACTAAAGAAGATCTGATAAGAGAGAAAGGGGATGCCTGAGAAAAAAATGAATTGACGACATCAAATACATTTTACAGTCACATGGAATGACACTATCCAGTGCCACTCATCGAGCACTAGAACATCAACTATTCCTCCCCACGACGCTTGATGGGAAAAGTGAAAGATGTGACCATATCTCTGGGTTCCCTGTCCGGTGCTTTTGACTACACCTGAACCCTGTCATAGTGCACGAACCCCCTTCTACCCGACTCAATCAATCATGTGCCATGCCGGAAAGCGTGGGCGGTCATGACCCGCCATTTCACTCGATCACCAGAGTCGTGAATCAGCTCAGTGCTCCTGTCTCGACCATGCCATGTGGTCAAGCCATCCAGGTATTTACGTCTTGGTCTTCCTCTTGGTCTGTTCCCTTCGATCTTGCCAGTTGTCACTAAGTTCTCCAATCCAATTCCTCTCATAACATATCCAAAAAATTTTGACTGTCTGCGTCTAATTTCTCTAATCAATTTACGATTTTCATTTGTCTCCTGTAGTACTTGGTCATTGGTTTTTCTGTCTGTCCATGGTATTCTCTGCATTTTCCTCAGAAACCACATTTCTGCAGCCATCAAATGTTTTTCAGATTGACTGCTCATTGTCCAAGTTTCACATCCTTACAAAAGAACAGGCTCTGTGTAGCACCTCAACACTCTTTTTCTCGTTTCAATTGACATCTTTTTATTGGTCAGTAAGCCCGTGCTTATATCGTATATAAACAGAGACCTTAAGAGTTTCGAAATCTGCATGAATTGGAGACACCAGATTTTGAATTTGCATATCAGTCTGCTTTTCTCGATTGCTCAATGGACACAGGGAAGAAAATGCTTTTCACACTATACCAGCACTTGATCCTCTCAGTGATTGATTATGGACTAGGACTGTTCACTGTCTCAAAGAGTCAGCTGGTGAAATTTGGTTGGTGAAATTATAGCGCATACAGAACGAAGCGATGCGAGTCATTCTGTGATGCACCAGAGACACCCCAGTAGTGTGTATGCGTTACATCCTTGGTCTGCCGACTGTTGCTGGTAGGCTCAAGGTGATGCAGGCGAAGGCATACCTCAGAGTGGCTGCAGACACAGATCACCCGTTGCATGAAGCGCTGGACGCCGTTAAGGGTCAGCGACTGATAAGAGGGAAATCATGGATGGCTCAGGCGGAGGATACGATCAAGCAGGTGTGCCCCTTGGAGAACATTAGGCGTGGAGAGGAGTGGGTCAGAGTGCCAGCAGAGCAGTCAGACTTGTGCAGAGTTATAATCACATTGAGCCGGGAGTGCAGGGAGTGGCCAGCAGGGGCCACGGAAGTGGATATCCAGCAACTAATTCAGGATAATGCTCGCTCAGTTGATGTGATTATCTACACAGATGGGTCGGTGTTGAGAGGTAGGAGAAGTGCCTGAGAGTTCTTAGCAAAAAGCCAATGGTCGACGTTTGGTGCAGGAGAGCCTGGCATATGATACCACAACATCTAGCTTAAGAATGGAGGTGGGGGCGGTCAGTGCAGCTTTCCAATGGATGGAGAATACGATACACACACACACATCGTGATTGTAACTGACTCAGAAAGCATGCTGAGTAGGGTGAAGACTGGCAAGCTTCGTGCAGAGTGGCTTGCTTCGCTTCAGAAGTCACGGGTGACCAGCATCATCTGGATCTTTTCTCCGGGGCATGCTGGTGTGCTGGGGAATGAACAAGCGAGCGGACATATTGGCTAGCTCGACAAAGCTTGGTGGAGTATTGATGCATGACAAAGCAGATGTGGTTGCGACATTGTGGGAGCATGTGTACACCTCGGAGGAGCAAATGGATCACCATGGTCTGGCAAGAATGCGACAGCGAAGGGATCTGGCCGACGATCAACGCTCAGAGGAAAGGCGAGACGGACATATAATCAGATTGCTAATGGTACTATTAGTGTTGGAACTCTTCGCTGGCTGCTGAGGATGGGGACGGAGCGCTTATGGGAATGCCCCAAATGCTGTGATGTCGGTTCCTAAATCAATCAATCAATCAATCGATTGCTCACAGACCGGTTATTGTTGTCTCATTTGCAGAACTGCGTTCTTGTCCGTCAGGGTGGCATTGTAAACACGGCAAAGATTCTTCACGGGTTCCTTTATCACAGTGGGAATTGCTAGGCCCATAACCCATAACAACCTAGCCGCCACCCTACCCTTCACGAACGACTGGCTTCCTCAGTTTAAACCTCATCTTGCACCAGCGAATCAGTTGGTCCAGTCTGAGGAGCATGCTGCGGGCATCGTTCTTTTTCGATGCCAGGATCCAAGATCCCGCAGTAGTTTTTCTCAGTATGATGCAAGTCTTTGAAATGCCGGTCCTTACATATTTTCTGTTTGCTTGTGTTTAAAGTGCACGAGATATATAACAAATATTACTCTGTGTGTGTGTGTGTGTGTGTGTGTGTGTTTGTGTGTTTGTGTGTGTGTAATGACCATGTCATGACTTTGTGCGGCAATATAACCCAAAGAAGTTGAAATAGTTACCAGGACGGTGTGACTGTGCCAGTACTATGGACCATGGGGGTGATCAAATATACTACTGAGTATGATGCTAGGTGCACGACAGGGTTGAGACATATCTTATAGATATGCTAGAGGGATGCCTCTGTCATGTGGGACATTGGTCACGTCTTTGTTGCATTTGAATGTGAATCAACGTGTCTGCTTATTGTCCATGTTTCTTAGTGTGTCTGCTAATTGTCCATGTTCCTCAGCGTGTCTGCTTATTGTCGAAGTTCCTCAGTGTGTCTGCTTATTGTCCATGGTACTCAAAGTGTCTGCTTATTGTCTGTGTACTCAATGTGTCTTTTATTGTTCAAGTTCCTCAACGTGTCTGCTTATTTTCTATGTTTCTCAGCATGTCTGCTTATTGTCCATGTGTCACGTACTTTCAGTGGTATAGATTTTACATATAACATGTCAACACTCTTTTTCTCTCTGTGTGGAGTCTCTGTGGCGAAGTGGTCAAGCCGTTTGACTCGTGTTCCGAAGGTTGGTGGTTCGATTCTGGGCTGCGCCCTTCGGTTTATGAGTTAAATGTTTTGGAGACTCCTGTGGGTCGTCACTAAAAGCTACGGAGTTCGTGCTTTGTGCGACGCTTTCCGTGCTACAGAAAGAGACCGAGCCATATGGGATAAAACCCGGTGCAATGAAGTTGACCCTGTCGACCATTAAGCGACTTTTTAACACTCTTTTTCTCACTGTAATTGGCAGTTTTTATTGGTGAGCACGTTTTTCACTTTGCAAACGGCTACCTTACCTATACTTTGACGATTCTTGTTCTCATCTCTTCAAGGCATCTTACATCAGATGTTATGAGTGTTACGAGATTGTTGTACTGATTCAATTGTTTAAGGATATTCCAAGGCATCTTCTATCAGATGTTCCGAGATGGTTTTACAGATAACACAAGCATTCCAACAATAGTAAACATTAAATACCCTCTACAACATAAAATATCAGAGAGATTCCTTTCGATATATAAGGCAATCATTCCAACAATTGTAAACATTACATACCCTCTACAACATAACATATCAGAGAGATTCCTTTCGATACTTTACAACTGTAAACATTACATATCCTCTACACCATAAGATAGAAGAGAGATTCCTTTAGATAGATGAGACAATCATTCCAACAACTGTAAAAATGAAATACCATCTTCAGAAACATATGTCAGAACTTGTGGACCCTACACATTTTTACAACAAGTGGACAAGCAACTTTCCTGTCTCTCACTACTTAGACATGGTCAGTCTAACAAAACTGCATAATCAGTAATACTTGATCACACAGACAAGAGGATGAATTTGTTTTCAGTAAACCCTCCAATCCTGAAATTATCTGACTAACAACCATACTTGCCCACATGTACAAAGATGTGCCCATCCCATACTGTACATCAACTGCAAATAGACTCTATTAGCCATATTCAAGGTAGAGATACCTGCTGACCTGATCTATTCAGTTAGTTGCAGTCAACACCAGCATTTCTTGGCTGTTTTTTACTTCTTGGCAAGTGTATGTTCAATAGTCTGCCATTCCTTTCTTAACAACAGACACTCATACCATTATATGAAAACCAACACTGGGCAGTCTTCTGCCAAATCACACGCAGCTGTGTTTCGATGTAGTTTGCGGAACTACAAATCATGCTGATAACCTCTTCGCCACACAGCTGGCTATCTATTAAGTGGCCTATACAATCTATCTAGAACCTAGCTGGTTGCTATCTGTGATACTGTACATGTTTCTATCTAGAACCTAGCTGGTTGCTGTCTGTGATATTGTACATGTTTCTATCTAGAACCTAGCTGGCTGCTATCTGTGATACTGTACATGTTTCTATCTAGAACCTAGCTGGCTGCTATCTGTGATACTGTACATGTTTCTATCTAGAACCTAGCTGGTTGCTATCTGTGATATTGTACATGTTTCTATCTAGAACCTAGCTGGTTGCTATCTGTGATATTGTACATGTTTCTATCTAGAACCTAGCTGGCTGCTATCTGTGATACTGTACATGTTTCTATCTAGAACCTAGCTGGTTGCTATCTGTGATATTGTACATGTTTCTATCTAGAACCTAGCTGGTTGCTATCTGTGATATTGTACATGTTTCTATCTAGAACCTAGCTGGCTGCTATCTGTGATACTGTACATGTTTCTATCTAGAACCTAGCTGGTTGCTATCTGTACATGTTTCTATCTAGAACCTAGCTGGTTGCTATCTGTGATACTGTACATGATTCTATCTAGAACCTAGCTGGTTTCTATCTGTGATACTGTACATGTTTCTATCTAGAACCTAGCTGGTTGCTATCTGTGATACTGTACATGTTTCTACCTAGAACCTAGCTGGTTGCTATCTGTGATACTGTACATGTTTCTATCTAGAACCTAGCTGGTTGCTATCTGTGATACTGTACATGTTTCTATCTAGAACCTAGCTGGCTGCTGTCTGTTATACTGTACATGTTTCTATCTAGAACCTAGCTGACTGCTATCTGTGATACTGTACATGTTTCTATCTAGAACCTAACTGGTTGCTATCTGTGATACGTTTAAAACATTTCTGATGAACATTAATTTTTTTGTAAGTGTGTGAAACTTGGTAGGTTTTTTTGTATTTGAATGTAATGATAACCATATATGCTATAATACTTTGTGATAGACCTTATTTGATATACAACTGAATAAATATTGTATATAGCACAGTAATCTTACTAATATTTTGGTAACATGAAATTTAACACTCCCACCAAACATTACAAGCAGTAATATAAGCCATACAAAACACTATTATATATGTCGAATATTGCATTTTGTCTGTAACATGTTCTAATTTTTTAAACCTATAACATCACAAACAGAAATATACAACTATATATAAACAATACACACAGAATGTGATGGCAAGACTACCATGTGTCACACCTTTACCATAAGGTTACAACAAAAATACTGTAAAGACTTACATCAATGTTTATATAAATAACGAAGGCCAACATATGGCAATGAGGAACTGACAAATTGAAATATACAGTAATATCTTATAAGTACAAAATGGACAAACTAAAGATATTAACACAAATAAGTTACAGTCTTCTATCTTACAAATTTATAACAGACAAAACACGGGGATAATTTGAATCAACAAAACCATTATTCATAACAAAACATAAATTAGTATAAAATAAAATTCATAAGATTAATGAATTAAATAGCATACAAGTAATCAAGTATGCAAGCAAGCAACACCCGGAATCACGAATATACGACGATAGATCAAGACACAATATTTCAGACCATGAAGACTCAGGGAGAGACCAAGCACAAGAGAAAAGATGGAGCGAAACACACAGCTCTATTTCCACAAGCAGAACAGAAACACCACACGGGCCCAATTATAACTAACCGATATACGGATAGAAAAAGCAATCAGCATGTCCTACGAACAAATGAAAACAACTGGTTAAAGAAACAAAACGTAGACGGTCAGCATTTTTTGGAAACATTATGAGAAGAGATAAACTGGAGAATTTGGTGACAACTAGCAAGATTTTGGGGAGAAGAACACGAGGAAGGCAGAGAAGTAAATACCTGGATGGCTTAGCTACCTGACTACTTGTTATGGTCGAGACAAGAACAGAGCGGATCCACGGTTCTGTGATTGTGTGAGGTGGCGAAACAAGACCGCCGGCGCGTATCGGCATGGCACATGATGACATACCAACAATTAAACCAGACCTGAATAAGTTCTTCTTTGGGACGCAGAGGTGTTTCCAAGGCACCAGGGCCGGGTTATATACTAGCCAAGACCTATTGACGCGTCCTCGTCGAGCGTCCTGGGCAACAGGTCTCTTCGGGGTCCTGGCTGAAGTCAATAGGATCGCCGATTCCTCCGTAGTCGGAGAGTGTCTGCCTGTACGGCGAGGAACCACCAGTCTGCACACCAATAAGCCAGACATGGGACAACGGATACTCACGCAAAACTCAGGTCCTGTATGACATCACACTGATGCTGGACAACAGGATGCCTTCATCCGACATACAGGACTTCGCGTTGGAGCTCAAGCCAGCGAACACAAGCAAGCAAGCAAGCAGTTCTTCTTTTAAGAGCCAGCTAAAGTTAGCTTTTTTTTAAAAAAAAAACAGGGTTTCCTCCCCCCCCCCCCCCCCCCCCCCCGGAGATACAGCGACACTCTGAGGCCCCTCTCCCACCTCGTCGACCTGTTTTTATTGTAGGCCCTTTAGTCCCACTATGAGCCTTTGCCCACAGTGGTCCCCCACAGTTATTGTTATCTTTGAAGTCGGAGTGGGTTCGCCTGATGGCGAGGGACACTGTTAATAGGGAAAGCTAACCAACGCGCACAATTCAACCCAGCAGTACTAGAAGTAGTGTGTACGGACTACGCTTGAGTCCAAAGCGAGCGAGCGGGGGGGGGGGGGACAGCTCAACAGGAGATGTGAGGATTAATTGATCATCTCAGCCCCTGGCCAGACGAAGTGCAATACTGGTAAGGGGGGGGGGGGGGGGGGGAATACTACACGATCTTAACCCAAAGAGATGAGATGCTAGAGGCTCGAGCTCGAGCTAGCTTCTGATTGGATGTATTCGAAACTTTACTAGCAGAAAACGAGCAAGAGTTACAAACCTAGTAGTAGGCCTCTTTCAGTCCTGAAGGACTATAGAGTTGTGCCGCTTGGGAGGTGCCTGGCAGCACCGCTGGTGACTGTATAGTCCAATTCGAGAATGACAATCCCTGTCACAGTTTCCGCATCTGTAAGACGAGGCAAGTCCCGCAGTAAGTGACTGCTCTTTGAGCCTGTGCCGTCTCTCCTCAGTTTTTTGGATCTGATTGCGCTCAAAGAGCACCAGTCCGTTTCGTACATCTCTTCCCAGGAGCATCTGTCTGTTGCAACTCTCTCCCACGTGTCTGGATCTATTCCAATGGTTTTCATATCGTGTTTACACACATCCCTATATCGCATTTGGGGTCTTCCGGTTGGCCTCTTTCCTGTGGCTAGTTCTCCGTAAAGGAGATCTTTGGGAATACGTTCGTCCTCCATTCGAGATACGTGGCCCAACCAACCGGAGGCGTCTCTGCTTGAGGAGGGTGTGCACTGTGGTAATATCTGCTCTTTCAAGCACCTGTTTGTTTGTTATGTGGTCTTTCCATGTTATGCCCAGGATACGTCTCAGACATCTATGTGGAAGGAATTCAACTTCCTTTCCTGTCTTGAGTACAGGGTCCAGGATTCAGACCCGTAGAGTAGTGTGCTAACAACACAAGCTTTTATATACTTGAGCTTTTTGTACGCTCTGTTAGTCTATTATTTCTCCCAAACTCTTTTAGCTAGCCTGGAAATGTTG
>JACEFZ010027051.1:0-115643 GCA_014155875.1 Cepaea nemoralis | reverse complement strand
CCCTTTGTTTTTTTTTTTTAAATTTAATATCTAAGCCACATTCTGTACTATTACTGTTTACTTGGAACTGAAGCTGTGGAACTACAACCCGAACTCAATCGCATAAGTACTTGGTGTGATGAAGCTGGGGCAATGGTCAACCCAACAAAGGCAACCAGTGACTTGGTTCTCGTTGAATAATCATATTGTCAAAACTCCAACACCAACTGTAATGCTGTGTTCAGAGACGGTGGAAAGAACGCAGGCAATGAATTACCTGGGGATACGGTTTGATCGAAGCCTTGCTTATAATGTGCACATAGACCAGGTGATAACAAAGGCCAAGCGGGGTTTGGCAGCGATGCGGGTGATGGCGGCAGCAAACTGTGAGCAGCGTCATCTATGTCTTCTGTACGAGGGGCTGGTCATGTCTGTTTTGGAGTATGCAATGGCAATCCTGACTCTCAGCCATAAGCAGATAGAAAGGATGGAAAGGATACAGAATGAAGCTATGCGCATTATTCTTGGATGTACAAGAGATACAGCATGCAGGGCGATTCGCTACCTTCTTGATTTTCCAACCATTGAAGAGAGAATACAAGTTTGCAGGGCACGCGCATACCTCAGAATTAACGCAAACACACAACATCCACTGCATAGTGAAAATAGGAAGGTGAAGGGCAGCAGGTTAAAAAGAGGACGGTCGTGGATGGGTCAAACCGAAGACATTCTTCAACAGGTCTGTTCACTTGAGGACTTAGAACCTGGCGAGGAGTGGGTGCAAGTGCCAACAGACTTCTGCACATCCTTTTCAGTTTGTATCCAACTAGATAGAAAATGCAGACAAGAAAATCCGGCTGCTGTTGAGGCTGAAGTACAAGCGTTGATTTTCGAGAATTCGCTAGACGGTGACGCGGTCATCTACACAGATGGGTCGGTCGTCCGACATGTGAGAAGCTCATGGGCCTTTACAGCTCGGGCCGGAGGGAGAATTGTGAAGGAGGACTCTGGTGCTTTCACTGAAACCACAAGTAGCCTGACCATGGAAGTCATGGCAGTAAGTAAAGCAATAACATGGCTCGAGACACAGACATTCACTAGGGCTTGTTTCCTTAGCGACTCAATGAACATGATCAAGAGGATAGAGGAGGGGTCGATCCGAAGAGAATGGTTGCTGCCTCTGGAGCGGTCTCGGCTGGCAAAGATTAGTTTCATCTTCGTGCCAGGGCATGCGGGAGTACAAGGAAATGAGCGGGCTGACAAGCTCGCAGGTGAGGCTACTGTGGAGGGCGGACGCGCCATGGACCAGGCTGATATTCTGAATGCTCTACGAGAAGTAAGACTTTTGCCAGAACCAAGTGATGACTGTGAATCTACAACAATGGCCAGACTGCGAGAGCAGCAAATTAAAAGAGGGGTGGCCAAACAAGAACACTACGCAGGAAGCCAAAGAAGATTGATAAACCAACACAGAACTGGCGTCGTTAGCCGCTACACGCTGCGGGATTTGCTGAGGAGGGGATCCGAGCACTTATGGACTGAATGGTTCGATGTGCAATGAGGATGTCTGTCGACTAACTAACTAACTGTTTACTTGTTCCTAGAGGTTTAAAAAAAATAAATCTTGCTCGCTTTCTGCTAGTAACACTGTATCGTCAATATAACTAAGATTGATTATTATTCTTCCATATATATTAAGTCCAGACAGTTAGAATTGTCTAACAATTATTTTTATTTTGTATATAAGTTGAAGAGGTTTGGGGACAAGACGCATCCCTGCCCTACACACTTTTGGGCCATGCATAATTATTTCTACATCTAATAGACCAGTGGTTCTCAAACTTTTTTGGCCCTAGCCCCCCTTCACCATATTTTCAGAACGTCACTCCTCCCCCCCCCCCCCTACCTACAAAAATTTGGCCCCGTGCCCCCCTTCACCGTATTTTCAGAACATCATTCCCCCCTTTCATATTTCCTATGTAAACATCCCCCCACCCCTACACAGTATACGTAAAAATGGAAGGTAGATTTAATAGCATATACTAAAACAAATCTAGACATCCACATAAAACATGATTTGTGGGTCTACTTTCTTTATAAAATGAATTTTAGAAGGATGAGACGTACATAACTGTAAAGTATGAAGGGAAAAACAATATCAAGTAATCGGTTCTTGTATTAACGCGATCTTGAAATGGTCTTCATCCCCCCCCCCCCCCTCCTGGGAACCCTAAAATTCCCCACCGGTTGAGAACCACTGTAATAGACGCCACTTGTTCCCAGGACAAGTTACTAATAAGTCTCATGTCCTTTCCGTCCACACGTAAATCTTGAAATCATGTAATCTTTCATGTTATAATTTGTCAAAAAGCTGTTTTGTGGTCTATAAAACATACATAAATATTTTTCAGCACTATTATATATTTTTCAGCAATCATCCTTAAACAGATTATGGTCTCCCTGGTGCCTTTGTTTTCGAGGAACGCAAATTGTTCTTCAGCTACTTCCTGCACAGTGGTAGCCTTCAATTCAACAATACAAAATAGGAGCATATGTTGGGTCTTTTCCTCATGACAAGCTTATGTTGTGGGAAACAAGCAAGAGGACAGATTAACTAGGTCTGCACCACTTGGTGGGGTATGGGGACATTTTTATAGGCGCTCATTCGCTTTGAACTCTAGCGTAGTCCATACTAACTACTTCTAGCAGCAATGGGGTGAATTTTGCGTGTGGATTAGCTATCCCTATTACCAGTGTATCTAGCTCACATTCGAACCCACTCTCACTTAAGAGGTAATTGTAATTTACGTCCCCAAGTCAAAGACGATAAGTCAACATTTTAGTCCAACTGTCCAATCTAGGGTTGAACCCCTTACTTCGCCATCACCGCACCGAATGTTAAAGAACGTGCGTTCTTATCTATTCGGCCATGCTGACCTCCAATAGTGGGGCATGATCAGGCATGCAAGGTCAGGATCGTGCGTATAGTTCAGAAGAACAGATAGTTCATCACGGCCTGGAGTAAATTGCGCTGCAGGGAGTGACCAGAGGATCTGGCCAACACTCAGGACTCCGAAGAAATGCCAGTGGACACATTATCAGACTGTTACTGGTACAATTAGCATTGGGGCTAATCGCTGGATTACAAAATGTGAACAGGGCACTTATGGAAAAGTCCCGAGAGGTTTGATGCCGGTTCTTGACTCAACTCAACTGGAAGAGTAGTAGATCAGTCATCCGAAGGATTAGTCCTCTTCAGGACCTTCACCCGAATAGAGAAATATCTGAATAACATGAAATAATTCTCATCAAAAGAAACAAGCTAGATCATCAATTAAATTATAACAACTGTTACAACACCTATTATTGCCTGTGGGAGTATATGTGGTGTATATGTCAGCTTGAAGGATTTATATAATTGCTGTAGATTATGTTGTGTGAATTATTCGGTATGCTAATGACAAGTTGCCATGATGGTTCTTTTATTTCATTTTATAAATGTTGTTATCCACAATATCGGCACTGTGTGAAGCAAGGATGTGTCCTGGCACCAACACTGTTCAGCCTCATGTTTTCAGCCATGTTGATGAATGCCTTCGAGAACGACGACATTGGAATAGACATCAACTACCGGATGGATGGAAAGTTATTCAATCTCAGAAGGCTGAAAGCTAAAACCACAATTAACAGTGGCACCGTCAGAGAGCTCCTGTTTGCTGATGATTGCGCTCTATACGCCAACTCAGAGGCGGACATGCAACATAATGTTTCAGCTTTCTCACATGCCTGTGCCAACTTTGGGCTCAATATCAACTTGGAGAAGACTGTAGTTATGTACCAGCCAGCTCCAGGGAATAATCACACTGTGCCGAATATCAAAGTGAATGATCATAGACTAAGTGTTGTGGACAAATTTACCTATCTTGGCAGCACCGTGTCACAAGCTGCCACAATCGATGACGAAGTGAATGCAAGAATCTCCAAGGCCAGTGCAGCCTTTGGCAGACTGTACAAGAATGTATGGGACAGAACTGGAATAAGCCTGCAAACAAAGCTAAAAGTCTACAAAGCAGTTGTATTATCCACACTGCTATATGCTTGTGAAACCTGGACTGTTTATCAGCGACACGCTAGGAAATTAAACCACTTCCACACAGTCTGCCTAAGGAAGCTACTGAAGATTAAATGGCAAGACAAGATTCCAGACACTGAAGTCCTAGAAAGAGCATCCATACCCAGTATCCACACTCTACTGATGAAGAATCAGATTCGCTGGGCTGGTCACTTGACTCGCATGCCAGATCACAGGCTCCCTAAACGAATTTTTTACAGCGAACTGCGTTGTGGTAAACGCTCCCAAGGTGGCCAGAGGAAACGTTTTAAAGACACTGAAAATTTCACTGAATGCTTTTGGAATTCATCATGACACCTGGGAGGCTGCAGCCAGAGACCGAAATTCGTGGAGTGCATCATTGCGCAAGGGTGCAGTCATATGTGAGGCAACCAGGACTGCAAGAGCTGTGAAGAAAAGGCAGGACAGAAAAACCACTGCAGGAAATCCTCCTCCAGAGACGTCAAGCATTCTTTGTCCACATTGTCAAAGAACATTTCGAGCCAAAATAGGCCTTATCAGCCATCTTAGAACCCACGGCTCCACACCTTCAACCCCACTGGATGAAATGAATGGTCATCATCACTCTTGATGGACAAACATCGCTGTGGAAATCAACTGCGGGATGCAGCGAAATATTCCAGGCAATAAATCGGGCAACATACTGTTTGTGGCTGTCACAATCCTTTGCAAGAGCTAGACATGGCTGTGTCTAGGTTTGTCTCTTTGATATCTTTAAGTGAGAAATGCAGGGTGAATCAGCCATAGAAATTACATATCACCAAATAGGCCGGACTACTGAACAACAACAATTAGTAGTCACTTGATTACACCGTTTTGCGCACACACAATATTATTATTAATTATAAATGAAAATGATGAAAATGTACTATATATATATATATATATATATAATATATATATATATATATATATATATATATATATATATATATATATATATATATATATATATATATATATATATATATATATATAGTAAAATAACCTGTTACGCCAGACTCTCCCCTGTGTTTGAACGCAACCAACTCAACTTCACTGAGTCTATCTTTGTGCCAAGTTTTCCTCACTTGCCCACGTCTAACTCCCGGGCTTAGTGCCCTTAACTTGCCCAAAACTTAATTGACTCTGCCAATCACTTTCTTCTCCCTTTATAGAGCCGCTTCGCTACCTTCGTTACCTCCCCCCCCCCCCCCCCCCCACCCCCACCTTCTCAGCTGTGCGAATCCATTTCACCCTTGATCCCTGAATTATAGATACCCACGAACATTACATTTTGGATTTTCCTTTGTTTATCCGTCTTCTAACACGTTCTGCTTGCTCGCTGGTGATTTAATCTTGACGTGTACGTGCCATCCATACCATCGGGGCACCACCGTTAGCTGAAGATTTTAATTAAGCTCCCTAGCCCCACATCTGCCTTACCCCGGCCCCACGCCTGCAACCTCGCTTTGTTACTGTCACTGTTCCTCACGCATTGTCAGTAGCTTCTGTGTTAAAATATCGAAATTGTATTCGTAGTGAAATCTACACTTTGTGTCTGAGTGTAACTACACCTTGTGTCTGATCGTATCTTCATCTTGTGCCTTACTGTATCTACACTTAGTGACTGATTGTATCTACACCTTGTGAATGATGTTATCTATATCCTGTTCCTGATTGTTTCTACATTTTGTGACTGATTGTATCTAGACCTCGTGTCTGATTGTATCCACAACTTGTGTTTGATTGTATCTACACCTTGTGTCTGCTTGTATATACACCTTGTGTCTGATTATATCTACAATTTGTGTCTAATTGTATTTACACCTTGTGTCTGGTTGTATCTACACCGTGTTTCTAATTATATCTACTCTTTGTGTCTAATTGTATCTACATCTTGTGTCGGATTATATCTACATTCTGTGCCTGTTTCTATCTACACATTGTATCTGATTCTATCTACACATTGTGTCTGATTATATATGTATCTTGTTTCTGATTGTAACTACACATTGTGTCTGATTGTATCTACTTCTTGTGTCTGATTATATCTACACTTTGTGTCTGATTGTATCCACATCTTTTGCCTGATTGTATCTAAACCTTGTATCTGATTGTATCTACTTCTTTTGTCTGATTGCATCTACACTTTGTATCTGATCGTATCTACACACTGGGTCTGATTGTATCTATATCTTTTATCTGATTGTGTTTACATCTTGTTTCTGATTGTATCTACACCCTGTTTCTGATTGCATCTACTCCTTGTACATTACTGTATCTACATCTTGTATCTGACTGTATCCATATTGCATTTCCAGGTTATTAGAGTAGTAACCTGTACAGAACCTGAAGCCAGTATGACCAAGACCTGATCATTCCTATTGCTGAAGATGCAGAAAGGCGACTACTCCAACACTGACATAACATCACGTGCAAATACTAGAAACATGTACGTTGGTGTACACTACAGTAAAGAATAATGGATGCATACAGAAGGTGCTTGCCTGTTTTGGAATAATTTGTCGCCTGTTTATGTTTCTAACAAATGTGCTTGAAATCAATAAAGTTGTGCTTAATCTGTGCTTCTGTATGGATGGGGATGATGAACGATGAGTAATGGAGACAAGAATATACTATAGGCAATGAGGTTGTAGAAAATCCAGCCCCAAATTTCTACCAACCATGAGTTTGTCACTTAAAGAAAGAAAAATTACTTAGCCAATAAAGAGGAAAGAAGCTCTTCTAGAAGAGATATGACGCCTAGCGTAGAAAGTCACTAGCAGTCCTGGTGTCTGATTAGATTTATTTTACCTAGAAAAAATGTTCAGCAATGGCAGCTGAAATGTTAAAACTGTCCACAAATTAGGATAAACAGCACGGACAGTATCCACTTAACGAACGACATAAAGAGAGAGAGAGAGAGAGAGAGAGAGAGAGAGAGAGAGAGAGAGAGAGAGAGAGAGAGAGAGAGAGAGAGAGAGAGAGAGAGATCAAATCAAATCAAATCAAATCAAATCAACTTTATTAGGGTCACAAATTGGGCGCGCAGGCCCGTCTTACATTCGGCCCTTCCAATCACTCGTCTTTCATTCATCAAGAGCATTTTACATTTACATAGGAAGAAAAATAAATATTGTGAAATGAATGTTGTAAACATATAAACAAGGCTTATTAACATGTTATGAGGCCCATCTCCCACTTATATATACATCACCCCACCAGACACAAACCCCCACCTACCCACACACACGCACACCAGGGACACATACATACCCCACCAACCGACCCATCCCCCTCGCGCACATCCCCCACCCACACACACTACCCTCATCTGATCCCCCAACCAAACCACACTCGCCACCCACAAACATTCCCCCACTAACCCTACACATCCCACGCCCATCCACATCCTAACCCACACATCATCTCCCCACCCACACCTCAAACCACCTATCCCCCAGCCACATCTCCATCGACCACATATTCCCCTCCCCACGCACACAATCCCCCACCAACCCATACATCGCACATCCACTCACACATCCCCAAACCATACACACACGTCCCAACCAACTGACATGTCCCTATCCCCTACCCCCCCCCCCCCCCACACTCACACACGCATCTCCCTAACCACCCATACATCTCCAAACCACACACACACACACACACACACACCCCCACCACCCACAACAACAACTTCCACCCACCAACACATACCTTAACCCAATCCCCAACCCGCACATCACATACACCCCCTACCACGCAATATTCCCAACCCACGCACCACACATACACACACATATCCCTCACCAACACATCTCCACTTACACACCACACACATATCCCCCACCCAGATACCACACAATATTCCCACCCACACTCACACAGATACCCTTACTCATCCACTCCACATACCCCCACTCACACACCACAAAACACACACATACCTCACCCACACAATATCCCCAACCAACACACCACACACCTCTCCCCACCCACACACGCATTCCCTACCCGTCCACCAACACACACTCACTCACGCATACATCCTCCACTACGCACACCCACCCCCAACCAAACATCTCACGATCACAATACCCCTACCCACACACATCCTCCACCCACTCACACATCCCATCCCGACACATACAACTCCCTCTCCGACCTACACAACCCTAAGCCACTCACACACCCTCACCCACTCATTCCCCATCCACGCACACATTTCCCACCCACACACCCCCACATACATCCCCCAACCACCACACATCCCCTACTCACCCCAACATATACCCCACCCATACACACATTCCCCGCACCCATCACACACATCCCCCACACCACCCACTATCCTCCACCCACACACATATCCTCACCCATACCACCACAAACATACCCTCCACCCACACATCATGCACACATCCCGCACCAACACACCGCACACATATCTCACACCCACACACCATACACTTCTCCCCACCCGCCCTTGATAGAGAGAGAGAGAGAGATAACACACTGAGAAGAGAATTATAGATGAATAATATTGGGAATATATGGATGGAGCTGAAGGAGATACCAAAGGATAGGACATCTTGGCACTGGTTAGTTGTGGGCCTACTATGCCACAATGGGATAAAACGAAGGAGGAAAACGAGCAGAGGGATAAGGCAAAAGGAAAAAGAAAGACGAAGAAGAAGGAGGAAGGAAGAAGAAGACGGAAGAAGGAAGAAGAAGAAGGAAGAAAACATTGTAGTCATCATCATTGCAATAATCAACATTGTAGTCATCATGATTGTAATTACCATTGTTGTTGTCATCATGATCATCATTGTAGTCATCATGATTGTAATTACCATCGTTGTTGTCATCATGATATCATTGTAGTCATCATGATTGTAAACATTATCATTGTAGTCATCATCATTGTCAGCGACTTGTGCGCTGCAGATTCTCAAGACTCCGCTACTTTCGCACTGCACGAAATAACAATTCATGACATTTGCGAAAGGAATGCAATTTATTCAGAGCCGACATTTGAATGGCTCTACGAGCGTTATGTTTCATCATCATTACACAACATGAATGCATTAACGTGATGATAGATGATGCTAGCATTTCACAATCTAAATGAACAGCCCTATGTTTGCCTATGGCCTAGAAAGCTATCGCATTGGTCAAGGATACGTCTGCTCTCTCTACCGTCTCCAGTCAGTCTGTCCACACGCTACACATTGCGTGGACAAGCACGGACACTTTACTCTCCGTGCAGTAGCTATTATTGCGTGTCTGGTCTTGCCAGCACGCCGGCTGGTGAGTTCGAGTAACCCGGCATATCACGGTTACTCGCAAGGACCAGCTACCCAATTGCTTGGGGAAAGCCCTCGCTCATCTGTACTTATCGACCTCTGGTCTGACACAAATGTGTCTCCTTGTGAGGCTATTAATAGTACTCGGTGTCTCTCCTGTCTGGTGTCTCTCTACTAGACTAGTGTTAACTCATTACTTCTGTAAGGCCTTATTGGGGATGCTGACAGGGTCCCCTCCTCTCCGCGAAGTGTTACTTCCCTTTTTCTCATGTTTGTAACACTTCTGGTCACAAAAGAAAAATTGGTTGTCCCAATTTTGTCAGATCTCCAATAAGTATAGAACTTTCTAGTTTGGGGATAGAACAATATCTTCTACCTTCATTCACAGTGTTCTATCTTTTCACTTGGCTAATTCAGTAGCCCATGTTTCAGTATAGTTGGTTCTATAGATATCTTAGGGATTGGTAGTGAACCGGAAACCGTTGTCTTATGACTTATGTCCTGGCTTCTGTCGTTTGACCCTATGTCTTTTGACTTTCACCTATTGACTTCCGTCTTGACCTGTTCCTCCAATTGCCCGAAATGACAACCCACACACAAGTTGACTCTATTATGAGTACAACACATGAGCACCAAGTGTTCATGTTCCCATTAATATCCCCTCCAACTCTATACACACAGCTCTACTGTTCACCTTCTTGCTTCCGCATGTGAAAAAGCTATATTCACTGTTACATTTAGGTTTCTAATAATTTATTGTGTCCCCTGAATTTAGAGTTATTGTTCTTTGAACTGAATGGTGTGTGCAACTTTTTTTGTGTTCGTTTTCCTGTTTGTTTGCGTGTTTTCTAATAAACTAACATGTGTATGCGTTAGTGTACTAAATGTGTGTGTTCCTTCGAGCGCCGCAAATCGGTTTATTGTGGTTACAAACGTTCGTTATTTTTATTTGTGACCACAACTCCGCTTTCTGAAGCTCAAAGTACGTTCTCTATATACACTGTTAAAGTGTGGCTGTAACACACATAAAAAACTCAACATCACATTGGATACACAGATGACACAGACAAGTCAAATAAGACTTTTCCAGCGGTGGAAAAAATTTTTCCGCTGTCTTTCTCTCTCGCTCTCTTTCTTTCAATGTTTACTAAGTTTTCGCATTCTCTCCTCGCATTTTCTCTTCTTTCATTCATCTTTCATACCCTTTCATACTATTCTTTCACTCAATCATTCTCTCGTCATTAAAATATGTTTCATAGTATTACATACATAAACAATATATATATATATACAATAAACGATTGGCTGAAATTTTAACAGTGATCACGCCAAATGACTGTGCGTTTTATTTGCACGCGTCATCTCTATACAAAAATGTACATAGTTATAAGGATGGTTTGTTACCGATCCTGTTATGTAACTTCCATACTTCGGTGTGCTGACCTAAATTACCCTCAAGGGAAATAATTTAATACTACTTTCATTTAAGAAAATGGGTTAATTACCTTAAATGTTATTTGTGAAAAAGATGATATTAATTCCTAAATGATTGGTGTTAGTTTTGAAATGATATATTAGCTAAATGGATGTATAAATGATTATAAGTTAATTAACTAATATAAGATCTAATAATTGTATTTCTATAATGGATGTTTTAATAAATGGATTATTAATTAAATGATGGTGATTTCTAACTACGCAAATAAGAAAATAACGTTATATATGCGTTTACACAATTTGCATTAGAATAAATAATAGAAAATGAAGTTATAGATACTGTAAATAAAATAATAATGTACATATATCACAGTTACATTTCTATATCTAATTACACTAAGTCGACGTCCTCCTCTGCGTTGTGAAGATGGAGCAATTCTCTTTGTAGACTATTCTAACATAGTTCATTCCGGCAAAGTCTTTTATGCTCTCCTCGAAGGATAGTGTATTAATATAGTTGCCTGCTACATTATGTAGGTTCATAGCTAACCCTGGAATGTTATTCGGGGTCTAAGCGTTGGTTCAATATATTCTAGATTCGGGGTCTAGCCTGGGTTCGCTGTATTCTTGGCGTTAAGTCCCATATTCTGACTTATGTGTGTGTCAGCGCATGTTAATTCTGCGTCTGTTAGTTACACTTCTCATAGCACTGTTCTATTCACACAAGTTATATATCTGGCGATGATAACGCACTTACGATATGTCTTAATCACCACACATGGCACTTGGTTATCTAACATTACAGTGTCACTGTTTCTGGTGGTGTATGGTCGATCCCTTCCTTTAACTCAGGTATTTGAATGGATGAAGGACGACTCAAAATGTCTGCAATCGTATTTAGTCTCCCTTTTAAATGCTGGATGGTAAATGTGTAATTTTGGAGAATCAAAGCCCACCTGTAAATTCTATTGTTGGTAGGATGTCCAGATTGCATCACAGACAATGGAGAGTTATCGGATTGGATTACAAACTGTGCTCCTGCCAAAAATCTGTGAAACTTTCTCACGCAATAGATCAAACTAAGGCCCTCCAATTCTGATGCTGAGTATCTTCCTTCAGCAGGAGTAATCTTGCGACTTACGTACATTACGGGGTGGAACGTCCCGTCGTAGAACTGTCCTAGTATTCCAGATATGGATATGGCACTCGCATCTGTGCGTAAGAAATAAGTGAGTTTTGGATTAGGCATACGAAGGATAGGTGGAACGCTGAAAAAATGTTTCAATTTTGATAACGCACTAATTAATCGTGCATCTTTCACAGATAACTTAGCCGAAGCTTTTAAGATGTTAGAAAAAACACTGGTGATTTCCGCCAGGTTGGAATGAATTTACTATAGTAGTTTACCAGACCCAGTAAACTTCGGACCTGTTTCTTGGTCGTTGGCATTGTCAAATTCAGAATCTTAGTGACGATTCTGTCATCAGTTTTCAATTGGCCCCTGCAGATGGTATGACCCAGGAAGTCAATTTGTTCCATGCCCAACTCTACTTTGGACGGCTTCGCTGTGAGTCCAAACAATCTTAACCTGTCGAAGACCTGTCGACGTTTCAGTAGGTGTTTTGTCCCGTCTTTCGTCTGACTGCATATGTTATTTCTATATGTCGAGATATTTGTCGCAGTTGCGTTTACTGTAGGAACTGGTAGTTCCATCTCGTCCACTACTGTTGTGCAACTAGTTATGTGTGCTGTTATCTGGCTAAGTGTGTTTGCGTTGTCGCTGTTGTGTGTCGCTCTATCTAGTGAAGTTGAGTTGTGTATATCTGTTGTCTCATTGCTTGGTGTTGGTGCAATCTGTTCGTCTGTCTGTTGTACTTGTTGTGAAACGTATGGTTTCAGGATGTTGATATGAAATATCTCTAAGTGTTCTTTTATCGATATTTCATGATCCGCATCTGATATTTTGAGTTCAACGTTGAGAGGCCCTTGGCAACATGTTAGTACCATATTATGTTTATCAGTTAGTTGAATCACAACCTTTTGGTTTGGTTTAAGGTGAATCGTTTTAGTACCCTTGTTTGGATAGTTATGGTTTCCATTACTCGACACCTGCATTAGGGGTCCAGTAATATCGACCGCTATACTCTCAAGTGGTCTAGATGCTATCACTGACCGTTGCACTACGGCCTTTACATGCTTTTTCTTTCGTACACGATGTTGACACACAATACAAGAGCGACAGAAAGATTTTATGTCCGAACAGAATTTCGGCCAGTAAAATTGTGATAGAATTCTGGCTCGCGTTTTATGATAGGCCAAATGTTCAGCAAACGGTGGTGAATGTGCGATTTTTAGCACCTTTTGTCGGTATGTTACAGGTAACACCGTCTGCTGAATTTCATGGTTATTATATGTGTAATAACGCATGAGAATTCCGTTAACCTTTTTAAAGTACCAGGAAGAAGTTTTAGAAACTTTCTTTCGCTCACACAACAAGTTAAAATACGGTGTGAGTGTTTGGTCGGTGCTTTGTACCTCGCTCAATTTTTGGCGAGTATTGTTGGTATCTGCACCACTTGGTGTTAATAGCTGTAGTGTTTCATTTTGTAAGTCAGTATAACTTGTTTCTGTATCTGACTTAGTTACAGCGTCGACCATGTGTGTTTCATTCCAGGCTTTTATGTTGTCGTCTTTACATTCTTTCAATGCATCAAGACATCCTAAAATAAGATCTGTACAAGGATCTTGGAGGATAGCGCACGTAAATGTGCCGGTAAGGAACGGGGTATTGATATGCGCTTTTGCCAGTGGATATTTCTCGATGGTGCCCGAGAAAGTACGGCATTTGACAAATTCACCCGTATAATCTTCTGTTCTAGCAAGTTCTCTCCTTAAACCCAGTAGAGTGCTTCCGCTATCAACCAAATATTGGCATGGTTTACCATTGACCAGTGCATCGTAGAACTCAAGGTTACCTCTGGAGGCACATACTGCATTAGCTTCTTCATTTGAACATGATATTATGTGTCCACATTTCAATCTCCCCTCCGCATGAAACTGCTGGCATACTTTACACGTCTTAAAGTCTAAAATATCGGTTACTGATGATACATTCTGACATTCATTCGTTGGCAATACATTGACAAGTTCGGGATCTATGTCACTCTCATCGTCTGATGATGTATCGATGAGGGCTGCGTTGTTTGCCTTCATTCTCTGTCTCCCAAGACATTTATTGCTATAGTGGCCATAACTTGAACAAAAATAACATTTTACAGCACGTTTAAACGATGATCTTCTGCTTTCTTGCTTCTTTAACACTTGTTCTAGGTGTGCGGGATATGTGGGGTTCTTATCACACATTGAATAAGTTGGATGAAAAAGATTGCAATAATTACATCGAGGTGGTTTCTGAGGTGTTTTGTCATTCTTACTGTAATCTTTCTGCTTGTAGGATCTATCAGGGACTCTATTTGCAAAAGCTGTAATTTCTGTGTCATATGATGTAGTTTTAAATATGTCCCGATTAGAGGAAAAATAAGCTGACCCCCGTTTCTCTAATTGTTGAATGGAATCAATATCTGACTGTTGTAAGAATTTAGCAAAAGGGGTAGGCACTGTAGAAACGACTTTGTCCATTACCATTAGTTCTTCTAGTTTTTCATAGCTGTTACCTACCTTAGCCGCTTTAGTCCACTTTTTTAAATGTGCTCTGCACGTTAGAAATGTAGTCTAAGAAAGTTTCAGTTGCTTTTGGTTTAATCTGTGAGAATTGAATTTGATAGCCAGTAGCGTCCAAAAGAAAATGTTGCATTATCCTATCGTGTATGTACTGGTAATTGTTTCTAAGATCTGTAGGTATGGATTCTATTACTTTTAAAGGCTCCCCACTCAGGTTCCTCATGTAAATCATTGCCCAATCCTCTAAAGGTATTTTCTGTGTTTTTAGTTGGAACTCTATATTTTCAGTCCATGCGCTGATTGAATCACCTACAGTGTATGGTTTGATAAGGCCCTTGTACTTACTAAATTTGTTCTGTTCTTCTTGGCTCTTTTGTTTGCTAGAGGCTATTTGTATGTTAGAATCTACCTCCATTTCTTTCATCTTTAGTCTAGTTTCAGAATCTACTTGTATCTGCTTTTGTTTGGTAGCATGCTCTAGTCTACTGTTTCTGTTTGATAATTGGTCTACGTCTAACTGTTTTTGTTTGATAATTTGATCTGACTCCAATTGTTTCTGTTTGGTAATTTCCTCGACCTCTTTCATTTCTTTTTGATGTTGCCTTTCTAATGCTCTTTCGTCTCTTTCAAGAGCAGCTTTCTTTTCCATGCGAGCTATTTCTTCTTTATACTTTTGATCCGTCCACTTTTCTAGCTTATCTCCAGTAGTGGCCCATTGCGATGCCTGCCTGGATACATTCATTTAGTGACGCCATTTTGTGGCGTAATGTTAGTTCAAAATGATAATACAATAATATGCACAGAATAGTTTACAATCATGTGTTAGTAAGTGTACATCTTTTCGCTGGAAAAGAAGATGCATGATTAAGTTAGAGCATACCAAAATATTCGGAAAATATACTCATCTAATTTGTTGGAAAGTACGGTACTTGGGATGTTCCACCGCAGTCTTTCACACTACACACTGGTTTGATTTGATAACACACGGGCTGCTTCTGGTTAGTAGAGCAGCAAAAATAGACACACGCTTAAGTTGTAAATACAAGCTCACAATTCATCATATTTTATCAAATATTTCATATTTCATCAAGTTTGTTAATACAATCTCCTATTTCATGCGAATGATGAATGAAAATGTGCTAAATAGTGATAAATGGTATTAATGATGAATGATATGATCGTCTGAATGATTGTTAGATGATAAATGAGATGATTAGTCGTATGGCCGTCAATGTCGTCTTGTCTTCGCTGCTTGACTCTGGCGTACCTTCGTTCTAGGCTGCAGTTCGTCGCTAAACTATTTACTGATTTCGTAGAATGGTGACATTGATGGCTGTATCACACGCAATGAAATGTACACGGTGGTTACGATGGTAATGTTCACTGATGATTTTATACATTTCAATTGCTTTTAGTATAATAACACACTTTCTGAATAATATTGGTAGAATTTCACACTTTACCGATCTAATGTGACTCAATGGTGGTCCACACTCCACAAAATGGCGATCGTATAATTTACCACAAGGAAAAAAATTATTTATGGCATGTATTGAAACAAATTTGTATTACTTTGCAATATATCACACAGCAATATTGTTGAAACGTGCATTGAACTGATGCTGGTTCACACTTTTGTAATATCAATCGATAGCTAGTGTTCGTTCAGTGGTTTATAATACCATTTGCATGTTGGCGTTAACTGCTCGTTGAATATTACCACAACTGCCTGCTATGACTGCTCAGAAACGTTCATTGTAATCTGACAGTAATTGTACTGCTGGCGTTGGTTCGCTGTGTTCTGACACCAATTCGGGGTCTACTTGTGTTTATTCCCTGTGTTCTGACACCAATTCGGGGTCTACTGGTGTTTATTCCCTGTGTTCTGACACCAATTCGGGGTCTACTGGTGTTTATTCCTTGTGTTTGACACCAATTCGCCGCTGGCGTTGGTTCACTGTCTTCTGACACCAATTCGCCGCTGGCGTTGGTTCACTGTCTTCTGACACCAATTCGGGGTCTAGCCTGTCAGCGACTTGTGCGCTGCAGCTTCTCAAGACTCCGCTACTTTCGCACTGCACGAAATAACAATTCATGACATTTGCGAAAGGAATGCAATTTATTCAGAGCCGACATTTGAATGGCTCTACGAGCGTTATGTTTCATCATCATTACACAACATGAATGCATTAACGTGATGATAGATGATGCTAGCATTTCACAATCTAAATGAACAGCCCTATGTTTGCCTATGGCCTAGAAAGCTATCGCATTGGTCAAGGATACGTCTGCTCTCTCTCTACCGTCTCCAGTCAGTCTGTCCACACGCTACACATTGCGTGGACAAGCACGGACACTTTACTCTCCGTGCAGTAGCTATTATTGCGTGCCTGGTCTTGCCAGCACACCGGCTGGTGAGTTCGAGTAACCTGGCATATCACGGTTACTCGCAAGGACCAGCTACCCAATTGCTTGGGGAAAGCCCTCGCTCATCTGTACTTATCGACCTCTGGTCTGACACAAATGTGTCTCCTTGTGAGGCTATTAATAGTACTCGGTGTCTCTCCTGTCTGGTGTACTACCTGCTTTCTGTCAGCGCCGAATGTTAGGCGGCGCTTACCAAACCCGACACCTCACATTGTGCCATCGGCTTCGGGCGGAGGAGCACAATTGGGAGGGTACTAGCCTTATCCTGGTGCAAGGAATGCAACCGAAAGACAAAATAAGTCATGGCAGGGCAGACCAGGCCCTAAGCCTTGGTTTGCAGCTGGTCTAGGATCGAAGCTCCGACAGGCGGACAGTTAGAGCATTGCTTTGCTGATCTGGCAGCTTCTGCAGCTTGTCTTGTTCCAGACTTGATCTCCTAGGACTAGAAGTCTGTGCAGGACAATTCTGGCAAATACTTTCCCAACAATACACAGAAGTGAGATACCCCTGTAGTTGTTACAGTCACTCCGATCTCCCTTGTTCTTGTACAGCATTATGATGTTTGAATCTTTGAAATCCCGTGGGACTTGTCCTTCTCGCCAGCATAGCTCTATTAGCTGGTGGATCTGTAGAGCGAGTGTGTCTTGCCCACTCCTGATTACCTCTATTGGAATCCCATCCTTACCTGGAGCCTTGCCAGATGCAAGCTCATTTATAGCACACTTAACTTCTGTTATAGTGGGAAGTGTATCCAGGTGGTCAAGAGTTGGGAGGGCCTCTATGGCGTTGAGGGCATCATCCGCTAGTTTGGTCTCACTTGAGTAAAGCTCTAAATAGTGCTCGACCCATCTATCCATCTGCTGTTTCTTATCAGTGATGATTTCTCCAGTCAAGGTTTTCAGCGGTGCACTTCTTTTGATCATTGGACCACAGGCTTTCTTTATCCCTTCATACATGCTTCTGATGTTTCCCTTATCACTTGCGATTTGAATGGACTCACATAACTTGATCCAATAGTCATTCGCACACTGCCTGGCAGCCTTTTGTACATCTTTCCTCGCTTGCATCAGCTCACTCAGAGTGTTACGCGTTGGTCTTTCCTTGTTTCTTAAGAGAGCTATCTTCTTCTTATCAATCAAGGGCTGCAGTATTTGGCTGTTTGCCGCAAACCATTCCTGCCTCTTATGATCCACAGTGCCGTAAACCCCTACCGCTGTTTTATAAATAGTTTCCTTAAGTTTACTCCATTTATCATTTACTATACAATTTTCTGATGTATCATTGAAAGCGTCTTCAAGTTGCTGTTGAAATTCAAAGCACTTTCCAGGATCGTGAGTGTTAGTAATATTAATCCTGTTGCTAGACTTGTGTTTAGCTGTGTAGATTCTCTTTGGTCCCAGTCTAACCCTTGCAACAACCAAAGAATGATCTGTATCACAGTCAGCACTGTGGTAATTTCGAGTTAATGATGTATGGTTCAGATGTTGTCTCCGTGTGATAATGAAGTCCAGCTGATGCCAATGGCTGGATCTTGGATGTTACCATGTGACCTTATGCATCTCTTTTATTTCAAAAAAGGAGTTTGTAATACATAGGTCATTTCTAGTGCAATGCTCCAGCAGCCTTTGCCCATTATCATTCATGCGTCCGATGTTGTATTTTCCAAGGCACACTGGCCATGAACTCGAGTCTTTGCCCACACGAGCATTGAAATCACCGAGCATATAAATGTAGTCGGATTTTGGAACTGCCTTGATCGCAGTCTAGCTGCTCATAGAACGTATCCTTCACATCATCAGAGGAAGCGAGTGTCGGTGCATATACAGTGAGAATGGTGGCAAATCCACAAGAGGTTGCCAAGCGCAGTGATGATAATCTTTCATTACCTCCAGCTGGGATATCAATCATTCCCAGTAGCGAATTCTTCACTGCAAAGCCCACACCATGTTGCCTTTTTTCTGCCTGCCCTCTTCCCTTCCAAAAAAAAAGGTGTAATTGTTTTCCCTGAGTGACCCTTCCTCAGCGAGGCGAGTCTCCTGCAGGCCAGCAATATCAATGCTAAGACGACTGAGTTCAGCATCAATCACAGCCGGTTTTCTCACATCGTCAATATTTGTCAAGTAAGTGGAAAATCCTGGACACTTCTCACGTTCCAGGTTGCAAGCCGTAGCTTGAGGTTTCTATTCTTTTTATTAGTACCTGGTGCATTGGTTTTACAGCCTGCGATTCAGATTTTGTCCTAGCCCCAAGCACCCATTGAAGCAGGCAGGCTGTGGCGGAGCAGCACCCAATTGGCTGGGGGCTGCCCAGCTTGAGTCGGGCGGTAGCTGATCAGTGACACCTGTAGGTGTCTCCCACCGTCAGAGGCAACGCGTGGCACCCCATGTCTTCGCCAACTGACAAGGACTTATAACCCGTAACAGTTGCCTCTCGCTTTGATTCCGAGACCGGTTAAGACCAGGGATGGAGTTATTGCCTCTCCATAGCACAAAGCCTGGGCTAAAATATAGAGATCATGTGTTGCCCATGCAGCATGATCCCTCTCTCGGCCTGCCCAGTTCACTCCAGAGGAAAGTTTACACCTACTGTGGGCAAACATTTGCAGCAAGAGTTGGCCTTACCAGCTACACTCGCCACCGCCATGGGTCGTAGTTATTAAGCCTTTTTGAAGCACAATGTACCAAACTATCGTCTGTCAAGACGGAAAGGTGCCAATGAGAAAAACAGCGATAGTGAAGAGTATGATTCTCCCATAGCTACACCAAAGAAAGTGAACACACCTGACAGCCCCACGTGAAGACAAAAGGCCAAGGACAGACGACAGAGGAAGATGACAACGTATTGATAAGAAAATTATTTGTCGCCATTGACACAGAAGAAGAGGAGAGTCCAGAAACGGCCAAAACTCACTAAACAGCTACATACAGTCTATTTTTATTATCTTATTTTTTAGCATATCCTTTTTTACAGGACTTAGCTGTCAACACCAGCATCTTTCAGCTGTATGTTGATCTCTTGGCAAGATTACGCTCAGTAATTTGCCATTGCTTTCTGAGCGGCCGGCTCACATACCCCGTAAGTTACCGATGCGATTCGAACCACTGCTGATTTGAACCGTCATCACGTTACCTGACGAGAGTATACGATATTACGGAGAAAAGTCATAACCTCTAAGCCACGAAGCCGGCATTATCTTATTATTAATGGCAATTATCAGTTTGTACTCAATATACATTTTTTATACTTGTGATGGGTGAAGACATCAAGATAATATGTTTAAATATATAAAGTATACGTACAAAACAACAACACATTTGGACACTTATACACAAAAACAAACCAGATTGTATTCTACTACAAGAGACAAATATACATTCAGATATACATGACGCACAAATTACAACACAATTGGGACTGAGACATGCATACTTTAGGTTGGCAGTCCACAACATTGGGTCTGGGACAGCAATACTACAAACATCAGATAGGTGGAACATTAAAAAAAAAAAATCAGGATAGCCAGGGTAGAATCAGCATAGCACAGATAAGTAACACTTCATACACATATACCATTGTCAACATTCCATACATCCATCATGTGCCATGCCGGTAAGCGTGGGCGGTCATGACTCGCCATTTCACTCGATCACCAGAGTCGTGTATCAGCTCAGTGTTCCTGTCTCGACCATGACACGTGGTCAAACCATCCAGGTATTTACTTCTATGTCTATCCCTTGTTCTCTTCCCCTCGATCTTGCCAGTTGTCACAAAGATCTCCAATTTATTTATTCTTATAACATGTCCATAAAATGTTGACTGTCTTCGTCTAATTGCTCTAATCAATTTACGATTTTCATTTGTTTTTGCAGTACTTGGTCATTTGTTTTTCTGTCAGTCCATGGTATTCTTTGCATTCTTCTCTGAAACCACATTTCCAAAGCCATCAGATGTTTTTCAGCTTGACTGCTCATTGTCCAAGCTTCACATCCACACTAAATTACAGGCTCTATGTAGCACTTAAACACTCTTTTTCTCGTTTCAATTGGCATCTTCTTATTGGTCAGTATGTTTTTCATCTTGCTAAAGGCTATTTTCGCCATGACGATTCTTATTCTAATCTCTTCAAGGCATCTCCCATCAGATGTTATTACTGTTCCGAGGTTCTACCGATTCACTTGTTGAAGAATATTCCCATTTACTTGTATATTACAATGTGGTATTTCGTTCTTCCTAGTGACGACCATAATCTTGTCTTTTTACAATTTAATTCTAACCCTAGTTGTTCACTGTGTGCAACAACCGCATCTACTAATTGTTGTAGATCCCGCCTATTGTTTGCAATCAATACTGTATTATCTGCACATCTAATGTTATTGGTGTTTCGTCTTCCGATGATGATTCCATTTATATCTTCTACATTTCTGAAAATATTTTCACTGTATAGGGAAAAAATATCTGGAGACATTACACATCCCTGTCTCACACCTCGCTTAATAGGCTGATATTGTCCCACTTCATTATCAATCCTTATGGCAGCTTGTTGTTTCCAACATGTTTTGTTTTTATAAATCTAATGTCTTTCCCATCAATTTGTAGATCTGCAAGCATGTCTACCATGTTAACATGTCATCTCTATCGAAAGCCTTTGTTGTGATGAACATGGGAATTAAAGGTTAGATTTCGATCGATGATAAGACCCAGTGCTTTGTGCTCGGTTACATTTTCTACAGGCGTGCTACCAATGTACAGCTGAAGAACTCTCTGTGAGTTTAGAGTGTGAAGTCTTTGCCTGGCTGCTATTAACATAGATTTTGTTTTAGGAATGTTAATTTGCATACGGTTTGCATAACTCCAGTTTACTACACTATTTAATTCCTGTTGCCAGGACGATTATAGCACATTATAATCAATTCATTAATTCATTCAGTGGCATGTCCTTTGCAGAACCTCGCTCCCATAACAACCATCCGGAAAACTTCTCGATCACAAGCAAGATGTCTCACGTCCGATTTACCCATCTGGAGATCATCCGCCACATCCTGCACCCATCTTCTCTTTGGCCTTCCTCTTCCTCTCTTCCCGTGCATATACCACTCCATTATTGTTCTCTCCAAACTTTCATGACGTTTCAAGTGACCAAAATATATCAATTTTCTTTGTTTTATTGTCTTTAATAGCCAACCCTCTTCAATATTCAGTTCTTGAAGTATGGATGCATTTGTTCCTTTCTTTACCCAAGATATTCTTAGAACCCGTCTATAACATTTATATTCAAAAGCATTTATGCGCTGTTCAGCTTATTTAGTAAGTGTCCAGGTCTCACAGGCGTATGTTGCAATGGAAAAGATGCATGCTCTTAAAAATCTAATTTTTGTAGTTCTGTCTGTCCCACTCCATAATTTATTAGGTTGTTTTAGTCTTTGAAGAGCAATTGATAGTTGTCATTTAATTTCTTTCATTGTGTCACTATTATTGGTAATCAATGACCCAAGATATTCAAAATTTTCCACCACCTCCAATCTTTCCTCATTAACATATATTTCTTTCTCCTTAGTAGTTTTAGCTGTATGCATTATCTTTGTGTTGCTATGTTAAGATCAATCAATCAATCAATCATGTGCCATGCCGGAAAGCGTGGGCGGTCATAACTCGCCATTTCACTCGATCACCAGTGTCGTGGATCAGCTCAATGTTTCTGTCTCGTCCATGCCATGTGGCCAAGCCATCCAGGTATTTTCCTCTCGGTCTTCCTCTTGGTCTGTTCCCCTCGATCTTGCCAGTTTTCACTAAGTTCTCCAATCCATTTCTTCTCATAACATGTCCAAAAAATTTTGACTGTCTACGTCTAATTTCTCTAATCAGTTTACGATGTTCATTTGTCTCCTGTAGTACTTGGTCATTGGTTTTTCTGTCTGTCCATGGTATTCTTTGCATTTTCCTCAGAAACCACATTTCTGCAGCCATCAGATGCTTTTCAGCTTGACTGCTCATTGTCCAAGTTTCACATCCATACAAAAGAATAGGCTCTATGTATCCCCTCAACACTCTTTTTCTCGTTTCAATTGACATCTTCTTATTGGTCAGAATGTTTTTCATCTTGCTAAAGGCTACTTTCGCCATGGTGATTCTTGTTCTAATCTCTTCAAGGCATCTCCCATCAGATGTTATGACTGTTCCAAGATAATTGTACCGATTCATTTGTTGAAGAATATTTCCATTTACTTGTATATTACATTGTGGCACTTCTTCCTTCCTACTGACGACCATAACCTGAGTATTTTTACAATTTAATTCTAACCCCAGTTGCTCACTGTGTACAACAACCGCATCTACTAATTGTTGCAGGTCCTGCTCATTGTCTGCAATTAATACTGTATCATCTGCATATCTAATGTTATTGATGTTTCGTCCTCCAATGCTGATTCCATTTATATCCTCTACATTTCTGAAAATATTTTCACTGTACAGGGAAAAAAGATCTGGAGACATCACACATTCCTGCCTAACACCTCTCTTAATTGGCTGATACTGTCCCACTTCATTATCACTCCTTATTGCAGCTTGTTGTTTCCAATATATGTTTTTTATAAGTCTAATGTCTTTCCCATCAATTTGTAGATCTGCAAGCATATCCACCATGCTGACATGTCTAATGCTATCAAAAGCCTTTGTATAGTCAATAAAGCAAAGATGTATATCCTTGTTTACTTCTATAGCACGTTCAATAACTGTTCGCAGCATATACACAGCATTTACTGTACCCTTTCCTTCTACAAACCCGCATTGTTCTTCCCCTATTTCAGGTTGTATCTTCTTCCTCATTCTTTGCATGATAATTCTTAGCAAAATCTTTGTGATGTGACTCATTATACTAATTGTTCTATGTTGATCACATTCCAAGGTTCCTGATTTCTTTGGGATTGCAATAAATATAGAGTTACATAATTCAGGAGGTATATCTCCAGTATCATATAATGTGTTCAGCAGTCTGGTGACTTGATCTAGTCCAAATTCTTCTAAAGCTTTAATCATTTCTGTTGTGATGTTATCTGCACCGGGGGCCTTGCCAGCTTTCATATGCTTAAGAACATTTCGAACCTCAGCATAGAAGAGTAGTATGTCAGGAGGTATTTAAGTAGGTTTTGGGGTACGCTTCAGGGGTCCGGAAGTCGTATTTTCCTATATGAATGTTATCCCGCCCCCAGCGGACCACATAGAAAACGGACCCCAAATGACCCAGATATTTGAAAATGGCGGTTATTTTCTTGGGTTTGGATGACTACTTCCGGTTGTCACTTCCGGTACATGGCTACACCCTACCCAGGTCCCCCTATCCAGGTCCCCCGTACCCGAACCGGCGCGAACCGGTGCGAACCGAACCGAACCGATCAGAGCGTACGTCGGCGCGCGATCCGACCGGGCGGGTGTGGGGGCACCGCGGCGGTCGGTGATCGATCCCCAGTCTAGACACTTCGATGAAGAAGACTGAAGTCAATATGTCATAAATTGATTTATTTCATCTCTCGAGCAAACCCGAGTAGGTCAAGTAATGACCGTCTTAATAAACTTTTACACGGCTCAGAATGCTAATTCGACAGAAGTCCCGACCCCAGGTATAGCCTCTACGCGTTTGGTGAAAATCTGCTTTAGGAATATACCAGACAAAGAAATTTTATTAAAAATTAACCCTTACACATGTAATAACGCCAAAATTTCTTGTATGTATACTAGAGAATAGGTACATCAATATATAACTCTAATCCCCGTTTAAAATAAGCCATAATATTCCTAGATATACATTAAAATATGTAATATTATTAAATATCAAAGTTATACCCCTTAATTATAAAAATATTCCAAGGGAAATAAATCGGAGCCCTTGGCTCAAACCAGAATTGTTTCCCATTTTAAGTGCTGACCTCCCTTGAATGTCTGTATACCTATGCGACCAGGTAAAGAAACCTCCGCCACCAGGTAAAGAGCACACACAATAGACAGCGACCACGAGATTTTCCGATACCGGTCAAGCATATCGCTTCACCGAGCACACCCCACGAGAAAAATACAATGACCAGCGACATGTAGAACGCCTACGGAATTGTCAATTAACATGGACGGCCTTCAATGCTTATTGTAGATAGCCGTCAGAAAACTGTGAAGGGAATATTTGTGCCGAAAAAAAAAAATATTCCTATCCGAAACTGTTATATATATTATTTGAAATATTAAATATAAATATATATGTATGTATTTATGTATGTAATTCTATAGCTGTAGGTAGGTTGTCCAAAATGGTTAAGGCGTATATACGTACTTGCTTTGATGACTTAGTCACGCGGGATATGTGTGCGAGTCTGTGCGTGTGTGTGTGCGCTAGCGCGCGTGTGTCCTATCAATTACAGGACATCACAGTCAGTCCCAACATTCGGTGGATTGTTGTGCTTGCTGGCCATGTTTACCATTATCATTATGGACGAACGACAAGCATTTCACGTGTGCGTGTGTGTGTGTGTGTGGGGGGGGGGT
Organism: Cepaea nemoralis; assembly: GCA_014155875.1. NCBI lineage: Eukaryota > Metazoa > Mollusca > Gastropoda > Stylommatophora > Helicidae > Cepaea > Cepaea nemoralis. Next base: position 90,167 of record JACEFZ010027051.1, on the reverse strand, counting down.
GTGCTATCAATTACAGGACGTCGCAGTCAACCCCAACATTGTTTATGCAATGCATTTACAGAACGTTCAAACAACCCCAACATTGATTGGTACGCGTGGACCATCAGGACATCTGTGCGCATGTGTGCGCGCATGTAGGCGTGTGTGCGTGCGTGGGTGTGCTATCGATTACAGGACATCACAGTCAACCTCAACATTCTTTGGAGTTTCGTGTGTGCTGGGCAAGTTTGCAATTGTCATTATATACGAACGACAGTCAGGGCGTGTGCACTAGCGCACGTGTGTGTATATAAATGCGTGTGTGCCTGCGTGGGTGTGCTATCAATTGCAGGACACCGCAGTCAACCTCAGTATTCTACGGAGTGTCTGACTTCCTGAGGCAAGGTTTGCCATTATCATTATGGACGAACGACAGTCATGGGGTGTGTGCTACCGAGCTTGTGTATATATATATATATCCGTGTGTGCATGCGCGCCCGCGTGTGAGCTATCAATTGCAGGACATAACAGTCAACCTCAACATTCTTTGGAGTTTCGTGTGTGCTGGGCAAGTTTGCAATTGCCATTATATACGAACGACAGTCAGGTCGTGTGCGCTAGCGCAGTGTGTGTATGTACATGCGTGTGTGGATGTGCGTGCGTGTGTGCTATTAATTACACGACGGCGCAGTCAACCCCAACATTCTATGGAGTGGTGTGCTTGCTGGGTAAGATTGCTGCTGTCTTATTGAACGAGCGGCAGTCATGTCACATGCGTAGGCGTGCGTGTATGTACATGCATGTGTGTGCGCTATCAATTACAGGACGTCGCTTGCAACCCCAACATTGATTGGTTGGTCGTGTGCCACCATGTTTTACCGTGTCAAGGCATGACCAAAGCTAGGTCTTACACTATACCTGAGTGTCTATCTTTTACATAGCATAGTTAAGCTGTAAGACAAGCCATTTACAGGACGTTGCACTCAGCCCTAACATTGATTGGTTGGTCGTGTGCTATCATGATTCGCCGTGTCACCGCACGACCAAAACTATACCTTGTACTATAGTTGTGTCTGGCTATTACATACTGCAGTCAAGTTGTAACGAATTGCATTTACATGACGTTGCAATCAGTCCCAGCATTCATCCTTCTTGGACAAGCTTGCCGTTGTCTTTCTGAACGACCGACAACCATGATCTTCTGCGGTCTCTGTCAGCAGGATTACCATCATCAGCATCAGCCAGCACCACCAACAAAATGATTATCATCATCATCATCATCAACAGCAGCATCGTCATCAGCTGAAGGTGACCGATCGGGTGACTCACCACAGGGCTATGTCGGCGGAGTGAACGTACGTGAACGTGTTCAGACATGTCTTTAGGGAAAACTGGAAGATAACTCAGAGCGTACTGACAGTATAACGATACAGCTGATCAAATACGACGATGCTTCCGGTCATATGTCTAAAGTATACAATCGAAACACGTGACTAAAAACCGATTAAAGATGGCGTCGCACTCGATCACATGTGTAAGTGTACATCCGCGTGACTAAAACCGTTCAAAAAATGGCGCTGTACCTGGTCTCGTGTCTTATGGGATACATTCTAAACTCGTGACTAATGGTCAAAGACGGAGCCGCATCCGGTCACATGACCAGAGAATGTACTGCTGAGTCAGGAGTCTTCACCAGCAGATATTGTGTATATAACACCCACCATTCGATGTCTAGATACATTCTAAACTCGTGACTAATGGTCAAAGACGGAGACGCATTCGGTCACATGACCAGAGAATATACTGCTGAGTCAGGAGTCTTCACCAGCAGATATCGTGTATATAACACCCACCATTCGATGTCTAGATGTCCCGGTCTCAGTGAACATCGTTCAGGTCACAATGTGCCACGTCTCTAATGGTAAGATGGGGTTTTTGATAAGTCTTTCACATTTTCGGTGTGGTTCTCCGAGTAGGCATACAGTTAACATAACAATACTAGTATAATAAAGAGATATATGATGCTAATCACATATAACTGGAGTATGTGCTCTGCTGGCTGCGACACCAATCAACACATGCACATGGCTGATCCAGCAACCCTGCATACAGAAAGTAGTGTCCTTAGGACCGGCAATGTCCCACAAGGAGTGCCTCGACCACTGATTTTTGCATTTGCCAATAGCAACTAATGATACAACCGAGACACGCGTGTAATGACCCAGTAGGTCAAAAACAGTGGTAATGGAAGAAACCATCGTGGAAACTAACACACAAAATACCTCAGAGGGGGAAAGAAATTCGTTCTGGTGCATGTGTGGTCGGCGAGTGCCACGACTAGAGATTGTCTGCTTCTGTCAACTGGTCACTATATACACAGTCATTGGCGTATCACTATTCAATCTGTCTCGAGACAGCGTCGATACAGTCGAGGGCAACTTGTGGACAGCTCTTCTAAGCAGCTGTCTGGGTTACATGCTACCAAACCCTAAAATATGAGCTTCTACCTGATATTACCGAGTAATGCGTCGCCGAACATGTTTCCCAAGAACACACCGGGTCACTATTTCGTCAAGTTACCGCAGACTATTGAGGTGAGTCAACATTTCGAAGTGGTTCTGGCCGAAATTCAGTTCCCCAACTACTACTGCAATGTGCTAGAGAATGAAGTATGGTTAAGATACATACCACCAAACCGTAGAGTGATAAGAAAGGCGTGTCACCCGGGCCTGTACAGTTCACCAGACGCGTTTATAACTGCCCTGAATCGCCTAATGAAAGATCGGAAGGTGGACGAGCAGCTCTTTGTTCTATTCCATTTCGACAATACATCAAAGAAAGTCATCGTGAAAATACTCGAACCCGGGGCCACTATTACATTTAGTGAGAAGTTACAAAAAATTAACAATTAAATTTCTACATGAAACATTCAATCTGGAAACATAAAGAGAAATTTAATTGTTAATTTTTTGTACAATTTTATTGTTGAAATTTTATTTTGTTCCTTCAATTATAGTGACTTATTACATAACATACGTTTAATTTTCTGAAATACAACTGTTGTTTGTATAGGGGACAGGCGAATATCTTATAAGTTTCGATGAACTTTGGTCAAACTTTTCACATTTGGTTAACAAAGTTTCCTAGATTATTATGAGTTTTGTTTGAACTTTGGTCAAAGTTGTCCAAAAATTTTCACCTTGGTTAACACATTTTCTTACTTGACCAAGCTTTTTGCCATTTGGTTAACAAAGTTTCCTACTTTTCATAAGTTTGGGTGAAATGTGGTCCAACTTTTCACACCTGGACACCAAAATTTCCCACTTTTCATAAGTTTAGGTGACAGTTGGTCAACTTTTCACGTTTGGTTAACAAATTTTCCTACTTTTCCTATGTTTGACTGTGATTTTTATAAGTTTGGTTTGAAATTCGGCTAACCTTTTCACATTTGGCTGACAAATTTTCCTACTTTTCATAAGCTTGGGTGCGCTTTTTATAAGTCTGGTTGAAATGTAGCCAAAATTTTCCCCTTTGGCTAACAAATTTTATTACTTGGCCGATTTTTTGCCCTTTGGTTAACAAAGTTTCCTACTTTTCATAAGTTTGGGTGAAATTTGGTCACACTTTTCACGTCTGGACAACAACATTTCCCCCTTTTCATAAGTTTAGGTGACAGTTGGCCAAACTTTGTCCTGTTTGGTTAACATATTTCTCCTACTTTTCATATGTTTGACTGAGATTTTTATAGGTTTGGTTTAAATTTGGTTAATCTTTTCACATTTGGTTAACACATTTTCATACTTCGTCAATCTTATTGCCATTTGGTTAACAAAGTTTCCTACTTTTCATAAGTTTGGGTGAAAGTTGACCAAAGTTTTCATGCTTGGTTAACAAATTTTCCTACTTTTCATGTGTTTGACTGAGATGTTTATAAGTTTGGTTTGAAATTTGGTTAATCTTTTCACATTTGGTTAACACATTTTCTTACCTCGTCAATCTTTTTGCCATTTGGTTAACAAAGTTTCCTACTTTTCATAAGTTTGGGTGAAAGTTGACCAAAGTTTTCATGCTTGGTTAACAAATTTTCCTACTTTTCATGTGTTTGACTGAGATGTTTATAAGTTTGGTTTGACATTCGGCTAACTTTTTCACCTTTGGTTAACAAATGTTTCTTTTTTTCATAAGTTTGACTAAGATTTTTATAAGTTTGGTTTGAAATTTGGCTAACCTTTTCACATTTGGTTAACACATTTTCTTACTTGGTCAAGCTTTTTGCCCTTTTGTTAACACAATTTTTCTACTTTTCATAAGTTTAGGTGAAATGTGGTCAAAATTGTCACCTCTGGACAACAAAATTTCCCACTTTTCATAAGCTTGGGTGACAGTTGGCCAAACTTTTCACGTCTGGTTGACAAATTTTCCTACTTTTCATATGCTTGACTGAGATTTTGTGTAAGTTTGGTTTGAAATTCGGTTAACCTTTTCACATTTGGTTAACAAATTTTCCTACTTTTCATAAGCTTGGGTGAGTTTTTTTATAAGTCTGGTTGAAATGTAGCCAATATTTTTCCCCTTTTGGCTAACAAATTTTCTTACTTGACCAAGATTTTTGCCCTTCATTCTCTCATCACATGACAACTATATACACCGTAAACACTGGAAAAAAAACATTTAACAACCAAGACGTAATTATAATATAGACCAGTTTATTTTACAGTATTTCAGTACATTTTTACAGTATTTCAGTACATTTTTCAAGAATAAAATCGCATAATGTCATTATACGAAATGGCTGATGTGAAATGAGGTGGTATACATAGTATCATCACAACCTTTTATTTTCACATACAGATATACACAATGTATGTTGTATCTGGATTTCTTCACACCCTTGTGTGGGTAGGTTGGTTTTTTTCCAGCTGGTAGCCTGGTATGTACATGTCACTTAGCCTGTAGTCATAAAACTGGTCTCCTGATTGGTGGGCTGATATCTGAGTCTTGTAGATAATCGAGGCATCAATCATCTGAGTGTCGGGCACATCATGTCTTCAGACAGTCTGTTGTTTCGACGTAGCGCCCCGTATTTTACCGTTATTCTAGGTCTGATCTCTTCCGAACTCGAAAATGTAACGTCAGCACTGAAGTCCCTGTAGTGAATGCGACCTTTGTACCCGTATCAGTGGTTAGAAGTATTTCCACCGTGTCGAAGGAGTAACGACTCAGTGGTATGTAATGAGGATTGTCGTAGGCGCGAAACACTGAGGTCGAGTTCTGATTCATGATAGGAACCGTCCTTAGTAGTGGGACCAGGACGTCTCCGACTGGTCTCGCCGCAATGAGATCGCAGTATACGTAGATATTTTGTAGGTCGGAATTCAGGTCTATCGCCCCTTCACCTTCAATTGTATCTAGTATCTCTTGCAACTTCTCGAACTCGAAAATGTAACGTCAGCACTGAAGTCCCTGTAGTGAATGCGACCTTTGTACCTGTATCAGTGGTTAGAAGTATTTCCACCGTGTCGAAGGAGTAACGACTCAGCGGTATGTAATGAGGATTGTCGTAGGCGCGAAACACTGAGGTCGAGTTCTGATTCATGATAGGAACCGTCCTTAGTAGTGGGACCAGGACGTCTCCGACTGGTCTCGCCGCAATGAGATCGCAGTATACGTAGATATTTTGTAGGTCGGAATTCAGGTCTATCGCCCATTCACCTTCAATTGTATCTAGTATCTCTTGCAACTTCTCACTAAATGTAATAGTGGCCCCGGGTTCGAGTATTTTCACGATGACTTTCTTTGATGTATTGTCGAAATGGAATAGAACACAGAGCTGCTCGTCCACTTTCCGATCTTTCATTAGGCGATTCAGGGCAGTTATAAACGTGTCTGGTGAACTGTACAGGCCCGGGTGACACGCCTTTCTTATCACTCTACCGTTTGGTGGTATGTATCTTAACCATACTTCATTCTCTAGCACATTACAGTAGTAGTTGGGGAACTGAATTTCGGCCAGACCCACTTCGAAATGTTGTCTCACCTCAATAGTCTGCGGTAACTTGACGAAATAGTGACCCGGTGTGTTCTTGGGAAACATGTTCGGCGACGAATTACTCGGTAATGTCAGGTAGAAGCTCATATTTTAGGGTTTGGTAGCATGTAACCCAGACAGCTGCTTAGAAGAGCTATCCACAACTTGCCCACGACTGTGTCGACGCTGTCTCGAGACAGATTGAATAGTGATACGCCAATGACTGTGTATATAGTGACCAGTTGACAGAAGCCGACCACACATGCACCAGAACGAATTTCTTTCCCCCTCTGGGGTATTTTGTGTGTTAGTTTCCACGATGGTTTCTTCCATTACCACTGTTTTTGACCTACTGGGTCATTACACGCGTGTCTCGGTTGTATCATTAGTTGCTATTGGCAAATGCAAAAATCAGTGGTCGAGGCGCTCCTTGTGGGACATTGCCGGTCCTAAGGACACTACTTTCTGTATGCAGGGTTGCTGGATCAGCCATGTGCATGTGTTGATTGGTGTCGCAGCCAGCAGAGCACATACTCCAGTTATATGTGATTAGCATCATATATCTCTTTATTATACTAGTATTGTTAGGTTAACTGTATGCCTACTCGGAGAACCACACCGAAAATGTGAAAGACTTATCAAAAACCCCATCTTACCATTAGAGACTTGGCACATTGTGACCTGAACGATGTTCACTGAGACCGGGACATCTAGACGGCGAATGGTGGGTGTTATATACACGATATCTGCTGGTGAAGACTCCTGACTCAGCAGTATATTCTCTGGTCATGTGACCGGATGCGACTCCGTCTTTGACCATTAGTCACGAGTTTAGGATGTATCCCATAAGACACGAGACCAGGTACAGCGCCATTTTTTGAACGGTTTTAGTCACGCGGATGTACACTTACACATGTGATCGAGTGCGACGCCATCTTTAATCGGTTTTTAGTCACGTGTTTCGATTGTATACCTTATACATATGACCGGAAGCATCGTCGTATTTGATCAGCTGTATCGTTATACTGTCAGTACGCTCTGAGTTATCTTCCAGTTTTCCCTAAAGACATGTCTGAACACGTTCACGTACGTTCACTCCGCCGACATAGCCCTGTGGTGAGTCACCCGATCTGTCACCTTCAGCTGATGACGATGCTTCTGTTGATGATGATGATGATGATGATGATGATGATGATGATGATGATGATGATGATGATGATGATGATGATGATGATGATGATGATGATGATGATGATGATGATGATGATGATGATGATGATGATAATGATTTTGTTGGTGGTGCTGGCTGATGCTGATGATGGTAATCCTGCTGACAGAGACCGCAGAAGATCATGGTTGTCGGTCGTTCAGAAAGACAACGGCAAGCTTGTCCAAGAAGGATGAATGCTGGGACTGATTGCAACGGCATGTAAATGCAATTCGTTACAACTTGACTGCAGTATGTAATAGCCAGACACAACTATAGTACAAGGTATAGTTTTGGTCGTGCGGTGACACGGCGAATCATGATAGCACACGACCAACCAATCAATGTTAGGGCTGAGTGCAACGTCCTGTAAATGGCTTGTCTTACAGCTTAACTATGCTATGTAAAAGATAGACACACAGGTATAGTGTAAGACATAGCTTTGGTCATGCCTTGACACGGTAAAACATGGTGGCACACGACCAACCAATCAATGTTGGGGTTGCAAGCGACGTCCTGTAATTGATAGCGCACACACATGCATGTACATACACGCACGCCTACGCATGTGACATGACTGCCGCTCGTTCAATAAGACAGCAGCAATCTTACCCAGCAAGCACACCACTCCATAGAATGTTGGGGTTGACTGCGCCGTCGTGTAATTAATAGCACACACGCACGCACATCCACACACGCATGTACATACACACACTGCGCTAGCGCACACGACCTGACTGTCGTTCGTATATAATGGCAATTGCAAACTTGCCCAGCACACACGAAACTCCAAAGAATGTTGAGGTTGACTGTGATGTCCTGTAATTGATAGCACACACGCGGGCGAGCATGCACACTCGGATGTATATACACACACGCGCGGTAGCACACACCCCATGACTATCGTTCTTCCATAATGATAATGGCAAACCTTGCCTCAGGAAGTCAGACACTCCGTAGAATACTGAGGTTGACTGTGATGTCCTGCAATTGATAGCACACCCACGCACGCACACACGCCTACATGCGCGCACACATGCGCACAGATGTCCTGATGGTCCACGCATACCAATCAATGTTGGGGTTGTTTGAACGTTCTGTAAATGCATTGCATAAACAATGTTGGGGTTGACTGCGACGTCCTGTAATTGATAGGACACACACACTCTAACCCGACAGTACACCCACGCTTTGGTCGTGAAATAGCATGGTACATCATGGTGGCACACGACCAATCAATCAATGTTGGGGCTGCATGCGACGTCCTGTAATTGCTAGCACACACATACACACACACACGCGCGCGCGCACGCACACGTGACATGCTTGTCGTTCGTCCATAATGATAATGGTAAACATGGCCAGCAAGCACACCACTCCTCCGAATGTTGGGACTGACTGTGATGTCCTGTAATTGATAGGATACACGCGCGCTAGCGCACACACACACGCACAGACGCGCACACATATCCCGCGTGACTAAGTCATCAAAGCAAGTACGTATATACGCCTTAACCATTTTGGACAACCTACCTACAGCTATAGAATTACATACATAAATACATACATATCTATTTATATTTAATATTTCAAATAATATATATAACGGTTTCGGATAGGAATATTTTTTTTTTTCTGCACAAATATTCCCTTCACAGTTTTCTGACGGCTATCTACAATAAGCATTGAAGGCCGTCCATGTTAATTGACAATTCCGTAGGCGTTCTACATGTTGCTGGTCATTGTATTTTTCTCGTGGGGTGTGCTCGGTGAAGCGATATGCTTGACCGGTATTGGAAAATCTCGTGGTCGCTGTCTATTGTGTGTGCTGTTTACCTGGTGGCGCAGGTTTCTTTACCTGGTCGCGTAGGTATACAGACATTCAAGGGAGGTCAGCACTTAAAATGGGAAACAATTCTGGTTTGAGCCAAGGGCTCCGATTTATTTCCCTTGGAATATTTTTATAATTAAGGGGTATAACTTTGATGTTTAATAATATTACATATTTTAATGTATATCTAGGAATATTATGGCTTATTTTAAACGGGGATTAGAGTTATATATTGATGTACCTATTCTCTAGTATACATACAAGAAATTTTGGCGTTATTACATGTGTAAGGGTTAATTTTTAATAAAATTTCTTTGTCTGGTATATTCCTAAAGCAGATTTTCACCAAACGCGTAGAGGCTATACCTGGGGTCGGGACTTCTGTCGAATTAGCATTCTGAGCCGTGCAAAAGTTTATTAAGACGGTCATTACTTGACCTACTCGGGTTCGCTCGAGAGATGAAATAAATCAATTTATGACATATTGACTTCAGTCTTCTTCATCGAAGGGTCTAGACTGGGGATCGATCACCCACCGCCGCGGTGCCCCCACACCCGCCCGGTCGGATCGCGCGCCGACGTCCGCTCTGTATCGGTTCGGTTCGCACCGGTTCGCGCCGGTTCGGGTACGGGGGACCTGGATAGGGGGACCTGGGTAGGGGGTAGCCATGTACCGGAAGTGACAACCGGAAGTAGTCATCCAAACCCAAGAAAATAACCGCCATTTTCAAATATCTGGGTCATTTGGGGTCCGTTTTCTATGTGGTCCGCTGTGGGCGGGATAACATTCATATAGAAAAATACGACTTCCGGACCCCTGAAGCGGACCCCAAAACCTACTTAAATACCTTCTGACATACTACTTAGAAGTAAAGAATAGATTTGAAATTTTGTCTGATCTAGAGATCCTATTCCAGGATGTGGAGGATTATTGGGAAACGTTGAAGAATTCAATCAATGTGGCTGCAGAAACAGCTATTCCAAAATTAAAGAAGGTGGGTCGTAAGAAATGGATGACTGAAGAAATTTTACACCTCATGGAAACAAGAAGACTCAACAAAAATAATTCTGTCAAATATGAAGAAATTCACAGACAAGTCAGAATATTATGTAAGGAGGCAAAAGAAGCATGGCTTGAGGAAAAGTACTTAGAAATTGAAAACCAACACAACAGTCAAAATACCAAATTAGTGCACAAAAGAATTCAGGAACTTACTAATAAAAGAACAAGTACATCAACAGGGTGTCTAATAACTGAAGATGGCAAAATCATAATAGAAAAAGACCAGATTCTACATGTATGGACAGATTATGTGAAACACCTTTATGATGATAACAGAGACGAACAGTATGATATTAGATTTAATAATGAAGGACCGCCAATTTTGGAGATGGAGGTTCGAAATGTTCTTAAGCATATGCAAGCTGGCAAGGCCCCGGTGCAGATAACATCACAACAGAAATGATTAATGCTTTAGAAGAATTTGGACTAGAGCAAGTCACCAGACTGCTGAACACATTATATGATACTGGAGATATACCTCCTGAATTATGTAACTCTGTATTTATTGCAATCCCAAAGAAATCAGGAACATTGGAATGTGATCAACATAGAACAATTAGTATAATGAGTCACATCAGAAAGATTTTGCTAAGAATTATCATGCAAAGAGTGAGGAAGAAAATACAACCTGAAATAGGGGAAGAACAATGTAGGTTTGTAGAAGGAAAGGGTACAGTAAATGCTGTGTATATGCTGCGAACAGTTATTGAACGTGCTATAGAAGTAAACAAGGATATACATCTTTGCTTTATTGACTATACAAAGGCTTTTGATAGAATTAGACATGTCAACATGGTGGATATGCTTGCAGATCTACAAATTGATGGGAAAGACATTAGACTTATAAAAAACATATATTGGAAACAACAAGCTGCAATAAGGATGATAATGAAGTGGGACAGTATCAGCCAATTAAGAGAGGTGTTAGGCAGGGATGTGTGATGTCTCCAGATCTTTTTTCCCTGTACAGTGAAAATATTTTCAGAAATGTAGAGGATATAAATGGAATCAGCATTGGAGGACGAAACATCAATAACATTAGATATGCAGATGATACAGTATTAATTGCAGACAATGCGCAGGACCTGCAACAATTAGTAGATGCGGTTGTTGTACACAGTGAGCAACTGGGGTTAGAATTAAATTGTAAAAAGACTCAGGTTATGGTCGTCACTAGGAAGGAAGAAGTGCCACAATGTAATATACAAGTAAATGGAAATATTCTTCAACAAGTGAATCGGTACAATTATCTTGGAACAGTCATAACATATGATGGGAGATGCCTTGAAGAGATTAGAACAAGAATCGCCATGGCGAAAGTAGCCTTTAGCAAGATGAAAAATATTCTGACCAATAAAAAGATGTCAATTGAAACGAGAAAAAGAGTGTTGAGGGGATACATAGAGCCTGTTCTTTTGTATGGATGTGAAACTTGGACAATGAGCAGTCAAGCTGAAAAGCATCTGATGGCTGCAGAAATGTGGTTTCTGAGGAAAATGCAAAGAATACCATGGACAGACAGAAAAACCAATGACCAAGTACTACAGGAGACAAATGAACATCGTAAACTGATTGGAGAAATTAGACGTAGACAGTCAAAATTTTTTGGACATGTTATGAGAAGAAATGGATTGGAGAACTTAATTACAACTGGCAAGATCGAAGGGAACAGACTAAGAGGAAGACCGAGAGGAAAATACCTGGATGGCTTGGCCACATGGCATGGACGAGACAGGAACACTGAGCTGATCCACGACACTGGTGATCGAGTGAAATGGCGAGTCATGACCGCCCACGCTTTCCGGCATGGCACATGATTGATTGATTGATTGCTCCCTGGTTATATCATCTCTGACATGTCTTATTATATTTTCGGCGTAAAGGTTAAACAAATAGGGTGACAGCACACAGTCCTGATGGACTCCTTGGCAGTACATAGTATGAGGAGTGAATTAATCACCCAAAAAAACGACAAGTAGATTGTGAGCTTTACTAAAACACGACTACAAGAGACAAATTGGACGTTGCGGCCAAAGCTTTCGTCAGCACAGGACAAACAAATACAAACCGACACAAACCTACATGAAACACACTATGACAATATTAAACTAATTAAAGGTACTTATCTTAACCCCTTGCTTGGAAAGACTGACACGCGTAAAGCTGTCAGTGGATTAATAGACCGGATGTATGGTACACGGGTCAAAGGTCAAGCGGGAGGGGAGTGGGGGTGGAGAAGCGCCCATGTGCGCGGATAAGTGAAAATTAGGACCGGCAAAAATGTCGCGGACGCAGTTCACAATTAGCAATTCTCGTTAAGCGCTCGAAACACAGCTGCGGAAGATTACATTGTGTTGGTCCTCACAGAGGGGCATGAGTAGCGGTCGTTCAGAAAACGATGGCAAAACACCGAACGCAAACCTGCCAAGAAAGTTGACTGCGACGTCCCATAAAGGACCTGCACGTACCTAGATGGTGGACTGTAAGCTAGGGGGTGGGAGGGGTGGGGTTAGGAAGTTAAATGAAGCTGTGTTGGACATTGAGGCCGTGAGGGGATAGTGTGCCCAACTGGAAGATGAGACGGTGTTCCAATGTCTTCCGATCCCCTTTCGTGGAATGCGCATGATTTGATGGCCGTGACCTGTATGTCGCCCACGCCACGGTGGTCAGGACTGTTGAAATGCATGGATACTGGTTTGTGGGCGCCCTTGGTGATATCAGAAAGATGTTGTCTAAATCTGTCACCAAGACGTAAGTCTGTCTCACCGACATATCTCGTGTCACATCGTGTGCAGGTGCATAGATGACGTTGCGACTGATGCACGAGAAACCCTCACGGATGTGGAAGGTCGTCTTAGGGAATGTCAGACTCTGGGTTTGAAGTACGTGTGGGCAGGTCTTTCAACGCGATCGAAGACTAGCCACCGTGCCAGGAAGAGACTTGTGAGGTTAGGGTAGACTGCTATGGACCAGCACATCCCTGAGGTTACGATCCCGCCTATACATTTTTTTTTACAATTTTGCGAGAATGCTCACGACAATCGCCATTGCATGTGTGTGTGTAAAGTGTTAGAGTTTGTTCATACTAGTTTCGGTGATTATGTGAGGCATCATGTATGTGTCTAGATGTTAGGACGTGTGTGTGTGAATGTGTATGTGGGGAATGTGTGTGTGTGTGTGTAGGATATGTGTGTGGGATGTATGTGTGGAGGATGTATGTGTGGAGGCGTTGTGTGTGGGGGATGTGTGGGTGGGTGAAGGGATGTGTGGTGGGTGAGAGATGTGTGTGTGATGTGGGTGAGATGTGTGTGTGATGTGGGTGTGGGAGGGTTGGAAGTGTGTGGGTGTTGGTGGGTGCGGGTTGTGTAGGTGTGGAATGTGTGTATGTGGTGGGTGGGTGAGGGATGTGGAGGTGTGGGGATGTGTGAGGGATGGGGATGGGTGTGTGATGGATGTGGGGATGTGTGGGTGGGTGGGGGATATGTCAGTGTGGATGGGGAGGGGGTGTCGGTGTTGTAAGTTTGAATGGGTGGAGGATGTATGTGTGGGTAGTGAGGGTGTTTGTAGGTGAGAGATGTGTGGGGAGATGTTGTGTGGATGAGGGATGTGTGTGTGGGGGTGGGTGAGGGAGGTGTGGTTGGATGTGGGATGTGCGGATGGGTGAGGGATGTGTGAGGGTGGGGGTGTGTGTTTGGCTGGGTGGTTGGGGAGTGTGAGTGTGGGTGGATAGTTTGGGGGGATATGTATTGGTGGGTGGGTGCGGGATGTGTAGGTGTGAGTGGTTGAGGGATGAGTACGTGGGTGGTGGGATGTATGTAGTGATGTGTGTGTGGGTGGGGGTATGTGTGTGGGTGGGGTATGTGTATGTGTGGGTTGGTGGGGGATGTGTGTGTGGGTGGGGATATGTGGTTGATGGATGGGTGATTGGGAGTGTGTATGCGGGTGGGTGGAGGATGTGTAAAGGATGTGTGGGTGAGTGAGTGTATGTGTGTGGGACGGGGGATGGGTGTGCCGTGTGTTTGTGAGTGGGGAGATTGTGTGGTTGGTGATGTGTGTTGGGTAGGGATGTTTGTAGGGGTGGGTGCGGTATCTTTGTCTGAGTGGGGGAAGATTGTGTGGGTGGGGGTGTGTGTGGGTGGATGCATGATGTGTGGGTTGGCAGGGGGTGTTTGTGTGGGTGGGGGAATGTGTGGTTGGCTGAGTGGGTAGGGGTGTATGGGTGGGTGGTTGGAGGATGTGTGGGTGGGCGAGTGTGTGTGGGGTGAGGGATGTGTGTGTATGGTAGGGGAGATCTGTGTACGTGGGGGATGTGTGGGTGGGAATGGGTGGATGGTTGGGGGCATATATGTATGCCTGGCGTGTGTGCGTGGTTGGGGTGTGTGTGGGTGGGGGATGTGTGTGTGATGGATGTGTGGTGGGTGAGGGATGTGTGGGTTGGTGTGGGGTATGTCTCAAAACATGGTAATATGCATTGTTTATGTTTACAACATTCATTTGACAATGTTTTTTTCCTATGTAAATGTATCATGCACTATTGATGAACGAAAGATGAGTGACTGGAAGGGCCGAATTTAAGACGGGCCAGCGTACCCAATTTGTAAAACTTCTAAAATAAAGATCAATCAATCAATCAATCAATCATGTTCTTCTTCTTCTTCTTCTTCTTCTTCTTCTTCTTCTTCTTCTTCTTCTTCTTCTTCTTCTTCTTCTTCTTCTTCTTCTTCTTCTTCTTCTTCTTTATCCCTACCCCTCTCTTCCCACACCTCTCCCATTGAAACATAAACCCTGAACCAACGGACGCTAACCCGTCCATGTTTTCCCCATTATTCTTCTGTGTCTTTAATTTTCTTCTGCGTGTATTTTAGGTCTCCCACTATTTCATTGGCTCTGTTATTTCCAGCTAAGGGACTGCCTAGTTATATCATCCACAGGTTATCTCACAAATGGAGATTGAAGGAACTTCAAACGTCTTCACGGTTATACTGTACAAGTAAAGGGCCCTAAATTTGAGGAAGTTACAAGAAATTAAACTGAGCATAAATCTCAGTTCTAACGTCAAATCAACACAAATTAATAGATCAGAAACATGGAGGACAACGAAACCAATTACAAATAAACTACAATAAATCAATAAACTAACTGGTGTCTGTGCAAAATAGAAGGTGTAAGATGGTATGACAAAATCACCAATGAGCAGATCATGAAGAAAACTACACAAACAAATAATGAACCAAGACGTGAAGGTGCTGGCGATGGATAGGAATCAAAATTAAAAAAAAAAAACGAAAATAGTATAACTAGAAAAGTCTTAAACAGGAACCAAAAGTGCAAAAAAGACATATAAACTCATAAAAACACGTAGAGAAGAGAAATGGAAACAAAATAAACAAATGGGAAGGACATAGGCAAAACTGCAATTTATTGCAGTGCTAGATTTCTTAAG
The DNA here is from genome assembly GCA_014155875.1 of Cepaea nemoralis. Taxonomy (NCBI): domain Eukaryota; kingdom Metazoa; phylum Mollusca; class Gastropoda; order Stylommatophora; family Helicidae; genus Cepaea; species Cepaea nemoralis. Next base: position 74,616 of record JACEFZ010027051.1, on the reverse strand, counting down.
TAAACAGTAAATTAAATTTAAATTAGTGCTTCCATATTGACGTGGATAGGCCTTAGGTTCATACCAGAATACGATCAGCGTTGCCAGTGGTGGGTTGTGCTCAATATTTAAATTTCAACTCCCGAAACAACCAATAAATCAGTAAATTAAATGGTTCGGCCACATAACTAGGCTACCAACTAACAGTATACCACAACAAGCAATGATTACAAGCCAAACGGAACCAGACGAATAGGCCGACCGTGTAAATAATGGACAGAGGGGAATAACAGAGTCCATAGGGATCTCGATATATTAAGCCCATAAACAGGCACTCTTTTGCTGTTTATGCTTCACCTGGACACCGTCAGGTATAAGAGGAGTCAGATGAGATGATGGGTGGGAACTCTCCCGCTGTCTATGCTTCACCTCGACACAGCAAGGTACTGCTTCTTCTTTCGTTCGCTTGAAATATGTCCATAACAGCAGTGTTGTCTCTTGTATGAATTTAACTGTCTTTTTTAGTTCACTCAGGGTTCCATAAGTTTATCTTCCACTGTTATCTCTCTAGGCCAGAAGGTTTGCCTAGATATGTTATATTTTGGGCAGTCTTAGAGTATGTGCTCTGCTGTCTGCAACGCCAATCCACATGTGCACATGGCTGATTTACCAATCTCGAATTGTGTATACATATGGTTGCATAATATATTGTGTCCTGTTCTGAGGCGCAGAATAATGACTTGTTCTGGTCTGTCCATAAGGTGGTAGTCTTCTTGAGCAGATTGTGACTGATTTAATCGTTCTTTTCTTTTGGTGGTATGTAATGGGCACATCAGGCTGTTCTTCTTTTGCTCCTTCCTTAGCCAATCGATCAGCTCTGTCGTTTCCAGGTATTCCACAGTGGGGTTGTATCCACTGTATGGTGACCTTATGCTGACTGCTTAGTTAAGAAAGTAGTGTCCTTAGTACTGGCAATTTCCCAGACAGGAGTGCCTCGAGTCTATCCATCCATCATGTGCCATGCCGGTAAGCGTGGGCGGTCATGTTCTGCCATCTCACTCGATCACCAGAGTCGTGGATCAGCTCCGTGTTTCTGTCTCGACCATGCCACAAGGCCAAGCCATCCAGGTACTTGCTTCTAAGTCTTACCCTTGGTCTGTTCCCCTCGATCTTACCAGTTGTCACCAAATTCTCCAATCCATTTCTTCTCATAACATGCCCAAAAAATGTTGACTGTCTACGTCTAATTTCTCTAATCAATTTACGATCTTCATTTGTTTCTTGAAGGACTTGTTCATTGGTCTTTCTGGCTGTCCATGGTATTCTTTGCATTTTCCTCAGAAACCACATCTCTACAGCCATCAGATGTTTTTCAGCCTGACTGCTCATTGTCCACGCTTCACATCCATATAAAAGTACAGGTTCAATGTAGCATCTCAACACTCTTTTTCTCGTTTCAATTGACATCTTTTTATTGGTCAATATGTTTTTCATCTTGCTAAAGGCTACTTTTGCCATGGCGATTCTTGTTCTAATCTCTTCAAGGCATCTCCCATCAGATGTTATTACTGTTTCGAGATAATTGTACCTGCTCACTTGTTGAAGAATATTCCCATTTACTTGTATATTACATTGTGGTATTTCGTCCTTCCTAGTGACGACCATAATCTGTGTCTTTTTACAATTTAATTCTAACCCTAGTTGTTCACTGTGTGTAACAATCGCATCTACTAAATTTTGCAGGTCCTGTTCATTGTCTGCAATCAAGACTGTATCATCTGCATATCTAATGTTATTGATGCATCGTCCCCCAATGTTGATTCCTTCCATATCTTCAATATTTCTGAAAATACTTTCACTGTACAGGGAAAACAGATCTGGAGACATTACGCATCCCTGTCTCACACCCCTTTTAATAGGCTGATATTGGCTTACTTCATTATCAACTCTTATGGCAGCTTGTTGTTTCCAATATATGTTTTTTACAAGTCTAAGATCTTTTCCATCAATTTGTAGATCTTCAAGCATCCTTATCATGTTGACATGTCTCACTTTATCAAAAGCCTTTGTGTAGTCAATAAAGCAAAGGTGTAGATCTTTGTTTACTTCTATAGAACGTTCGATTATGTTTCTCAGTATATACACAGCATTTACTGTACCCTTGCCTTCCACAAACCCACATTGTTCTTCTCCTATTTCAGGTTGTATTTTCCTCCTAACTCTTTGCATGATAATTCTTAGCAAAATCTTCGTGATGTGACTCATTATACTAATTGTTCGATGTTGATCACATTCCAAGGCTCCTGATTTCTTTGGGATTGCAATAAATACAGAATTACATAACTCCTTAGGTATATTTCCAGTATCATATATTGTATTAAGCAGACTGGTAACTTTATCTATTCCATATTCTTCTAAAGCATTAATCATTTCTGTTGTGACGCTGTCTGAACCGGGGGTCTTGCCAGATTTCATATGGTTAAGCGCATTCTGAACCTCCATCTTTAAAATTGCTGGTCCTTCATTATTATTTTGGACATCATACTGTTCGTCTCTGTTATCGTCATAAAGGTTTTTCACATAATCTGACCATTCATATAAGATCTGATCTTTTTCTATCATGACTCTTCCATCTTTTGTCTTTAGGCAGCCTGCTGATGTACGTGTTCTTTGATTAGTAAGCTCCTGAATTCTTTTGTGCATTAGTTTCGCATTGTTACTGTTGTGTTGTTTTTCAATTTCTCTGCAATTTTTCTCAAGCCATGTTTCTTTTTCCTCCTTACATAAGGTTCTCACTTTTCTGTGAATTTCTTCATATTTGGCAGGATTATTTTTGTTCTGTCTTCTTGTTTCCATTAGTTGTAAAATTTCTTCAGTCATCCATGTCTTACGGCCCACTTTCTTTACTTTTGGAATAGTTTTTTCTGCTGCGCAACTGATTGAATTCTTCATCGTTTCCCATTGATCATCTACATCTTGAAACAGGATCTCTAGATCAGACAATATATCAAATTTGTTCTTTACTTCTATGTTAAAATTATCTTGTATTTCTTTGTCAGTTTTCAATTTGCACAAGTCATATTTAGGGTTTCCTGCTGTATACTTGACTTTCTTTAACTTTACCCTCAATGTGCCTATAATTAATTCTGTGATCACTGTAACAGTCTGCATTTGGAACTGTTTTTACGACTGTTAACGCATTTCGAAACCTTTTGCTAATCAGGATGTAATCTATCTGGTTTTTAATCCTGCTGTCTGGACTCCTCCATGTCCATAATCTTCTAGGATGCTGTTTAAACCAGGTGTTTCCTACAACCATTTCTTGTGCTTTTGCCCATTCTACAAGTCTGTATCCTCTTTCATTTCTCTCTCCCAAACCATGGTTGCCTACACTGCATCCATCGCCTTGCTGTCCTATTTTTGCTGTCCTACAGTGCCTCGAGTACTGATTTTATATCTGTCAATAGCACCACAGGTTGTGTGCCATGGCTAGTATTTAGTAATTTCTCTGTTGCTATCTTGATTACCTCAATTTCAGCATCGTAGTTATGGCAGTACTTTCCTGTCGGTACTCTGGCCGTGTCCCTAGTATTATTTGGGTATTCTATGTACACTCCCACTCCTCCATTTCGAACAGCATTTTGTGCTGACCCTATTTGTGTAGACTCGGATCCAGAGGCTCTGTGGGTATTCTTCATCAAGGAAGCTGAGAGTGGCTGCTCTGCGCTGTAAACTGTTCTGTTCTTCCTTGTCAAATATTCCTCTCACTTCTATCTGGATTTGTAGTGATAGTCTATGTTTATCTTTCCATGGAGTTCGCTCTGAAACAGTTGTCAGTGGGATACCAACTGTGGGCAGATCGATGGTTTCTCTGCAGAGTCATTTGGCTTGGTGGATAAAACCACTTCTTTTCAACCACCCCATAGCTAAGTTTTCAAATCTGTTCTTCATAGGATGACCTGGCAAGCTGAGTAACATTTCTGCTTGTATTAGCGTTTTCTTATCTCTGTGCTCTCTCAGTGCTTGTGTCCTCCCCATCTTCTCCATTTCCACTATAGGGGTTGATCCCATCCCTCCTGTGGTGACTCTAAGTGCTTGATTTTGCACCTTGTCCAGCTCTTGTAGTGTGGTTTTTTATGCTGAAAACCACGCATTTGACACGTATTCCAGGTGTGGTCGTATGCTCTGTTGATAAACTTTGCTAAGTATTTTCCCCACTGGCTCCCCATGTGATTTACATTTAGCTTTCTCAGGATGGCTATTTTCCCTTCTGGCTTTTGTTACTGCTTTGTTGATTTGCTTTTCTCAATGTCAGCCTGTCATCAAATATTACTCCAAGGTATGTTGGTTCTTTATCTTCTCTTAGGGTGTTCCATCTTATCTGGATGATCCCTGCCTTTTGTTTTGGAGAGAGGGTAAATAGAGTGGTGCTGCACTTGTCAGTGTTTATGCTGACACACCATCTATTTGCCCATGCAACAAATGTATCTACAGCTCTTTGTAAGCAATCTGGTGGCCACTGATGCATGTTCATTTGTGCTCCTTAGAACCAGGTCATCAGCGTACATTGCTGCTTTAATTCCATCGGTAGATTAGCAACAAGATAATTGATGAAGATTAGAAAAAGTGTGGGGGAAAAGACTTCCGCCCTGGGGAACACCGTGACGCAGTAGTACTTTCTTGCTCTTTAGTCCAGTCTATCTGTACTCGGGCTCTTCTGTTGTGCAAGTATGCTTTCACCCATTTGTACATTCTTCCACTGACTTTACAGTTTCTCAGTTCTTCATCAGACCTTCTTTTCCAGACTTTGTCAAAGGCTTTCTTCAGATCTATCCATGCCGCAAGCACCAGCTTCTTCTCTTGGAATGCATCCTCAATTTCTTGAGAGAGGTAGGTTGTCTGATCTTCCGTAGAGTAGCACTGCCTAAAGCCAGCCTGCTGTGGCACAAGGATGTTTTCACTTTCAATGTGCCACTGCAGTCTGTGATTGATGATGCGCTCCATTGTTTTACAGAGACAGCTGATGAGGCTAATTGTAGCTAGAGGTAATGGAACCATCTTTCCCTGATTTTAGGAGGGGTATCATGATTGCTTCTCTCCAAGGTTGTGGAACACTGCCTAAGGTCCAGCTGTTATTGAAGATCTGCAACAGCTTGGCTTTGACCTCTGTTCCTAGGTTTCCTGATCATTTCATTGGAGATACCATCAGCTCCTGGTGACTTTCTCATTTTCAGTTTTGATATTGGCTAGCTCCGGTTCGCTGATTGTGATAAATGCCTCCAGAACTTCATTTACTGTTTCAATCTGTCCTATATGTTACCATTTCTCTCGAATCTCTTGTTGTTTCTCTAGACTGATTTCGATATTGTTATCTTGTGCGAATGAGTCCACAAAATGGTCAGCTGCATGCTTTCCTGTTAAGATGTTTCCCTCTTTATGGACTGCAATTTTTTGTGTTTTCCCCTGTGCCCTCATCGTTAAGTTATTTTATTAGCTTCCACAACTTCCTTGTGTTTCTTTCAAAGTTCAGAGACTCTGTTTTCTCCTGCAGCTTTTCTAGCCTTCTAGCCATTTTCCGTCTATCCTGCAGCTTGGCCCTTTGAAATTTAGCTTTCGCGTGCTAGTATTTATTGTCGTGCTCTTGGCTGGATTTGGCCTCTGCTGCTTTCCACATACTTCCACATCATTATGCAACTGTTCCAGTTCACTACTCCAGTAGGGTTTATAATGTTTACGGGATCCTCTTGGTACTGTTCTCAGCGCTGCCTGTAGTATGTATTTCCCAAACTCCTCAACTACTTTATTTATGTCTTTCTCAGTGTTCAGGTTTCTAACCAGTATGCTGGTGCGATGCTTGTACTTACCCAGTCTGCTTTCTTGTAGTTCCACCTCGAGAGGGTGCTGTTTTCACTTACAAGCTCACTTTCTACAGTTAGAAAGCCTGGCCGATGGTCGCTGCCATCAAGTTGTTTCCCAACAATTCGTGTAATGTTCCACTCTAGGTCTGGTGAATGAATAGCCAGGTCGGGTGTAGTTGTAGTGTGCCATGATCTTGAGTGAACATATTTGGGTCGGAACAGCTTGTTAATCAAGGTGAATTTATGCTCATTCTGCCAGTCTTCCAGTCTCTCTCCTCCCTGGTCCATGTGATCATAGCCCCAGCTCTGCGGGTGGCTGTTGAACATCGCCACACACAATCATTTTTTTCTTTTAATGGTAGTGTGTCCAGTGCCTGTGGACGGTCATTTGGACAGTAGTAATTGATCAGAAGTAGGTCTGTATTGCCTGTCTTAAATTTAAGTGTCCGATACTCAGGACATTTCCATGTAAACTTCAATTTGGGAAGCAGTGAGGTTATTTTTTTTACAAGGGTCAGCATCCCACCCTTTCGCATGCCCTTTCGGTCAGATCAGTAACACGGGTGGCCTCTGATTTTGAAGGCTATATTTTCGGAGATAATTGTACCTCCCACTTGTTGAAGAATATTCCCATTTACTTGTATATTACATTGTGGTATTTCGTCCTTCCTAGTGACGACCATAATCGGTGTCTTTTTACAATTTAATTCTAACCCTAGTTGTTCACTGTGTGTAACAATCGCATCTACTAAATTTTGCAGGTCCTTGTTCATTGTCTGCAATCAAGGACTGTATCATCCTGCATATCTAATGTTATTGATGCATCGTCCCCCAATGTTGATTCCTTCCATATCTTCAATATTTCTGAAAATACTTTCACTGTACAGGAAAACAGATCTGGAGACAATTACGCATCCCTGTCTCACACCCCTTTTAATAGGCTGATATTGGCTTACTTCATTATCAACTCTTATGGCAGCTGTGTTGTTTCCAATTATGTTTTTTACAAGTCTAAGATCTTTTCCATCAATTTGTAGATCTTCAAGCATCCTTATCATGTTGACATGTCTCACTTTATCAAAAGCCTTTGTGTAGTCAATAAAGCAAAGGTGTAGATCTTTGTTTACTTCTATAGAACGTTCGATTATGTTTCTCAGTATATACACAGCATTTACTGTACCCTTGCCTTCCACAAACCCACATTGTTCTTCTCCTATTTCAGGTTGTATTTTCCTCCTAACTCTTTGCATGATAATTCTTAGCAAAATCTTCGTGATGTGACTCATTATACTAATTGTTCAATGTTGATCACATTCCAAGGCTCCTGATTTCTTTGGGATTGCAATAAATACAGAATTACATAACTCCTTAGGTATATTTCCAGTATCATATATTGTATTAAGCAGACTGGTAACTTTATCTATTCCATATTCTTCTAAAGCATTAATCATTTCTGTTGTGACGCTGTCTGAACCGGGGGTCTTGCCAGATTTCATATGGTTAAGCGCATTCTGAACCTCCATCTTTAAAATTGCTGGTCCTTCATTATTATTTTGGACATCATACTGTTCGTCTCTGTTATCGTCATAAAGGTTTTTCACATAATCTGACCATTCATATAAGATCTGATCTTTTTCTATCATGACTCTTCCATCTTTTGTCTTTAGGCAGCCTGCTGATGTACGTGTTCTTTAATTAGTAAGCTCCTGAATTCTTTTGTGCATTAGTTTCGCATTGTTACTGTTGTGTTGTTTTTTCAATTTCTCTGCAATTTTTCTCAAGCCATGTTTCCTTTTCCTCCTTACATAAGGTTCTCACTTTTATGTGAATTTCTTCATATTTGGCAGGATTATTTTTGTTCTGTCTTCTTGTTTCCATTAGTTGTAAAATTTCTTCAGTCATCCATGTCTTACGGCCCACTTTCTTTACTTTTGGAATAGTTTTTTCTGCTGCGCAACTGATTGAATTTTTCATCGTTTCCCATTGATCATCTACATCTTGAAACAGGATCTCTAGATCAGACAATATATCAAATTTGTTCTTTACTTCTATGTTAAAATTATCTTGTATTTCTTTGTCAGTTTTCAATTTGCACAAGTCATATTTAGGATTTCCTGCTGTATACTTGACTTTCTTTAACTTTACCCTCAATGTGCCTATAATTAATCTGTGATCACTGTAACAGTCTGCATTTGGAACTGTTTTTACGACTGTTAACGCATTTCGAAACCTTTTGCTAATCAGGATGTAATCTATCTGGTTTTTAATCCTGCTGTCTGGACTCCTCCATGTCCATAATCTTCTAGGATGCTGTTTAAACCAGGTGTTTCCTACAACCATTTCTTGTTCTTTTGCCCATTCTACAAGTCTGTATCCTCTTTCATTTCTCTCTCCCAAACCATGGTTGCCTACACTGCATCCATCGCCTTGCTGTCCTATTTTTTGCTGTCCTACAGTGCCTCGAGTACTGATTTTATATCTGTCAATAGCACCACAGGTTGTGTGCCATGGCTAGTATTTAGTAATTTCTCTGTTGCTATCTTGATTACCTCAATTTCAGCATCGTAGTTATGGCAGTACTTTCCTGTCGGTACTCTGGCCGTGTCCCTAGTATTATTTGGGTATTCTATGTACACTCCCGCTCCTCCATTTCGAACAGCATTTTGTGCTGACCCATTTGTGTAGACTCGGATCAAGAGGTCCTGTGGGTATTCTTCATCAAGGAAGCTGAGAGTGGCTGTTCTGCGCTGTAAACTGTTCTGTTCTTCCTTGTCAAATATTCCTCTCACTTCTATCTGGATTTGTAGTGATAGTCTATGTTTATCTTTCCATGGAGTTCGCTCTGAAACAGTTGTCAGTGGGATACCAACTGTGGGCAGATCGATGGTTTCTCTGCAGAGTCATTTGGCTTGGTGGATAAAACCACTTCTTTTCAACCACCCCATAGCTAAGTTTTCAAATCTGTTCTTCATAGGATGACCTGGCAAGCTGAGTAACATTTCTGCTTGTATTAGCGTTTTCTTATCTCTGTGCTCTCTCAGTGCTTGTGTCCTCCCCATCTTCTCCATTTCCACTATAGGGGGTTGATCCCATCCCTCCTGTGGTGACTCTAAGTGCTTGATTTTGCACCTTGTCCAGCTCTTGTAGTGTGGTTTTTTATGCTGAAAACCACGCATTTGACACGTATTCCAGGTGTGGTCGTATGCTCTGTTGATAAACTTTGCTAAGTATTTCCCCACTGGCTCCCCATGTGATTTACATTTAGCTTTCTCAGGATGGCTATTTTCCCTCTGGCTTTTGTTACTGCTTTGTTGATTTGCTTTTTCAATGTCAGCCTGTCAACAAATATTACTCCAAGGTATGTTGGTTCTTTATCTTCTCTTCGGGGTGTTCCATCTATCTGGATGATCCCTGCCTTTTGTTTTGGAGAGAGGGTAAATAGAGTGGTGCTGCACTTGTCAGTGTTTATGCTGACACACAATCTATTTGCCCATGCAACAAATGTATCTACAGCTCTTTGTAACAATCTGGTGGCCACTGATGCATGTTCATTTGTGCTCCTTAGAACCAGGTCATCAGCGTACATTGCTGCTTTAATTCCATCGGTAGATTAGCAACAAGATAATTGATGAAGATTAGAAAAAGTGTGGGGGAAAAGATTCCGCCCTGGGGAACACCGTGACGCAGTAGTACTTTCTTGCTCTTTAGTCCATCTATCTGTACTCGGGCTCTTCTGTTGTGCAAGTATGCTTTCACCCATTTGTACATTCTTCCACTGACTTTACAGTTTCTCAGTTTCTTCATCAGACCTTCTTTCCAGACTTTGTCAAAGGCTTTCTTCAGATCTATCCATGCCGCAAGCACCAGCTTCTTCTCTTGGAATGCATCCTCAATTTCTTGAGAGAGGTAGGTTGTCTGATCTTCGGTAGAGTAGCACTGCCTAAAGCCAGCCTGCTGTGGCACAAGGATGTTTTCACTTTCAATGTGCCACTGCAGTCTGTGATTGATGATGCGCTCCATTGTTTTACAGAGACAGCTGATGAGGCTAATTGTAGCTAGAGGTAATGGAACCATCTTTCCCTGATTTTAGGAGGGGTATCATGATTGCTTCTCTCCAAGGTTTGTGGAACACTGCCTAAGGTCCAGCTGTTATTGAAGATCTGCAACAGCTTGGCTTTGACCTCTGTTCCTAGGTTCCTGATCATTTCATTGGAGATACCATCAGCTCCTGGTGACTTTCTCATTTTCAGTTTTGATATGGCTAGCTCCGGTTCGCTGATTGTGATAAATGCCTCCAGAACTTCATTTACTGTTTCAATCTGTCCTATATGTTACCATTTCTCTCGAATCTCTTGTTGTTTCTCTAGACTGATTTCGATATTGTTATCTTGTGCGAATGAGTCCACAAAATGGTCAGCTGCATGCTTTCCTGTTAAGATGTTTCCCTCTTTATGGACTGCAATTTTTTGTGTTTCTCCCTGTGCCCTCATCGTTAAGTTATTTTATTAGCTTCCACAACTTCCTTGTGTTTCTTTCAAAGTTCAGAGACTCTGTTTTCTCCTGCCAGCTTTTCTAGCCTTCTAGCCATTTTCCGTCTATCCTGCAGCTTGGCCCTTTGAAATTTAGCTTTCGCGTGCTAGTATTTATTGTCGTGCTCTTGGCTGGATTTGGCCTCTGCTTGCTTTCCACATACTTCCACATCATTATGCAACTGTTCCAGTTCACTACTCCAGTAGGGTTTATAATGTTTACGGGCTCCTCTTGGTACTGTTCTCGCGCTGCCTGTAGTATGTATTTCCCAAACTCCTCAACTACTTTATTTATGTCTTTCTCAGTGTTCAGGTTTCTAACCAGTATGCTGGTGCGATGCTTGTACTTACCCAGTCTGCTTTCTTGTAGTTCCACCTCGAGAGGGTGCTGTTTTCACTTACAAGCTCACTTTCTACAGTTAGAAAGCCTGGCCGATGGTCGCTGCCATCAAGTTGTTTCCCAACAATTCGTGTAATGTTCCACTCTAGGTCTGGTGAATGAATAGCCAGGTCGGGTGTAGTTGTAGTGTGCCATGATCTTGAGTAGAACATATTTGGGTCGGACAGCTTGTTAATCAAGGTGAATTTATGCTCATTCTGCCAGTCTTCCAGTCTCTCTCCTCCCTGGTCCATGTGATCATAGCCCCAGCTCTGCGGGTGGCTGTTGAAATCGCCACACACAATCATTTTTTTCTTTTAATGGTAGTGTGTCCAGTGCCTGTGGACGGTCATTTGGACAGTAGTAATTGATCAGAAGTAGGTCTGTATTGCCTGTCTTAAATTTAAGTGTCCGATACTCAGACATTTCCATGTAAACTTCAATTTGGGAAGCAGTGAGGTTATTTTTTTTACAAGGGTCAGCATCCCACCCTTTCGCATGCCCTTTCGGTCAGATCAGTAACACGGGTGGCCTCTGATTTTGAAGGCTATATTTTCGTTGAGGTGAGTTTCTTGCAAGCAACATACGCTTACTTTTTCTAGGTCCAAGATGTTTTCTAGTTTGTTTGTTTTTTTTTGCTGACTCTCCGCACTCGAATGCATTATTTTTAGTCTTTGACCGCAAGGTACAAGAGGAACAAGATGAGATGAGATGATGGACGAGTACTCTCTCGTTGTGTATGTTTCACCTCGACACCGCAAGGTATAAGAGGAACAAGATGAGATGATGGACGAGCACTCTATCGCTGTTTATGCTTCACCTCGACACAGCAAGTTACAAGGGGAACAAGATGAGATGATGGATTGGCACTCTCCGGCTGTTTATGCTTCACCTCGACACTGCAAGGTACAAGAGGAACAAGATGAGATGATGGACGAGCACTCTCTCGCTGTTTATGCTTCACCTCGACACTGCAAGGTACAAGAGGAACAAGATGACATGATTAGATGATGGACGGAGCTGCATGGGATAGCTAAAGAAAGGATGACTTATGAGATTGTTGAGGGGCTATTCTCCAATGAGGAAGTGGAGGGCAAGCGAACAACAATGAGCCCTTTAGCACACATTGAAACATAATGGGTAAATGGTTTCTTCTTCTTCTTCTGCGTTCATCCGGAATTTTTTTTTTGGACGTGATTACCTTGTGTCTGTTTACAGCAGAGCTGTGTTCTTGCGCCGTTAGGCCGACACATCCGACTTCTGAGGGCATTTGTTGACCGGGTTAACCTTCCCGGGGTAAATGGTTTAAGTCCCATGCTTTATTGGTCATTTGAAAGTCGATAGCTGATCCGATCAATATAGCATCTGACGCGTTCCCTTCCCAGAATATATCCGGGTACCAACTGTAAGCGAGGTCTACCTGGAAGTCAATATTATCATCATCATCAAGTGCCCTGCCAACTGGCTTAGGCGTTCATGTATCTCCACAGCTCTCGGTCTTTGGTGTTCTGTATCAACAATGCTATTGATATTCCTCCATACCACCGTCTCAGTCCATTCAGCATCCATTTCTCATGATCTACCTATGCCTCTTTTCCCGCTGATCTTTCCGATTGTCACGATGTTCTCCAATGCCTCCTCTGGAAACCGCTATGTGCAAGTAAAATATCATGCTGTTACCTTTGACCTTACAAAACGTATTTAGTACCAGACAGTCGGTTTGACTAATGATTTCTGAATGGGAATCAATCGGTGGGGATCCGAACAGATAACCACCAGGTCAACAGGTACGAGTGCTAGCCACTGTAATATTGTGGCACCAAGAAAACCCAGAGTTGGAGCATGCTGTACAGAGCAACTCACTATGAGATTACCACTTACTCCATTTATGACAGAATACGTACCAGTAAACCAAGTGTTGAGGCATTATATAAAGAGCGACTCGCTGTGACATTATTACTTACTTCATTATTATCATCGTCGTGTGCCATGCCGATAAACGTTGACGGTCATGTTTTGTCATCTCACACTATCACCAGAGTCGTAGATCAGTTCTGAGTTATTGTCTCGACCACATCACGTGGTCAAGTCATCCATTTGTCTCTACCACTCAATCTTGCTAGTTGTCACCAAATTCTCCAATTGTTTCCTTCTCAAACCGTGTCCAAAAAAAGTGTGAAAGTCTGCACCTAATTCTCTACTCAGTTTAAGATTTTCATTTATTTCTTGTAGGACTTGGTCATTGGTTTTTCTGTCTGTCCATGGTATTCTTTGCATTTTCCTCAGAAACCACATTTCCACAGCCTTCAGATGTTATTCCAGATGTTATTCAGCTTGGTTGCTCATTGTCCACGCTTCGCATCCATACAAAAATACAGGATCGTTGTAGCACTTCAACACTCTTTTTATCATTGCAATTGACATCATTTTTGGGGGGATCAGTATATTTTCCATCTAGCAAAAGGCTGCCCTAGCCATAATGACGAAATGCGTAATAGTAAATTACCATGGCCGGTCTCCCTGGCGAAGAAGTTAAGGATGTTGTTCGTAATCCCGTATACTCACGTACGAAATACAGCTGCGCGAGATTCGGCAGCGCATCGCGTCGCGTTGGTTTCTTACGGAAGATATGTGAGCCGGTCATTCAGAAAGCAATGGCAAACTACTGAACGTAAAAACTTTCAAAGACATCAACAGCAGCTGAAAAATGCTGGTGTTGACTGCAATGTCCTGTAAATAGGATATGGCAAAAAAAATTACCATGACCCATTAACACGCTTGACCATGCATTGGGCATGCGGTGCTCAACCCATTTTTTACAGGTCAACCGGGACTCCAGGGGTGGGTGGTCAGTCTTCCCACGGCCGTCTTCACTTCAGACAACATTTACTAGCACCAAATTTAAACTGGCAACCCAGGTCAGTTGTAGAAATGCTCCCTCCGCCCCTTTTCTGCGCGATGTTGGTTCAAACCCGTGACCATCCGGTCGACGGCCACGCGTCTAGCTACTAGACCACCGCAGCTTTCCACATAAGTATTACTTCTACCCATCTGCTCTGGCTGTTAGGAGTCTACGTGGCCAAGATGTTAAGCTGCCCGCCTCGCTCTCCGAATGTTGTGGGTTCAATACCTGACTACGACTTTCTGCTGACGAGTGCAATTTTCTCGGAGACTCATGAGGGTCGTCGCTGGAACTACGGAGTTCGTGCTTTGCGCGACGCTTTCGGCAAGCAGCTCTGTGGAAAGATAACGAGTCACATGGGATAAAACTTGGTGCAATGAAGTCGATCCTCGTGCCTTTTAAACCTTTGCTGTTTCTCTAAACCCTTGCTGTTTCTTTAAACCATTGCTGTTTCTTTAAACGTTTCTGTTTCTTTAATTGTTTCTGTTTCTTTTAACGTTTATATCCTAGATATTGCATTAACTCCTTCATTTGCATATTTTTACTCAATGTGTGGTTTAAAACTATACTTTATTTTTTACAAAATCCAAATTGGCATAATAAGAGACATCGAACTTTTTCAAGCCCAAATATTCATCCCTTGTATCGTTAAAAATCTTTTCCTCCAGGCATCCAATCACGACCCGATCCTCCAACAGGTAAAATTTGTTGGCGAAGTAATGTTTGGCTTGGCCTAGCTGAGGTAAGTCACCTGGAGAGGAAAGAGAAAGAGAGATGTTAACAGGTAAACAACATGTGAAAAAAACATGAGTTAACTGACAATTCCTTGTCATTTTCATCATCAATGGGGAAACATGTGTTAATGGAAAATGTCTTATAATTTTCATATTCAAGGAGGAAATGTGTGTTATTGGACAATTTCTTATCGTTGTCATAATCAAGGGGAAAACATGTGTTAATGGACAATTTCTTATCATTTTTATATTAAATTGAGCAACATGAGTTAATGGACAGTTTCTTATCATTTTCAAAATCAAGGGGGAAACGTGTTAATGGAAAATGTCTTATTATTGTCATAATCAAGGAGGAAATGTGTGTTAATGACAATTTCTTATCATTGTCATAATCAAGGGGGAAACATGTGTTAATGGAGAATTTTTTATCATTGTCATAATCAAGGGAGAAACATGAGTTAATGGACAATTTCTTATCATTTCCATAACCAAGTGAAAACGTGTATTAATGGACAATTTCTTATCATCATCATTATCAAGGGGGAAATATGAGTTAATGGACAATTTCTTATCATTGTCTTAATCAAGGAGGAAACATGTTTTAAAGGACAATTTCTTATCATTGTCATAATCAAAGGAAAAACGTGTGTTAATGGACAATTCTTATCATTGCCATAATCAAGGGGATACCATATGTTAATGGACACTTTCTTATCCTTTTCATAACAGGGTCTGTCTCTTTACACAAAGGTTAGTGGAGTAAACCATACACAAACAGGAGGAAGGCAAGGAGAAACCACCGCTATATTTTCCCAAGATAATTATGCTTCGAAATAGTATTGATCAAGATAACGACGTTAATGGGGATTCCAGTGGAGTCTCTTCATCCGATAGGGATGCCCGATCGTCATCTGCAACTGTCTGCAAAGTAAATGTTACACATACTCTTAACGTTGGTACATGGAATGTCAGAACTCTAAGCCAGATAGGAAAATTAGATAATATCAAGAAAAAGATGGAAAGACTGAAGATAAATATATTAGGGATTAGTGAAATGCGATGGCCAGGAGCGGGGGAACAATATTGAGATAATTATAGAATGACTACAAAAGGGAGTTGGCATATTTTTTTATCAAGTGTTCGCTAAGTCAGTTAACGGATTTTGGACATTCTCGGGTAGAGTATTATTAGTGAAACTCCATGGCAAATCTCTGGATATTAACATAATACAAGTATATGCTTCAACGGCAGAATGTGAAGATGAAGATATAGATATATTTTATAACTAATTAGCATGGCCGTGCACCAGTGTAAAAACAAATGTGAAATGATTGTCATACTCGGTGATTGTAATGCCAAAGTAGGCAACGAAAATGTGAATGGTGTGACTTCTGTCAATGTGTTCATGAATAATTTCTTATCATTGTCATAATGAAGGGAGAAACATGTTTAAATGGCCAATTTCTTATCTTCATCATAATCAAGTGAAACAATTGTAGTAATCAATAGTTTATTATCCTAATCGTCAAAGTGAAATACATATTTATCAACAATTTCTTAACATGATCATGATCAAGACAAAAAAAATAAATTAACCGATAGTTTCTTATTTCATCATCAAGTGAAATACGTGTTAATCAACAATCTCTTATCATTATCATCAATTTAAAACATGTATTAGTCAAACATGCCTAATGAATAGCATAATCAAGTGAAAAATCAGGCATTAATTAATAGTTTCTTATCATCATTAGATGAATAGATGGCGAGACATCAGATTGGTTTGACATCAAGCAAGGAGTCCGTCAGGGCTGTGTGCTGTCCCCCTATTTGTTTAACCTGTACCCTTAAAATATAATGAGAAATGTCAGAGATGATATAAACAGGGAGCTATATGATGCCCTAAATATTGGCGGTTATGACATACCAGAGATTCGATATGCTGATGATACAGTATTGCTATCCACAACACAGAATGGTATAGAAAACCTAATAGCCTCAACCCAACTGAATAATAAATATCACAACTTATATCTTAACATAGCAAAAACAAAGATAATGCATACAGATCCACTACTTTGGAGAAAGAAATATATGTTAATGAGGAAACATTTAAAGTGGTGGAATATCTTGGGTCACTGATTAGATACAATGGTGATACAATGAAAGAAATTGAAAGACGAATATGTATTGCTCTTCAAAGACTAAAACAACTGAATGAACTGTAAAGTGGGACAGATAGAACTAAAAAACTTAGATTTTTAAGAGCATGTATCTTTCCCATTGCAAGATACGCCTGTGAGACCTGGACACTTACTAAACAAGCTGAACAGCGCATAAATGCGGTTGAAAATAAATGTTATAAATGAGTTCTAAGAATATCTTGGATAAAGAAAAGAACAAAAACTATTGTAAGCAAAAAATTAGTTAGTTGTGCGTCCTTTACGATGCATCGCAATCAGCCTCGGCATTTTGCCTGTTTATGATTTACCTTGTGCCAGATATATTGAAAGACGGGAAATCAAATGGTTTGGCCATCTCGTTAGAATGCAACACCAGCGACTACCAGTACTGGCTTCACATCAAAGAAGATTTCCTACGAGAGCAAGAGAACGCCCGAGAAGAAAATGGATTGACGACATCAAAGACATGGTACAATCACACGGAATGACACTATCCAGTGCCAATTATCGGGCGCTGGTGCCCCAATTATTCCTCCCCGCGACGCTTGACAGCAGACGTGGAAGATGATGATGATGATAATAAATTTACCATGGAAGTTTGCGTTCATAATACCATATGGCCACGCCATTTAGATGTTTATCCATCCACATGGCTTTTCCGGACCTCTTGATTTACGGGATTTTGTTTGGTTTTCGGCATTAGTAATTCTGTCGTGTCATTCACTTCATCTCATCTCGTCTCGCGTCATCTCATCTCATCCCATATCATCTCATCTCATCTCAACTCATCTCATCTCATCTTACATGTGATAATGTTTTTTCCTATGCACTGTTGATGAAAGAAAGATGAGTGATTGGAAGGGCCGAATGTAAGACGGGCCTGCGTGCCCAATTTTTTACCATTTGAAAATAAAGTCTGTTCGTTCGTTCGTTCACCTCAATGTTAATAATAAACCCCTTATATATATATATATATATATATATATATATATATATATATATATATATATAGATATATATATATATATATATATATATATATATATATATATATATCAGCCAGATCCCCTATTGGTAGAACAGTATTTTCCCCATGGCTAATAACAAATGCCTCATCAATAATTAATATTAGTGAGTCATGTAATATTGATTGTTGCATTATTCATTTGCTTTAATAATATAAGCTACATAGTTTTTATATTGAAATTGTTGTTCTCGGTTAGCCTCATAAATTATGTATGAATGAATTAATGTACAAAATATGGTGATAGAAGGGTAGAATGTTAGACGGGCCTGCGTGCCCATTTCTTAACTCTTTGGAAATAAAGTTCGTTCGCTTGTTACTTTATTCACCTAATCTCATCTCATATCGTGTTGTCTCATCTCATCTTATCTCATGTCATCTCATCTTGTTGCTCTTGTACCTTGTGGTGTCGATGTGAAGCACAAACAGCGGGAGAGTGCCCGTTTATGGGCTTCATATATCGAGACGCCCCTGGACTCTGCTATTCCCTCTGTCTATTGTTGACATGGTCGACCTCTACTTCTGTTTCCCTCTGGTCTGTACATCATTGCTTGTTGTGGTATACTGCCAGTTGGTAGCATAGCTATGTAGCCGAACCATTTCACTTGCTGTTTTCTAATGAAATATAGCGCAGCTATTAACCCCACTTTAGTCCTGATTTCACCATTTCTGATTTTCCCTCTTCTTGATACGTTGAGTAATTTACTCAGGAATCTCATTTCCGTTGTTGTAATTTTTCTTTTCTCTTTTTCTCTCATTGTCCAGGTTTGGCATTTGTAGCATAGAGTTGATATAAAGATTGTACTGTAGAGAGTTGTGCATGTGTGTGTGTGTGTGTGGGTGTGTGTGTGTGTTTGTGTGTTTGTGTGCGTGCGTGCGTGTGTGTGAATGTGTTAGTGTATGTGTGTGTCTGTGGTGTGTGTGTGTGTTTTTGAGTGAGTGTGAGTGTGTTTGTGAGAGAGAGGAGAGAGAGAGATGAGAGAGGAGAGAGAGAGAGAGAGAGAGAGAGAGAGAGAGAGAGAGAGAGAGAGAGAGAGAGAGAGAGAGAGTATCTACCGATACGTCTTTGTTCTTTAGTATTGGTGCCATTCGAATATAGGAAATGGAAAATATGCCAAATGTGATAACGTACCTAATGACAGAATGCAGATTGCACGAACGTAGTTACCGCTAGCACACGGTAGGTGGCCCCAGTTCTTGAACCTCGTCAGGAATGGTTTTCTCTCCTCATCTGTTTCCGGCTCACCTGTAGATGATATAGGGGAGTTGATTATCATTACATGGGGTTCTTTGTGCTCATGTTCTAGATACTGAAATAGGGAGTATTGGGTGGGCGGTTGGTTGGTTGTTTGGTTAATTTATTGAATGGTTATTTGGTTGGTTGCCTGGCTGATTGATTGGTCAATTAGTTGGTTGGTTGGTTGGTTTACTGTTTAACTGGTTGGTTGGTTGACTGATTAACTGATTGCTTGGTTTCTTAATTAATTGATTAGTTATTTGGTTGGTTGGTTGGTTGACTGGTTATTTGGTTAGTTTGTTGACTGACTGGTTATTTGGTGGTTGGCTGGTTGGTTGATTGACTGGTTGAATGACTGGTTATTTGGTTGGCTGGTGATTGACTGGTTATTTGATTAGTTTGTTGGTTGACTGGTTATTTGGTGGCTGGTTTGGTTGACTGTACATTTGGTTAAGTGGTTGATTGATTGACTGTTTATTTGTTTTGTTGGCTATTTGGTTGGTAGCTTGGTTGGTTGGTTGTTTGGTTAATTTATTGAATGGTTATTTGGTTGGTTGGCTGGTTCATTGATTGGTCAATTAGTTGGTTGGTTGGTTGGTTTACTGTTTAACTGGTTGGTTGGTTGACTGATTAACTGATTGCTTGGTTTCTTAATTAATTGATTAGTTATTTGGTTGGTTGGTTGGTTGACTGGTTATTTGGTTAGTTTGTTGACTGACTGGTTATTTGGTGGTTGGCTGGTTGGTTGATTGACTGGTTGAATGACTGGTTATTTGGTTGGCTGGTTGATTGACTGGTTATTTGATTAGTTTGTTGGTTGACTGGTTATTTGGTGGCTGATTTGGTTGACTGTACATTTGGTTAAGTGGTTGATTGATTGACTGTTTATTTGTTTTGTTGGTTATTTGGTTGGTAGCTTGGTTGGTTGGTTGTTTGGTTGATTGACTGGTTATTTGGTTGGTAGCTTGCTTGGTTGGTTGATTGATTGGTTAATTGACTCATTAACTGGTTATGTGGTTGGTTGATTGGTTGGTTGATTGACTCGTTATTTGGTTGGTTGTTTCGTTGTTTGACTGATTATTTGGTTGGTTTAGTGGTTGGTTGAATGGTTATTTGGTTGGTTGATTGACTGGTTATTTGGTTAGTATCTCTGTGGTTAGTTTATTGGTCTGTTGGTTGATTGATTAACTGGTTATTTGGTTGGTTGGTTGTGTAGTATTTTTAAAATGTCTCTAGATATCCCTAATATTGACTCGTTATGTACCATAATTTGGACTGAGAAAAATGGGGCTAACTTGACCTGTGTAACGTCAAAATTTATGTGGTCCTAGTTTAAAATCCATGCACAGAGATTGGTCAAGTACCTGGCCAAGACGGGCGCTAGATTGAACAAAGCGATTAGTAGCCATTCAGTCAGAGAAGAAAGGAAGAACACGTCAGCCTCCCCGCACGGGGGATGGCAATTTTAGCCCTAAAACATCAATCTCTGCAGCCTAGGTATGTTGAATATGCATTATGAATGTGTAATCATGTCTTTTGATAAGGTACATATATCACTGTGTAGATAAGAATTGTTAGAATTTGATAAGTCAACAATTCATGTGAACGATAGCCTGAATGATTGTTTTCTACTCAGCTACCACATTGCCTCGCTGTCAATTTTCCTATGCTTCCAGTTTCAAATTCCTAAGTTTAACTTCTATGCATTGTGAAACTATATGACTATCAATGACTATAAGTCTGAAAATATTAAATGTGCTGTAGTGTTCACTAGAAGGACATTTCAAGAACTTTCTCTCCATGCTGAAGAATAATATTGTTATCGCATCTTATGGACCAGTTCATGTTGGAGAAATTGTTGTTGCTAATCTGTAATCTAAGCTATCGTGCCATGTTGGTACAATCTTCTTATTTACAGTTAGTAACCACACAATATGTGTGATGGGCATGTAATCCTTTCATAAATATGCTAGGGAAATGCCATGTGGGATGAATATAATCTCAAGAAAGAAAGAAAGAAAACGCATGATATATATTAGAATGTTCTGGAAGGACGTGCCTTCAGTCCGCATCGCATCATCGTGGTAGGTGCATGGGCGAAAATTTATGTTCAGAAATTGACAACAATATTCAGAATACTTACCATGCTGCAGAAGTTATTCCCTAGTCAGAATACTTTTTATGCTGCTAGCAACTGGTGAGATATATCACAGCGTTCACTAAACTCATGCTGCTAGACGCAGGTGGGAAGAAGACTATCAATTGGTCTGGTATTAGGGGTTGAAGAATGGGATGAAATATCCCGAAGAATGGCCCCTGCATTATCATTATTATAATGATTATTGGTAAGTTTACATGAAGGATTCGTGTTTTCTCTGTTAGGAGATATATATATATATATATATATATATATTCTGTATTTCATGGACTGTGTGGGTGAACATCTAGGAAACATCCAGATGGGAAAATTACTGCCGATTCCATCAGAAATGAGCTGGATGTTTTGTGGGGGACTATTGTGTTGACATTCTGGCGGTGGCATTATGCACAGTGTATCTGTGCGGGCTGTTGTTTGTCGAAGACTCCTGTCTTTTCCACTTTTCACATTGGGCAGTGGGGAGTGTTTTGTGTGATATTCACTGGCACAGGAATGGAGCATAATGGGGACAACCCGTTGCTGTGAAGTTGGAACTGCGACTAACTAACTAATATATATATTCTGTTTGTGACTGTTACATTTAATGCTGGAAGATACATTTTAATGTTAACCAGTGGGGACATGGTGGTGATATAAGAAGCCTTGTGTATGTCAGTACACAAGAAAAAGGAGAATGTTGACTGGTACGGTTATTGGCCTGTGGCCTAATACGGATTACACCTAATGAAAGAAAGCGAGCAGTTCTGGGGAAAAGGCCTGTCTCAGAGATTCTTGTCATGGTAGGACAGGTGTGATATCAAGATGATTGGATGGTTAGGAACTCTCAGATCCATCAGAAAAGTCCCAATAACAACATCAGAAAACAAATACAGAGTGAGAAGATACCTTACTCACAACTAGAATTAAAATAACTGTACACCAAGCGACGAGGGACAAGAGAAAGTGGAGAAACTCTCCTATCTCCTTCCCCTTCGGTTGGTTATATTTGTGTTGTGAAAATGTTAACACACCACACATGATATTAATGCTGGGGGTTGTGTTCTTTGTCATTTCCAGCGCTAGAGAGTAGCAGGTGGTGATGTTTGGATGTTATCACAAAACCGGATCCTGGGTCAACAACCGGTTGGAGTGAATCATGAAAAATGTCCTAATACCTACAGTCTGGACTTAAACCAAAAATTTGACTGCCACAATTATTAGCTGACTTTGTCATTCACGGTGGATTTACCAACTGAGTTGATGAGTTCTGACTTATGTCGGGATTCAACAGGACGGCGTTCCTTATTATCTTTGGAAGGTTCCGCCTGCTTCACCATCAGCCAGAGTGGACAAAGAAACTAGAGGAGTCAATGGATATACACCTTAAGCAAAAAGAAATCATCCGATTGTCTGCGACTTCCAGTTTCACATACACTAAATCGTCCTTTGACACCTGTCAGTTCATAGGCAGTAAAAGTCAACATATGGTTCAAGACACTAAAACACCAAATGGGAAGAGACACTGAAACACCATATGGAAGACACTGAAACACCAAATGAAAGAAACCAGTCCAACTCAAGATTCTAAATATGAAACACCATATGAAAGAAACCAGTTCAACTCAAGGTTCTAAATATGAAAAGCCCTGATAGAAGCCAGATCAACTCCAGGTCCCAGACTTGAACACCATCAGGAAGACCATATGAAAGAAGCTAGCGGAGTAAATGCCTCTACGCATGCAACAAAAAGAATCATCTGATTGTTTGCGACTCCCAGTTTATGTGTTGGAATTAATATTCTTCAGTTCCATACCGCTGCAGAACAATCCTGGACATAGTCCCAGATGAAACCAATGAATGACTCTCAGCATTGTATGTTCCTACACTGAAATGGAAATACTGAATCAGAACTCTATGCTGGTCCCATGTCGGCCTGATTGCCCATCACTAAGTAGTGGGATGGCCTATCAACATGAACCGGGTGTGTGACAAAGCCTCTTGAACCAAACTGGGAAACGGTTAACATAAGCCGAGCTGTTGGGCAGTCGTCATCTTTTTCATCTATGAGATGATATAGGGAAGTACCTTGTGCGAAGACTCAAGTTGGATCTCCTGAAAGTTTGACAGACCTAGGCCTCAATTTCAACTGGACACAGCCCACTTGCAACAGAGTATTCGTGAATTCAGCCCCATGGAGGGAATTAAATGAACATTTTCTTTCCGAATAGTATGGATTATAAAAGATTCACCAGCCAATCTCAGTGGACACAATGTGAGTAGAACATAACTGTGAGTACATTTATTTCATGTCCCCGGATAAATATGGACATTATCTGCGTCGCACTGAGAAAGAATAAACCGACAGCAACACCTAAGGAAAAGGACTAAAAATTAAATAATTAGTTTAATTATTAGTACTAACTGTGCATTACGTGTGGTTCTTTTCATGCCATGGTTTTGTAAGGTCTGTAGCTTTTTTTTCAATGAGGGGTTTAACCAAATAGTGGATGTTGTTTTGGTTGAGTACATGAATATGATTGTATTGATTTTTGGGACAAAGGGGTTATCACATTTTAATGTGTTTATGATATTGCATATCATCCCATGCCTGTTCAGGAAATCCAGTATGGTTATATATATATATATTAACAGTGACAGTTGTTCCAATGTTGATGTTTACGTCAAGTGTTTGTTGATGTTTGTTCAACAGTTGTTGTCGTATATGTTGTAAACAATCAATGTTCTATAGCACTATATCAAAATTAGCAGGTGATATTAGTGGGAATGGATACGTACGCGTAGACACAGTTATTAAAAGAAGAGAAGCATTTTCCTTCTAGTGTTTGTGGTAGAGTTCCATGATCACCTCAAGTGGTGAAATGAGTGAGAATCAAAAATAAATTGGTTGGTTGGTTCGTTCGTTCGTTCGTTCGTTCGTTCGTTCGTTCGTTCGTTCGTTCGTTGTTAGCTGGTTGGTTGATTGATTGGTTGTTTGGTGGTTGGTTGGTTGGTTGGTTGATTGGTTGGTTCACTATCGGACACTTGTTTTAGTCATTCGCCATGTTCCTGATGCCACAGGACAGAACGTAAACAAGAAACTGCATTTAAAAAAGGTCAACTACAGGTGAGAAGTGAAACAAATCGCAGGCAGGCCTACCTTTGTAGGATCCCCTAATGCCTAGTTGTGGGTTGTGGTTGAGCGTGGCAAAGAATGTCTCATCGGGGAAGGACGTGTCTCGCTTGACCCACTCCAGAAGCACCTTGGCCGTGTTGTTGTGCAGGATGTAGCCCACGAAGTCTCTGGGGAGGAGCATCTGAGAGTTGCACGTCTGCTGGTGGTGGTGGTGGTGGTGGTGGTGATGGTGGTGATTGTGGTAACTGTGGTGGTGGTGGTGGTTGTGGTGGTGGTGGTGGTAACTGTGGTGGTGGTGGTGGTTGTGGTGGTGGTGATGGTGGTGATTGTGGTAACTGTGGTGGTTGTGGTGGTGGTGATGATGGTTGTGGTGGTGGTGATAATTGTGGTGGTGGTGGTGGTGGTGGTGGTAATAATTGTGGTGGTGGTAGTATGATGGTGGTGGTGTGTGTTAATTGTGGTGGTGGTGGTGGTGGTGGTGGCATTGATGAGGGTGGTAATGATGTGGGTGGCGATGATGATGATTATGGTGGTGGCGATGATGATGATGACGATGATGGTGGTGGTGGCGGTTGTGGTTATGGTGATGATGATTTTGATGATGATGATCATAATGTTACATTCCCTGTTTTTCTTCTCCTTCTTCTACTACTACAACTACTATAGTAGTAGTAGTAGTAGTAGTAGTAGTAGTAGTAGTAGTAGTAGTAGTAGTAGTAGTAGTAGTAGTAGTAGTAGTAGTAGTAGTAGTAGTAGTAGTAGTAGTAGTAGTTAGTTAGTAGTTAGTTGTTGTTGTTGTTGTTGTTGTTGTTGTTGTAGTATAGTAGTACAATTATTACCTGTTCACCGTAATATGCACGGATCCTTTGATTGGTCGGATACCAAATGGCGCCGGTGACCGCCATCTTTCAAAATTGGCCCTATAAAATAAACATGAAGAATCAGTTGGGTGAATGATTGATTGATTGACATTTGGTTTTGTTGGTGGATTATTTTTCTAGTTTCATATCCCTTACAGGACGCTGCAGTCAATACCGGCATTTTTCAGCTTTTTAAAAAATGTTTTTGACAAGATTACGCGAAGTAGTTCTCTACTGCTTTCTGAGCGACCGGCTCACATACCCCGTAAGTAACCAACGCGACGCGATCCGCTGCCGAATCTCACGGAGGGAGTCGTTAACCCCTTTGCCATTTCTCGTTTTGTGCTGTCGTGAAGCCAGTTTGAGTTTGCCGATCTGTGGTCTTAATTTCCCCCCCCCCCCCCTTGCCCTTTGAAACCCTAAAATTCCCCCCTGCGGGGGAATTCCCCACCGGTTTAGAATCACTTGTCTAGGCAATGTAAACATTCAGTAGTTTGCCATAGCTTTCTGGGCGAGAAGACAACTTAATGCCGGTCTAGGCATTGACCCAACCTCGCCATCCAAGCAATGGAAGTTCCGAACGCAGTTCGTAATCCCGCATATCGCGTTCGAAACAAAGCTGCGGGCGATTTGTAACCATCCTGCTTTGTGTTGGTTTCTCATACAATGATGTTAGTGCCGGTAGTTCAGAAAGCAATAGCAAACTTACAGGACTTAGGCCTAGCTGTCAACACCAGCATCTTTCAGCTGTATGTTAATCTTTTGGCAAGATTACGCTCAGTAGTTTGCCATTGCTTTCTGAGCGGCCGGCTCACATACCCCGTAAGTTACCGATGCGATTCGAACCACTGCTGATTTGAACCGTCATCACGTTACCGACGAGAGTATACGAGATTACGGAGAAAAGTCATAACCTCTAAGCAACGAAGTAAAATTGCCCAGGAATCACAAACAGCCAAAAATGCTGGAGTTGACTGCTACGTCCTGTAAAGAATATGCAAAAAAATCTTTAACTCTCATTATATTTGTCTTTCCTCTATAAATGATACGTCTAAATACTGTGACCTCGTTCTAACTACTGTGACCTCGTTCTAAATACTGTGACCTCGTGTCAAACGTGTTTAGCAAGCGAGATCCGGTTATCAATTGCTTGATTTTTCCCCCC
Organism: Cepaea nemoralis; assembly: GCA_014155875.1. Classification (NCBI taxonomy): domain Eukaryota; kingdom Metazoa; phylum Mollusca; class Gastropoda; order Stylommatophora; family Helicidae; genus Cepaea; species Cepaea nemoralis. The sequence goes on along the minus strand of JACEFZ010027051.1, from coordinate 48,496 downwards.
TCTCTCATTATCTTTGTTTTTCCGCTATGACTGTTAGGCCTAATTATTGTGATCTCGAGTCGGGTGTGTTTAGTTTACCTAGCGTCTGATTAGCACGAGTCACATTTTTATTTAAACATGTCTCAAAGCAGGAAGAAATAAACTATAGTGCGTTCACAAATGTTTGCCCGTATTCACGTTCATTTTTTTTTTTTTAAGTATCTGTTGCATCGTTATAAAATATTTCCTCCCCTCTTATATTTACCTCCACCTAAGGAATATGTCTTGGATAGGTCCAAGAGCAACTGAAAACGATGGAAATGGGTAAAAGTTCTTTGATTTTTTTTACCCCCGAAAATGTATTGACTTTGCGCTATCAAACATGTTTTACATTATTGCACGTCAATTCGGGTAACACTTCCGTTTAATTATGTGACGTGCTTGTCATAAGGCAATTCCCGTGCACCACATAGAACATTCATTATTGAACATTGATGTTTCGGTGTAAAGATGTTATACATTTCATAATATGCACTTCATCTCTGACCCATAAATTTTATACTGCGCATAAACAAACATTGAGATATGCTGTACAATCTCCAGAACAAACCTTTTTTTTTTTTTTTGTAGGGTGTACATAATGATAAGGTTATACGTTAAACCTCAGCATTTTCCTCAGTTGGTTACCGAGTTATGGATGTTTGCACGAAGGCAAACATTTGTGAACGCACTATAAAGAACTTCATGAAAACTGGCCACAGTGATGGGGGGGGGGGGGGGGGGAACAAGAGGAAAGGCAGAGAGGAAAATATCTAGATGGCTTGGCCACATGAATGACATGGTCGGGACAAGAACACAGATCTTATCCACGACTCTGGTGATCGAGTGAGCTGACGATACATGACTGCCCACGCTAAACCGTCATGGCACAAGATGATAATGATGAAGCAGGAACCTGCTACGGGTTTGTGATGTGATAGGACCATCGCATTTTGTAGGCCGGAGTGCACGCAGGAATAGCTGGTCAGTCTTTTCCTCTGTTAATGGGCAGGGACCACAGGCGTCGACCCCCCACCTCACGCGCGTATGGAATTAACAGCGTAATCTCCGATCAACTACAGTAACACGCCAGCCAAGGACACGGAGTAGAGCAGTGGTTCTCAACCTCTTTTGGCCCATGCATCCCTTCACAATATGTTCAAAATGTCATCCCCCCCCCCCCCCACATCGTTTCGTATTTCCGCCCTATAAATCCGTATCCCCTCTTCCCCCCCCCCCCCACACACACACACAGTATACGCAAAAATGGAAGCTAAATATAATAACACATACTAGAACAAGTCTAGACGTCTACATAAAACGTGATTTGCGGGTCTACTTGCGTTATAAAATGAATGTCAGAAGGGCGAGAAGTACAGACCCGTAAAGTATAGAGGGAAAAACAATATGAAGTAATCGGTTCTCGTATTAACGTGATCTGGAGATAATCTTAATTCCCTCCTCCCACCCCCACCACCTCTCCGGAAACCCTAAAATTCCCCCGGGGGAGGAGGCGGGGAGGGGGTGAATTCCCCACCGGTTGATAACCACTGTAGTAGAGTGAAGTCCCTTACTTGAGATCCGCATTGCGGTTCATGGGCAGTAAACTAGTTTCACAATACCCCGTCATACAGAGTCCAGGGTTCAACATCTGCCGCAGGCTACTGATGTAAGACATAGACAGCAGGCTACTGATGTGTGACATAGACAGCAGGCTACTGATGTGTGACATAGACAGCAGACTACTGATGTGTGACATAGACAGCAGGCTACTGATGTGTGACATACATAGCAGGCTACTGATGTGTGATATAGACAGCAGGCTACTGGAGTGTGACATAGACAGTAGGCTACTGATGTGTGACAGAGATAGTAGGCTATTGATGTGTGACATAGACAGTAGGCTACTGATGTGTGACATAGACAGCAGGCTACTTATGTGTGACATAGACAGCAGGCTACTTATGTGTGACACAGACAGCAGGCCACTGATGTGTGACATAGACAGCATGAAACTGATGTGTGACATATAAAGTATGCTACTTATGTGTGACATAGACTGCAGGTTGTGTGACGTAGACAGCATGCTATTGATGTGTGTCATAAACAACATGCTACTGTTGTGTGACGTAGACAGTATGCTACTGATGTGTGACATATATAGTATGCTACAGTTGTGTGACATAGACATCATGCTACTGATGTGTGACATAGACAGTAAGCTACTGATGTGTGACATAGACAGTATGTTATTGATGTGTGACATAGACAGTATGTTATTGATGTGTGACATAGACAGCATGAAACTGATGTGTGACATATAAAGTATGCTACTGATGTGTGACATAGACTGCAGGTTGTGTGACGTAGACAGCATGCTATTGATGTGTGTCATAAACAACATGCTACTGTTGTGTGACGTAGACAGTATGCTACTGATGTGTGACATATATAGTATGCTACAGTTGTGTGACATAGACATCATGCTACTGATGTGTGACATAGACAGTAAGCTACTGATGTGTGACATAGACAGTATGTTATTGATGTGTGACATAGACAGTATGTTATTGATGTGTGACATAGACAGTATGTTATTGATGTGTGACATAGACAGTATACTACTGATGTGTGACACAGACAGTAAGCTACTGATGTGTGACATAGACAGTATGTTATTGATGTGTCACATAGACAGTACGCTACTGATGTGTGACATAGACAGTACGCTACTGATGTGTGACATAGACAGTATGTTATTGATGTGTGACGTAGACAGCAGGCTGCTGATGTGTGACGTAGACAATATGCTACTTTTGTGTGACATAGACAGTACGCTACTGATGTGTGACATAGACTGCAGGTTGTGTGACGTAGATAGCATGCTATTGATGTGTGTCATAAACAACATGCTACTGTTGTGTGACGTAGACAGTATGCTACTGATGTGTGACATATATAGTATGCTACAGTTGTGTGACATAGACATCATGCTACTGATGTGTGACATAGAGAGTAAGCTACTGATGTGTGACATAGACAGTATGTTATTGATGTGTGACATACTCAGTATGTTATTGATGTGTGACATAGACAGTATGTTATTGATGTGTGACATAGACAGTATGTTATTGATGTGTGACATAGACAGTATGTTATTGATGTGTGACATAGACAGTATGTTATTGATGTGTGACATAGACAGTATACTACTGATGTGTGACATAGACAGTATGTTATTGATGTGTGACATAGACAGTATGTTATTGATGTGTGACATAGACAGTATGTTATTGATGTGTGACATAGACAGTATGTTATTGATGTGTGACATAGACAGTATGTTATTGATGTGTGACAAAGACAGTATGTTATTGATGTGTGACATAGACAGTAAGCTACTGATGTGTGACATAGACAGTATGTTATTGATGTGTGACATAGACAGTATGTTATTGATGTGTGACATAGACAGTATGTTATTGATGTGTGACATAGACAGTATACTACTGATGTGTGACATAGACAGTAAGCTACTGATGTGTGACATAGACAGTATGTTATTGATGTGTGACATAGACAGCACGCTACTGATGTGTGACATAGACAGTATGTTATTGATGTGTGATGTAGACAGCAGGCTACTGATGTGTGACATAGACAGTACGCTACTGATGTGTGACATAGACAGTATACTACTGATGTGTGACATAGACAGTATGTTATTGATGTGTGACATAGACAGTACGTTACTGATGTGTGACATAGACAGTACGCTACTGATGTGTGACATAGACAGTATGTTATTGATATGTGACGTAGACAGCAGGCTACTGATGTGTGACGTAGACATCATGCTACTTTTGAGTGACATAGACAGTACGCTTCTGATGTGTGACATAGACAGTACGCTACTGATGTGTGACATAGACAGTATGTTATATATGTTAGAGACAGCAGGCTACTGATGTGTGACGTAGACATCATGCTACTTTTGTGTGACATAGACAGTACGCTACTGATGTGTGACATGGACAGTACGCTACTGATGTGTGACATAGACAGTATGTTATTGATGTGTGACGTAGACAGCAGGCTACTGATGTGTGACGTAGACATCATGCTACTTTTGAGTGACATAGACAGTACGCTACTGATGTGTGACATAGACTGCAGGTTGTGTGACGTAGACAGCATGCTATTGATGTGTGTCATAAACAACATGCTACTGTTGTGTGACGTAGACAGTATGCTACTGATGTGTGACATATATAGTATGCTACAGTTGTGTGACATAGACATCATGCTACTGATGTGTGACATAGACAGTAAGCTACTGATGTGTGACATAGACAGTATGTTATTGATGTGTGACATAGACAGTATGTTATTGATGTGTGACATAGACAGTATACTACTGATGTGTGACATAGACAGTAAGCTACTGATGTGTGACATAGACAGTATGTTATTGATGTGTGACATAGACAGCACGCTACTGATGCGTGACATAGACAGTACGCTACTGATGTGTGACATAGACAGTATGTTATTGATGTGTGACGTAGACAGCAGGCTACTGATGTGTGACGTAGACATCATGCTACTTTTGTGTGACATAGACAGTACGCTACTGATGTGTGACATAGACAGTATGGTATTGATGTGTGACGTAGACATCATGATACTTTTGTGTGACATAGACAGTATACTACTGATGTGTGACATGGACAGTATACTACTGATGTGTGACATGGACAGTATACTACAGATGTGTGACATAGACAGTATACTACTGATATGTGACATAGACAGTATACTACAGATGTGTGACATAGACAGTATACTACAGATGTGTGACATAGACAGTATACTACAGATATGTGACATAGACAGTATACTACTGATGTGTGACATAGACAGTATACTACAGATGTGTGACATAGACAGTATGTTATTTATGTGTGACATAGACAGTATGTTATTGATGTGTGACATAGACAGTATGTTATTGATGTGTGACATAGACATTATGTTATTGATGTGTGACATAGACAGTATGTTATTGATGTGTGACATAGACAGTATGTTATTGATGTGTGACATAGACAGTACGCTACTGATGTGTTACATAGACAGTACGTTACTGATGTGTGACATAGACAGTATGTTATTGATGTCGTACGTAGACAGCAGGCTACTGATGTGTGACGTAGACATCATGCTACTTTTGTGTGACATAGACAGTACGCTACTGATGTGTGACATAGACAGTATGGTATTGATGTGTGACGTAGACATCATGATACTTTTGTGTGACATAGACAGTATACTACTGATGTGTGACATAGACAGTATACTACTGATGTGTGACATAGACAGTATACTACAGATGTGTGACATAGACAGTATACTACTGATATGTGACATAGACAGTATACTACTGATGTGTGACATAGACAGTATACTACTGATGTGTGACATAGACAGTATATTACAGATGTGTGACATAGACAGTATACTACTGGTGTGTGACATAGACAGTATATTACAGATGTGTGACATAGACAGTATACGCTACTGATGTGTGACATAGACAGTATGATTACAGATGGGGACATAGACAGTAATTACAGATGTGTGACATTAGACAGTATACTACTGATATGTGACATAGACAGTATACTAATGATAATGTGTGCATAGACAGTATACTACTGATGTGTGACATAGAAAGTATACTACTGTGTGTGACATCAGACCAAGTATATTACAAGATGTGTTGACAATAGACAGTATACACTGGTGTGTGACATAGACAGTATATTACAGATGTGTGACATAGACAGTATACTACTGATGTGTGAGCTATAGCCTGGCTGATGAGACAGACTTTCTTCTTCTTCTTCAGCGTTCCGAGCCATTGAGGTTCTTTGCTGCAGATACAATCCGTCTCCATTCGTCTCTCTGGTGGACCTTCTCTTGCCAGTCGTTGATTCCAAGTGCCTGAGACAGACTTTAGCTTATGTTTGTAAGCTATAGCCTGGCTGGAGAGACATATTTTAGCTTATGTTTGTAAGTTAAAGCCTGGCTGGAGAGACATATTATAGCTAATGGTTGTAAGCTATAGCCTGGCTGGAGAGACATATTTTAGCTAATGGTTGTAAGCTATAGCCTGGCTGGAGAGACATATTTTAGCTAATGGTTGTAAGCTATAGCCTGGCTGGAGAGACAGATTAGCTTATGGTTGTAAGCTATATTCTGACCGGAGAGACATTCTTCAGTTCATGGTTGTGAGCAATAACCTGGCTGGAGAGATAGACTTTAGCTCGTGGTTATAAGCTATGGCCTGGCTGGAGAAATAGACTTTAGCTCGTGGTTATATGCTATAGCCTGGCTGGGGAGACAGACTTTAGCTAATGGTTATATGCTATAACCTGGCTGGGGAGACAGACTTTAGCTAATGGTTATAAGCTATAACCTGGCTGGAGAGACAGACTTTAGCTAATAGCTATAAGCTATAGCCTGGCTGGAGAGACAAACTTAAGCTAATGATTATAAGCTATAACCTGGCTGGAGAGACAGACTTTAGTTAATGGTTATAAGCTATAACCTGGCTGGAGAGATAGAATTTCACCCAGGCATGATTTCTCACTGACTCAATGAGTATTCTCAGGAAGATAGAAATGGGCTGGACTTGAAGACCGTGGGTGGAGTCTCTGAGGAGGTACTCTCGCATACCGCGTTCGAAACACAGCTGCGGGCCATTTGGAAGGAGACCGCTTAGCGCGGTTTTTTCATACAATGATATGAGTGCCGATTGATTCAGAAAGCAATGTCAAACTACTGAACGCAAACTTGCCAAGAAATCACAAACAGCCATAAGAAACTAGGGTTGGCTGTGGCGTCCTTTTATTAAAACTTCATGCAATATATAACTCTACAGTATGCACCTGACGAAATGGTGCGAAATATGCCAGGTCAAAAAAAATAATCGTGCACTATTTTGTTTGTGACGTATGTGCTTAAATTCACTGAGGGAATCCGTTGGTTTGAAGGCGCGGCATTCACCCAGACATGCTTTCTCGAGACACTCAAACAAGTAGCTGGGGAAAATATGATTGGCTGGGCTCGAGGACCGTGGGTGGAGCCTCTGTGTAGGTCAAGGCTGAGAAAAATAATCTTCATTTTTCGTGACAGGCCACACGGGTGTAAGGTCAAATCAACAACCTAACAGGTATTCGGGAGAGGCTATTGTGGGATGCAGACGAGCAATGTACCGGGCTGGTGTAGTGAATGCCCTGGGCGATACAATGCTGTTGGGCGAATCAAGTGATGACTGCGAATCTGCAAAATTTGACCAGACTGCAAGAACATCAAGTTTAAATTGGGTGGAACAATCAAGAGATTAATGCAAAGGGGGAGGGGGGAGAATAGTAAACCAACTCACAGCTGGCGTCGTCAGCCGCTACACGTCAGGCAGGTGGGTAGGTAGGTAGGTAGTTAGGCAGGCAGGCAGGCAGGTAGGTAGGTAGGTAGGTAGGCAGGCAGGCAGGCGGGTAGGTAGATAGGTAGGCAGGCAGGCAGGGAGGTAGGTAGGTAGGAAGACAGGCTGACTTGTTGGTTGGTTGGTTGATTGGTTGGTTAATTGGTTGGTTGGTAAGTCGGTCGGTCGTTGGGTTGGTTGGTGGGTAGGTAGGTAGGTAGGTAGGTAGGTGAGTATGTCGGTATTGAGAGACATACAGTCAGAATGACAGGCAGACAAAACGACAGACAGACTCACAGACACACACATTAAACATATTACCTTACCTTTTGATAGTACCCTCCAAATCATTAGCTCCATCGTAGGCCGTGAGTATTTTAACAAGCTCATAATTTGTCTTCAAAGGAAACTCCTGCCCGGTCAGTGTAAAATAGTACTTCCAGCTGGGGAATTTCCACAACTCCTCCATACACAGCAACTCCGGCTCTAGCACGCTGAACCACGCCCATTGCACGTCTATCCGTCTACTGGCCATGATGACGTTAGGAAAACACTCGGTCAGTCCCAATATGGCCTTGTAGAATACATCTGTGGACTTAACGTCCACGTGAATGCAGTAGTAGTTGTGTGGTCTATATATAGATCTTAGGAGACGCTCAACCATCTCTGGTTCTTTGAAGACTAGGATTGAAAATGCCAACGGAAACAGCTCTTCTTCTTTGGTCAGTGAAGACATGATATATCCTCTGTCAGTCTGAAACTTCTGGCAGTTTGAAGTTAAATTAATATAATCTGTTTCATTTAGAGCTGGTAAACCCACATTTCTGGTTATAGTTTTTGCCTTCTCTGTATCGATTCGGGACCCGCTGAAAAGAACTTTGCAGTCAACTTCCTTGACTTTAAGCAAATTCGCTGACCTGACAACCATTTGTCTGTCGGCCATTGCAGATCTTTCTGGAGTTTGGGCGGAGGTTTTGCTGTGTGCGGATGAAGCATGATGCGATTTGGGGCTTATTGTTTCAAAGGCCGTCGCTGTAATGGGGGATCTATCTGGCATGTCCAAAAACAGGAATAAAATAACGACACTGATGATTATTAAGACTAGCATGCGAGGTTTCGAGCATTTTGTGGTGACCTTTTGGAGCAGCATCTTCTGTGGAATTCTTGAAGTCAACTGTGGGCGAGAATAAAGGAATAATGTTTATCTCTTACAGTTCCAAATATTTACATCTTAGAACATTGGCTGGAGGAGACTATGCATCTATGGTTTCGTCCAGAGCGCTGTGATGTTGATTCCTCAAACCATGGAGGAATTTAATCTCATACAGGAGGTTAGTTTCATATCGCTTAAAGGACGTCGCAGTCTACCCCAGCATTACTCTTTTTTTTTGCTGTTCGTGATCTCTTGGCAAGTTTACGTTCAGTAGTTTGTCATTGCTTTCTGAGCGACCGGCATCCCATACTTTTTTTCTTCTTTTTTTTCCCCGCGTTTCCAACCTGTTTTCAGGATATTGCGGTCAACACCAGCATCTTTCAGCTGTATGTTGATTCCTAGGCTAGATTACGCTCGTCAGCACGCCACGACTTTCTGAGCGACCGGCTCCATACTCTCATAAGTCACTTTTGCGATTCGAACCACTGCTAATTCTCGTCGCGTCACGTGACGAGAGTATTCGGGGTTAGCGGAGAAAGCTGCTAACCCCTCGGCCATGGAGCCGGTGGCACCCATACTATTTCGTAAAAAAACAACGCAAGGCGGGCTGCTGCCAAATTGCCGGCAGTTGTGTTTCGAACGCGGTGTGCGGGTTTACGAGCTGCATCCGTAACTCCTTCGCCGCGGAGCCAGTATACAGCAGGTACTATAATAATTGTTTGTTATAAGCAGTTTTGTATTACATTTTTATCATATCTTTATATAGTTGCCTTGAAAATTTTAGAACAAGAATCGCTATCACGAAGGTAGCCTTTTGCCAGAGGGAAAACATACTGACCAATAAAAAGATGTCAAATGCAACGAGAAAAAGAGTGTTGAAGTGCTACATGGAACCTGTACTTTTATATAGATGGGAAATATGGACAATTAGTAGACAAGCTAAAACAACATTTCATGGTAGTGGAAATGTAGTTTCCTAGAAAAATGCAAAGGATACCATGGACAGACAGAAAAACCAATGGCCAAGTCCTACCAGAAACAAATGAAAAGTGTAAACAGATTAGAGAAATTAGACGTTTTGGATACGTTATGAGAAGAAATAAATTGCAAAACTTGGTTACAACTGCCCAGATTGAGGGGACAAGAGAACGGCAGACAAGTAAATATCTGGATGGCTTTGCCACATGGCCTGGTCGATACAAGAACACTGAGCTGATCCACTACTCTGGTGATCGTGTGAAATGGTGAAACATGACCGCCCACGCTTATCGGCAAGGTACATGACGATGATTAAAATTTCAACGATAAAAAAAAAGAACAAACAGATCTTGGGTAAACAAGAACTGAAAATCGCAGAAGATTTGTTATTAGGACAAATAAAGTTCAGAACAATGAAGCAAACTGGGCATGTAGAACAGATATGAACGCCTGGAAAATAAAACTATGGAGAGAGGTGTGCGGGGAAGAGAAGAATAGGAAGACCACCACGAATATGGACTCAGGATGTGACAGAATATGTTAACATGACAGCACCAGAGGCAGAAGACTCTGGCTTATGATAGAGAGCTTTCGTCACAGACATTGGGGCGGGGAGGGGGGGGGGGTGGGGTAGGCGAAGGATAAGTTGTTGGGCGATGATAATTGTGGTAGTGGTGGTGGTGATGATTGTGGTGGTGGTGGTGGTGGTGGTGGTGATTATGATGATGATGATGATGATGATGGTGATGGTGGTGGTGATGATGATAATGATGATGATGATGATGATGATGATGATGATGGTGATGATGATGATGGTGGTGGTGGTGGTGGTGGTGGTGGTGGTGATTATGATGATGATGATGATGATGGTGGTGGTGGTGGTGGTGGTGGTGATTATGATGATGATGATGATGATGATGGTGGTGGTGGTGGTGATTATGATGATGATGATGATGGTGGTGGTGGTGGTGGTGATTATGATGATGATGTGGTGGTGGTGGTGGTGGTGGTGGTGGTGGTGGTGGTGGTGGTGATGATGGTGGTGGTGGTGGTGGTGGTGGTGGTGGTGATGATGATGGTGGTGGTGGTGGTGGTGATGGTGGTGGTGGTGGTGGTGGTGGTGATGATGATGATGATGGTGGTGGTGGTGGTGGTGGTGGTGATTATGATGATGATGATGATGGTGGTGGTGGTGGTGGTGATTATGATGATGATGATGATGATGATGGTGGTGGTGGTGGTGATTATGATGATGATGATGATGATGGTGGTGGTGGTGGTGATTATGATGATGATGATGATGATGGTGGTGGTGGTGGTAGTGGTGGTGGTGATGATGATGATGATGATGGTGATGGTGGTGATTATGATGATGATGATGATGATGATGATGGTGGAGGTGGTGATGATGATGATGATGATGATGATGATGATGATGATGATGATGATGATGATGATGATGATGATGGTGGTGGTGGTGGTGGTGGTGGTAATGATGATGATGATGATGATGATGATGATGATGATGATGATGATGATGATGATGATGATGATGATGATGATGATGATGATCATGGTTATCACTTTCAAAGAGACAACACTTGAGAAGAGAGTCCACTTTGTGTTGATTTTCACACAGTATACCAGCCAATCTGACAAACGTAAATGACAAACTAAACAATGTTGCGTGTCCTTTGCAGGACCTTGCTACCAACCCCAGCTCAGTTTTGACTTTGTAGGCAATTTTACGTACACAAATTATCTCATTATGTTTGCAATAGACCTGAACATGAAGTGTTCAATGCAAGTCCTCCAGCGCCGATAAATTGCTTGGATTCTTGTAGAAAGAAAAAAAACATTCTCTGTGGTCACTACTCAGTGTGTCTGACCCGGTCGTGAACAGTTTGTCACAGAAGTCACCACGTTTTGAAACTTCCTACTCCACTCATAGGCTTGCTATAATGACGGGCACCATACAGACAGACTGGCAAATCAAGGTACCCGACAACCTCAGCCTGATATAGACATATCGTATAAAATAAAACACGCACCGTATTGCCTGTTAAAATATTTGCCAGATGAATACAGTGTGTCAGGCCAAATATAGAATGACTTGGCACCTTGCCGTCTTGACATAGTTTGATAAATGGAGTTATACCTCTCCATAGCAAAGCGACTGGGCAGAATTTAGAGACCACGTATTGCCCATAAAGAGGTATCAAAACTCGGAAACACAAACACATAAGTATAACATATAGAAGGGGGGTGGGGGATGAGTGATCTCGAGGTATGGTGTCCACCTCGAGTGCTGGAGATCCCGGGTTCAAGCTCCGGTGAGGGCCGGGATTTTTTATCGTGGACTTCTAGTAACAAAATTTCTCCTGGTCTCTGGGTAGTGAGATCGGACGCCCGTGTGTATTGTTGCGCACGTAAAACATCCCTTGGCAGTTGGAAATCGAACAAAAGAGTAGCTATTACGGCACTGCCCGGGCAAAATTTCGAGTTAAAAATCTACCCAAAGTATTTCAGGATCATCGCCGGTGCTACGGAGTTCGTGCACTGAGCTGAGATTCTCCGGACTCAGGCTTGAGTTAGGAGTAGAACGGAGCACTTATGGGTTACACCCGTGTGTCGTGATGTTGATCCGTCGACTAAACTATAACATAGAAATTACAAAATTTTCAATCAAGATGTCTTCTTACAAGACTTGCTCATCTCACCGCTGGTCTATGTTTGCCAACTTCCTGACCCAGATGATGCTCTGGACCACTGGCTGAAGACTATTCTATGTATATTTGATAAGCATGTTGCATTTAAGGAAGTTCGAGGTAAACATTATACTAAATCCCCGTGGATCAACCAGGAGGTAGTTGAAATTAGGAGAGACCGGGATAGGGAGCATAAAATAGAGACCTAACCGCATACCGTAGTCTGAGAAACAAAGTTTAATACCTTATTCGAAAGGAAAAGAAAAACTATTTTAAGAGCTTAATAATCGATAAAACCAATACTAAAGATATATGGAAAGCAATTAATACTTTGACAAACAAACATAATTCCTCACAATCAGAACCATTAAATCAGGTAACTTGTGATCAATTCTGTAGTTTCTTTCAAAGTGACATAAACCAGTTGAAGGCTGCAATACCAAACTCTCCTCATGACATATCATTCTTTGTAACAATGCTATAGAGACATTTCCTCCAACATACCGCTAATGACGATCACTGAAGTGTTTATTTACTCATCTCAGTAACCTAAAAACAATAACTCATCAGGACTAGATGTAATCAGCAATCGTATCCTTCGTTGCGCAGCACCGCTGATCTGCGAGTCACCTAACTTTTATATAAGTAATCAATGTCTCACCATAGTTCACTTTCCATCAGCTCTTAAAATTGTTCAAGTGTATCCTGATTTAAAGGATGGTTCCTTAGATTATCGTCTCATGAGACAAGGTGGAGTACCAGTTTGGCCCCCCGATCAGGGTTACGTGAAGCCATGGGCTGCAGGTGGTGGATGAAGTTGAAGAGCAGCCGACAGATAGTTGTAGGTTATGGTCTCCAGCTTCACGACTGGTAGGCAGAGGATCTCCTTTGTGGGAGACAATGGCTACGGTCATCGACCAGTATGGTCACTGCTAGGAAGGAAAGCAATGGCAAACTACCTTCTTTACAGATGCCAAGAATATCATGTACTGCAGTCTTATCGATAATCAGAGAAACGGCGTAAATGGGTGCTCCATAGGAGTAGCCTCGCCCGGTAGGGGTAGTCATGTGCACCAGGTGACTCCAGACCGTCATCAGGCGACTGAGTGCAAAAGAATATCAACATTGAAAGTAGGAACTTGGAATGTAAGAACTATGAGTGGGGATGGAAAATTTGATAACATTAAGACTGAAATGAGAAGATTAAATATTAACCTGTTAGGTGTATGTGAGACCAGATGGACAGGAATGGGCATTATGACATCTGAGGAATATAGAATAATCTATTCTGGTGGAGAGAAACAACAGCGAGGAGTAGCAATTATAATGGATACAGAGAGAGCAAAATCGATCAAAGGATATTGGACTGTATCAGACAGAGTGTTTGTTACTGGTGAAGTTGAGTGGAAGACCTTTTGATGTCAACGTCATACAAGTTTATGCACCAACAGCTGACAGTAGTGATGACAGCATCGATGAATTTATAGTGATTTAGAGAAAGCCTTCAAGAAATGCAAGAATTCTGAAGTAACTATCATAATGGGTGACTTGAATGCCAAAGTTGGAAATCAACAGGACGGATGCATAGTAGGCAAGTATGGACTAGGGGAACAGAATGAAAGAGGTTGCAGACTAGTACAGTGGGCAAAAGAGCAAGATTTGATTATTGGAAACACCTGGTTTCAACAGCACCCAAGGAGATTATGGACATGGAGGAGTCCTGATCATAAGATTAAAAATCAGATTGATTACATCCTCATCAACAGAAGATTTCGAAATGCCTTAAAAGTCGCAAAACTATACCAAGCGCAGACTGCTACAGCGACCATAGATTAATCTTAAGCAATTTACATATAAAATTAAAGAAAGTCAAATATTCACCAAGAAACACAAAATTTGATCTACAGGCACTGAAGAGTGAGGAAATAAAAGATAAATTCAACGTAGAGGTAAAGAACAGATTTGATGCATTGTCCGATATGGAAATATTATTTCAAGATGTCAATGACCAATGGGAAATATTAAAGAAATCAGTCAACCAAGCTGCAGAAACAACCATTCCAAAAATAAAGATAATAGGACGCAAGAAATGGATGACGGAAGACATCTTAAAACTCATGGAAGTAAGAAGAAATAACAAAAATAACAAGGAAAAATATGAAGAGATTCATAGGAAAATTAGGAAGCTATGCAAAGAGGCAAAAGAAACATGGCTTGAGGAAAATTGCAAGGAAATTAAACACCAACACAATACCCGGGATACCAAATTAATGCACAAAAGAATTAATGACATCACTAACAAAAGAACACACACATCAACGGGTTGCCTAAAAACCAAAGATGGCAAAATCATAATAGAAAAAGATCAGATTTTACATGCGTGGTCAGATTATGTGAAAGACCTTTATGATGATACAAGAGAAGAACAATATGATCATCGGAATAATAATGAAGGACCATCAATTTTGAAGATAGAAGTTCAGAATGCTCTTAACCATATGAAAACTGGCAAGACCCCGGGTACAGATAACATCACAGTAGAAATGATCAATGCCTTAGAAGAATATGGAATAGACCAAGTCACCAGACTGCTGAACGCAATATACGATACTGGAGATATACCTCCTGAATTATGTAATTCTATATTTATTGCAATCCCGAAGAAATCAGGAGCCATGGAATGCGATCAACATAGAACAATTAGTATAATGAGCCACATCACGAAGATTCTGCTGAGAATTATCATGCAAAGAGTTAGGAAGAAAATACAACCCGAAATAGGAGAAGAACAATGTGGGTTTGTAGAAGGCAAGGGCACAGTAAATGCTGTGTATATACTGAGAACAGTAATTGAGCGTTCTATAGAAGTAAACAAGGATCTATATCTTTGCTTTATTGACTACACAAAGGCTTTCGATAAAGTGAGACATGTTGACATGATAAGGATGCTTGAAGATCTACAAATTGATGGAAAGGACCTTAGACTTGTAAAAAACATATATTGGAAACAACAAGCTGCCATAAGAATTGATAGCTATGTAGGTCAATCTCAGCCTATTAAAAGAGGTGTGAGACAGGGATGTGTAATGTCTCCAGATCTTTTTTCCCTGTACAGTGAAATATATTTAGAAATATAGAAGATATGGAAGGAATCAACATTGGGGGACGATACATCAATAACATTAGATATGCAGATGATACAGTCTTGATTGTAGACAATGAAAAAAACCTGCAAACCTAGGGTTAGAATTAAATTGTAAAAAGACACAGATTATGGTCGTCACTAGGAAGAAGGAAATATCACAATTAGTTAGTTAGTTAGTTAGTCGTGGTTCCAACTTCACGGCAACGGGTCGTCCCCATATTGCTCCGTTCCTGTGCCAGTGAATATCACATAAAATGCTCCTCACTGCCCAATGTGAACAATGGAATAGACAGGAGTATCGGCAAGCCAACAGCCCGCACAGGTACACTGTGCATAATGCCGCCGCCAGAATGCCAACACAAAAGTCCTCCATGAAAAATACAGTTCATCGTCGATGGAAACGGCAGTCACCAGAAAGACTTCATTGACCTGGGTTTTATCCCATATGGCTTGGTCTCTTTCCGCAGGACAACCCACCGAAAGCGCCACACAAAGCACGAACTCCGTAGCTCCAGCGGTAACTCCCAGGAGTCTCCTGAAAAATGCACCCGTGAGCCGAAAAGGCAAACCAGTCAATCCAGCAACAGCCGGCCGCCATCGTTCTGAACATGCAGTTCACACTACAAACAACCACCGACAGATGTAAAAGCATTCCACGCGAAACTCTCAGCTCACAGTGTCGCGCCACGAACTCACTCAGTAGCAGGGCGACGGAACCATAGCCTCCTTAGTCGCCTCTTGCGACATGCATGGTAGGCAACAGTGTTACTATTCTTTGCTTCCCCGTATGGGCCCCAGCAACACACGGGCGAAATACCACAATGTGATATATGAGTAGATGAACATATTCTTAAACAAGTGAATCGATACTGTTATCTCGGCACAGTCATAACATCTGATGGGAGATCCCTTGAAGAGATTAGAACAAGAATTGCCATTGCGAATGTAGCCTTTAACAAGATGAAAAAAATACTGACCAACAAAATGATATCAATTGAAAAGAGAAAAAGAGTGTTGAGATGCTACATAGAACCTATACTTTTGTATGGATGTGAAGCGTGGACAATAAGCAGTCAAGCTGAAAAACAGCTAATGGCTGTGGAAATGTGGTTTCTGAGGAAAATACAAAGAATACCATGGACAGATAGAAAAACCAACGAACAAGTCCTTCAAGAAACAAATGAAGATCGTAAACTGATTAGAGTCATTAGACGTAGACAGTCAAAATTTTTTGGGCATGTTATGAGAAGAAATGAATTGGAGAACTTGGTGACAGCTGGCAAGATCGAAGGGAGGAGACCAAGGGGAAGACCTAGAAGCAAATACCTGGATGGCTTGGCCTGGTGGCATTGTCGAGACAGGAACACGGAGCTGATCCACGACTCTGGTGATCGAGTGAGATGGCAGAACATGACCGCCCACGCTTACCGGCATGGCACATGATGGATGGTTGATGAGACACTCTATAGGCCATTTCAATATTATCATCACAATCCAAACAGTTAGAAAAGCTACAAACTAATAGTTAACAGTCAGTCAGGGTTTCGGCCATACAGCCCTCCTAACAAACATGATGGAAAACTGGCATCACAATATTAACAACGAAACTCTACGTGGAGCGGTGTTTATAGACTTTAGAAAAGCATTCGCTTTGATAGATCATACTATTTTCATTTTTTCTTTAAACTGGAAACAATAAGAGTAAGCTTTAATATAGTGACATTAATTTTTTTTAAATCATTTTTATTAAACAGAAAACAAATAGTATCACACAATAAATCGTTATCTCAAGCCATTACCATTAATATTGGAGTACCTCAGGGGTCTATACTTGGCCTTCTGTTATTTGCCATTTATATAAATGATCTTCCCTTATATCTGTCATCGTCCGCGATCTATTTGCAGACGACTGCACAGTTTTTTTTTAATGTTGCATATCCCTTACAGGACGTTGCAGTCAACACCAGCATTTTTCAGCTGCTGTTGATGTACTAGGCAAGCTTTTACGTTCAGTAGTTTGCCATTGCTTTCTGAACGACCGGCTCCCATACCAACACGTTATAACACAACGCGACACGGTCTGCTGCACAAATCGGTCGCAGCTGAGTTTCGAACGCCTGGTAAGCGGCTCACGAACCGCGTTCGCAAGACTTTAGCCACAGAGACCGGCAGTATACAAACAGTATATAGACAGTATATACAAACGGTATTGATTGTAATGTGCTAGAATCGTAATTGCAACATAGTGAAGTTAACTGGAGTTACGCAAACCGTATGCAAATTAACATTCCTAAAACAAAATCTGTGTTAAAAGCAACCAGGCAAATACTCCACACTTTAAACTCACAGAGAACTCTTTATCTGCACATTGGTAGCACGTCTGTAGAAAGTGTAACCGAGCACAAAGCACTGGATACTATCATTGATAGAAATCTACTCATGTATTGCCATGTTCATGCTCTCGTTAAACAAATAACAAAGTAAGTATACCAACTTGCCAAAATTAAAAATTTCCTTGGTGAAAAAAGAAGAAAGTTTTTCTATACTTCCAACATACAAACACATATTGACTATTATTGCACAGTCTAGGGTGGATGCTCCAAATCAATAACAAAACGCCTTTATTCACTCCACAAAAGAGAAGTGCGTTTAATTAATGGTTTAAAGCTTACCGACAATTCTAACCTACATGAACGTCCCCAGTAAATGTCACTCCTGTAACGCTTACTTTTGAATAAAGCCAAACTAATTCACAAAATCCAATTTCAAAATGCACCACGTTTGGCCATTGTTTAAATATAACCCAAAACATAGCGAACAATTAAAAATACTTCATCTCCCTAAACCTAGGATAGGCTTATAAAAACGAGCTTAGCGCACTCTGCGGTTCAGTTGTGGAACAATCTTCCACAAGAAATCAAAGACACCATCAATCACTATACATACCAGTCGCAATCTGTTTCAACACTATCTCAGTACAGACTATATACACCATCCCCCCACCCCCACCCCACCCCCACCCCCCATTTAAAAAAAAATAACTCAATTTATCGCAAACGACCAAAAGTAGTGTAATAAACATTAACATGCGTATGGTACGTTACACCTGCCCTAGGTATTTCTTCCTCTTCTTCCGCGTTCGTTCGGAATGTTGTTTTACACGTAATTGCGTTGTGCCTGTTAACAGCAGAGCTGCGATATTTGCACCTTTCGGTCGACTTCTTCAGGCATTTGTTGGCCGGGTTACCTACCTGGGCTTTTGGTATTTGTAATGGTCATGTTAACAATTGCTTTAGTGAGTCAAGTATTACTGATTATTTTCCAGGCGTTTTAATGCATATGAATCCGGATGTTGATTTCCTGATCTAGGGATAATTTGCTAAATTACCACTGATCCTAGATATGGAATATGGTCTACCATCTCTAGTACGGCGTGGTCAATAAAGATTTATGGTACCCCTTGTGCACCTTGTGACATAATCTGTGTCTTCTTTTTGCTAATTGTTAAACCAAAATTTAGAAAAAGCATTGGAGAATGCAGACAGTAGACACTGTAATTCTTCCTCAGAGTGGGTCGTAACTGCAGCATCATCTGCAAAAAGCAACTCTCTGATCAGTACCCTCCTAATTTTGGTCTTGTCCTTCAATCTCTGAGCATTGTAGAGGCGCCATCTGAGGGTGAATGAATGTATATCCCACCATCCTGATCACGAAAGGCATATTTCAGTAGAAGTGAAAAGACTATTCCAAAGAGGGTGGGAGCTAGTACACAACCTTGCTTAACTCCACTCTTGATTTCAAACTCTTCTGAAGTTGGACCATCAAACTGATTATACCCTTCATGCCTGTGTGGAACGATTCCAGAATGGACAGAAGAGTTGGTGGGCAGCCAATCTTCTTTAGTGCCTTGAACAGACCCTCACAACTGATCAAATCAAATGCCTTTATGAGGTCGATGAAGGCAATAAACTGTGGTTGATTCTGTTCACGGCATTTTTCTTGCATTTGTCGCAATGAGAATATCATATCAATGGTAGACCGGTTCTGTCGAAAGCCACACTGTGATTCGGGGTAGACTTGATCTCCTAGGAGTTGAAGTCTGCGCAGAACAATTCTGGCAAATACTTTTCCAACAATACACAGAAGTGAGATACCCCTATAGTTGTTGCAATCGCTCCGATTGCCCTTGTACTTGTACAGTGTTATGATGCTTGAATCTTTGAAATTATGTGGGACTTGTCCTTCTCACCAGCATAGCTCTATTAGCTGGTGGATCTGTAGAATGAGTGTGTCTTGCCCACTCCTGATAACCTCTATTGGAATCCCATCCTTACCTGGAGCCTTGCCAGATGCAAGTTCATTTATAGCACACTTAACTTCTGTTATGGTGGGAAGTGTGTCCAGGTGGTCAAGAGTTGGTAGAGCCTCTATGGCATTAAGGGCATCATCCGCTAGTTTGGTCTCACTTGAGTAAAGCTCCAAATAGTGCTCTACCCATCTGTCCATCTGCTGTTTCTTATCAGTTATGATTTCTCCAGTTAAGGTTTTCAATAGTACACTTGTTTTGATCATTGGACCACAGGCTTTCTTTATTCCTTCATACATGCTTCTGATGTTTCCCTTATCACTTGCGATTTGAATGGACTCAGATAACTTGATCCCATAATCATTTGCACACTGCCTTGCAGCCTTTTGCACACGCTTCCTAGCTTGCTTTGGCTAACTCAGAGTGTTACACGTTGGTCTGTCCTTGTTTTTTAAGAGAGCTTTCTTCTTCTTATCAATCAAGGGCTGCAGAGTCTCGCTGTTTGCCGCAAACCAGTCCTGCCTCTTATGATCCACAGTGCCGTAAACCCCTACGGCAGTTTTATAAAGAGTTTCCTTAAGTTGACCCCACTTTTCATTTACTGTACAATTTTCTGGTGATTCAGTGAAAGCGTCTTCAAGTTGCTGTTGAAACTGAAAGCACATTTCAGGATCATGAGTGTTAATAATATTAACCCTGGGGCTAGATTTGTGTTTAGCTGTGTAGATTCTCTTTGGTCTCAGTCTAACCCTTGCAACAACCAAAGAATGATCTGTATCACAGTCAGCACTGTGGTAACTTCGAGTCAATGATATATGGTTCAGATGTTGTCTCCGTGTGATGATGAAGTCCAACTGGTGTCAATGGCCGGATCTTGGATGTTTCCATATGACCGTATGCAGCTCTTTTGTTTTAAAAAAGGAGTTTGAAATACATAGGTCATTCTGGTGCAATGCTCCAGCAGCCTTTGCCCATTTTCATTCATGCGACCAATGTTGTATTTTCCAAGGCACACTGGCCATGAACTCGAGTCCTTGCGAACACGAGCATTGAAATCACCGAGCATATAAATGTAGTCATATTTTGGAACTGCCTTGGTCACGGAGTCTAACTCCTCATAGAACGAATCCTTCACATCATCAGAGGAATCGAGTGTCGGCGCATATGCAGTAATAATGATGGCAAAACCCCAAAAGGTTGCCAAGCGCAGAGATAGTAGGCTTTCATTACTTCCTGCTGGAATTTCAATCATTCCCCTGTAGCGAATTCTTCACTGCAAAACCCACACAGTGTTTCCTTGTTTCTGCCTGCCCTCTACCCTTCCAAAAAATGGTGTAATTGTTTTCCCTGAGTGACCCTTCGTCAGCGAGGCGAGTCTTCTGCAGGCCAGCAATATCAATGTTTAGACGATTGAGTTCGGCATCAATCACGGCCGTTTTTCTCACATCGTCAATATTGGTCAAGTCAATGGAAAATCCTGGACACATGGTTCTCACGTTCCAGGTTGCAATCAGTAGCTTGAGGTTTCTATTTTTCTTTTTATTGGTACCTGGTGCATTGGTTTTACAGCCTGCGATACAGATTTTGTCCTAGCCCCAAGAACCCATTTAAGCAGGAAGGCTGTGGCGGATCAGTACCTAATTGGCTGGGGGATGCCCAGCTTGAGGCGGGCGGTAGCTGATCAGTGACACCTGTAGGTGTCTCCCACCGTCAGAGGCAACGCGTGGCGCCCCATGTCTACGCCAGCTGACATGGACTTATAACCAGTAACAGTTGCCTCTCGCTTTGATTCCGAGACCGGTTAAGACCGGGGATGGAGTTATTGCCTCTCCATAGCACAAAGCCTGGGCTAAATTATATAGATCATGTGTTGCCCATGCAGCATGATCCCTCTCTCGGCCTGCCTAGTTCACTCCAGAGGAAAAGTAACACCCCTACATCTGGAACAAGACAAGCTGCAGAAACTGCCGGATCAGTAAAGCAATGCTCTAATTGTCCGCCTGTCGGAGCTTCGATCCTAGACCAGCTGCCAACCAAGGCTTAGGGCCTGGTCTGCCCTGCCATAACATTTTGTCTTTAGGTTGCATTTCCTCGCACCAGGGTAAGTCTTGTACCCTCCCAATTGTGCTCTTCAACCACCCAACCAAACACACATTGCTCAGCCACACACACATCTCCCCGTCAACTCACATATTCCGCACCTACCCACACAACAAATTCCGCACTCACACCACATAATCTCCCATCTCCCCCAGCCCACTCAGATCCCGAGCCCACACCTACAAACATCCCCCACCATCTCCTAACCTGCACACACTCACCCACCCACATATCCTCTACCCACCCACACATCCTCTACCCACCCATCCCCCAACCAAACATCCCTTAAACCACACACCCTAACTCATATACAATCACCCACCCACACATCCTCTACCCAACCACACATCCTCCACCCAACCACACATCCTCCATCCACCCATTCCCCCAGCCACACATCCCTTAACCACACACCCCTACCCATATACACACACATCCCCACCAACGCACAATCTCCCCACCCATACAAAACATCCCTCACACACATCCCCACCCACCAACACATTCCCCATTCACAAACACACACCTCCCATCCACGCACACACAGCCCATACATTCATCCCCTCACACATCCCTAGACACCCGTACTTATCCCTCAACCACTAACAACCCCACATCCCTTACCCACATCATCAACACATACATCTCATATGTACCCACCCACACTCACACATCCCAACCACCCATCTAATCACACATCCCCCACCCTCACACACATCCTTCACCCACCCACAAGCCCAACCACACCTTCATCCACCCACACAACATCATTTATCCACACCCAGCTCCCCTCCCACACAATACCACACCCCAAAGACACATCCCTCACACCACACACACATCTATCCACACATCTCCTACCCATCCACACATCCCCCAACTACATTCACCCTCACTACCCACACATACATCCTCTATCCAGCCACACACACCCCCACCCAGCCAGACATATCCCCCACCCACACACACATCTCCAAATCCATCACCCACACCCATCACGCACCCCTCCCTAACCCACACACATCCCCACACACATTCACCCACACATCTCTCACCCACACACACTCCCGACCCATCCACCCAAACATCCCACACCCATACACATCCCTCACCCACACACATATCCCCAAACCACAACCACCCCCACCTGCACACATCTCCCACCCACCACATATCCCCACACCCACAGCTCCCCACCCACACATATACCCCCACCCATCCCATAACCCACCATCAATCATCCACCAACATATCCTCCTCCACCCACTCACCCACAACCACCTAGACAAACACACATCCCCACCCACAAAACACATCTCCCATACACCCATATATCTCGCAAGCACCCACACACAAATCACCCACCCACCCCACACACAAATCCCCCACCCACCCACACAAATCCACCCCACCCACCCACACATCCTGAGCCCACCCACACACATCACGAATCCACCAACACACACATCTCCCGATCCCCCAACCTACTATTATGATCAAACTCCCACACTTTACACACATTGCAAAATTGTAAAGAAAATGGAGAAAAATTGTACATATACAGTTTGTAACTTAAAAATTAGTGATGCAATTCAACTCTCTCTCTCTCTCTCTCTTCTCTCTCCTCTCTCTCCTCTCTCTCTCTCTCTCTCTCTCTCTCTCTCTCTCTCTCTCTCTCTCTCTCTCTCTCACTCACTAACGCTCTCACTCACATTACAGTAATGTTATATTATATATGATAAATCAAGTGTCATACATACAAAAATGATAATGTGAAAGATGAAAAATACACAAAAAAATATGGAATGGCAGGTTACAGGACATGCGAGCAACTGAATTCTCTCTCTCCCTCTCTCATCTCTCTCTCTCTCTCTCTCTCTCTCTCTCTCTCCTCTCTCTCTCTCTCTCTCCTCTCTCTCTCTCTTACACAGACACACACACATTCCCACACACACATATCCCTCACATACACACCCATACATACATCCTCACATCTAGACAAATACATGATGCCTCACATGATCACTGAAACTAATAAGAACAAACTCCCACACTTTACACACAATTGAGACACTGACGATTGTCGTGAGAATTCTCGCAATTGCAAGAAAGAAGTGGAGAAAAAAATTGTACATATACATTATGTAGCGTAAAAATTAGTGATGCAATTCAACTCTCTTTTTTTTTCTCCCTCTCTCTCTCTTGCGCTCTCTCTCTCTCTCTCTCTCTCTCTCTCTCTCTCTCTCTCTCTCTCTCTCTCTCTTGCGCGCTCTCTCTCTCTCTCTCTCTCTCTCTCTCACACACACACACACACTAACTCTCTCACTCACATCACAGTAATATTATATTATACATGATAAAATCAAGTGGCATACAAAATGATAAGATGAGAATTTAAAAAAAAAAAATATGGAATGGCATGCTATAGGACAATCAGGTGGCATTAAACGATACCTCGTAATATGAAAGATGAGAATACATAAAAAATATGGAATAGCTTGTTACATGACATGCGTGGGCTCAACTCTCTCTCTCTCTCTCTCTCTCTCTCTCTCTCTCTCTCTCTCTCTCTCTCTCTCTCTCTCTCTCTCTCTCTCTCTCTCTCTCTTTACATACACCCACTCTCACACTCATTCACTCTCTCTCTCTCTCACTTACACTCACTAACTCTCTCACTTGCTTTACAGTAATTTACATGAATTCATTTTATGCATATTAAAATCAAGTGCATGAAAATGATAATATGAAAAAAAATTAGAATACACAAAATATATGGATCAGCATGTTAGATGACATGCGTGCGCTCAACTCTCTCTCTCTCTCTCTCTCTCTCTCTCTCTCTCTCTCTCTCTCTCTCTCTCTCTCTCTCTCTCTCTCTCTCCTCTCTCTCTCTCTTCTCTCTCACACACATGTACATACACACACCCACACACATCATACCCACGCAATACACACACCTGCACACATCCATATACTTACTCACACGTACTCACATAACACCCGAATATACACTCCCTCGCATACACTGCATGCATGCACACTTACACATACAAAGATATACAATACATACAAGAACACACACACACACACATCCATACACACATACACACACGCACATCCATATAAACGCATATAAACACATGATTGCACACCTTAACACACGTACAGACATACACACAGAGTCACACACAGATACACACATGTACACACATATACACCCATCCAGACATGCACACACATACATCACACTTTCTCATGCACTCTCTCATTCACCCACGCTCTCTCTTTTACACACTCACTCGCTCTCACACTCACTCATTCGCGCACATACACGCATACCCACAAATTCTCTCTCACTCACTCACGCTCCCTTATTCACTCATTTACTCGATGACTCTCTAACTCACACTCACTCACTAACTTTCACACTCTATCACACAGACAGGCAGACATACAACACACCCACTCTCTCAGATTCACTCATTCTCTAACTAAATCTCTCACACATATGTCCACACACTCACTCACTTTTACACTCACTCAGGCACACGCGCATGCATACTCTCTCACTCTCACTCATACTAATTCTTCCACTCACACTCTTTCTCACTCACTCTCTCACCCACTGTCTCGTTCACACACATACAGTGAAGAATGATAGTGGAAAAATGATACTAGTAGGTGACTTATGGAGGCATATAGTCTGTATGAAGTAAGTATTGAAAGAGGTTTCGGTTGAATGTGTAGGGACTCATTGGTGTTTTCAGTTCTGGTGGAAGGCTATTCCACAAGTGAGCACCTGAATATGCGAAACAAGTTTTGTATAAGTCCAATCTAGGCTTAGGAAGCTGTAATAAATTTAAGCGCTTACTGTTCATTGCATTAGATTGAATTAACGGTAGAAGATACTCTGGGGTATTTTCAGATATAATTTTATTCACTAATTTGGCTTTGTTAAAAAGGAAGCGCTTTTGAAGTGGTAGAAGTCTTAGATGGCTGTATAATTTATTACTTTCAACGTGCTTTATGCTAGAAACTAGACGTATAGCGCGGTTTTGAAGCGAACACAATCGTTTCATATTAGATTTAGGGCAGCCATCCCAGACTGTGGAACAATAATCGAGAGGTAATTGGATATAGGATGAGTAGAATATTTTACGTGTGCTTTCATCCAAAAAGTGTTGAATTTTAGCAAGTTGGTAAACTTTTTGTGCTATTCTCTTGGTAAGGGCGTGAACATGAGGTTTCCAGTTTAAATGTCTGTCAATTAAAAGACCTAATGTTTTATGTTCATTTACATTAATTATAGGTAACGTGTCCACGTGGAGCTCGAGCGGTGTCCCAGTTATGGCTAGGGTCTGTAGTTTTTGTCTGGTCGTTATTAGCATGGATTTGGTTTTGTCGATGTTAATTAACATGCGATTTTCATTGCTCCATCTACTAAGGTTGTCAAGATCGTTTTGTAAAGAGCTCTCTAATGTCACAAAGGACTCTCTTGACTTGTGTAAATAGTGCAGTCGTCCGCAAATAGATCACACGAAGTATTGAGGTATAAAGGAAGATCGTTAATATACACTGCAAAAAGCAGCGGACCTAGTATTGAGCCCTGAGGCACCCCAAAATTAAGTTGTGTGGGTCTTGATAGACAGTTATTGAAGGACACTACTTGTTGTCTGTCTGATAAAAATGACGTAATTAGGTTCACCATATTGGTGCTAGTCTTCATGTGTTTTAATTTTCTAATTAAAATATCATGATCTACCATATCAAAGGCCTTTTTAAAGTCTACAAATACTGCTCCACAAATGTTGCCATTGTTGATACAAAGATGCCAGTTATCGGTCATTTTTGTAAGGGCACTATGGCAAGAATATTTAGGTCGAAACCCAGATTGACTGTCAATTATTAGATCGTTGTTAATTAAATGATGTAGTGTTATTTTATGCATGTGTTTTTCTAATGGCTTTGATAGCGACGATAGTAAGGAAATAGGTCTATAATTACCCAAGACGCTAATATCAGTTGAGCCATTTTTAAGTAGAGGATACACTTTAGCAACTTTAAAGGCAGATGGAAAGTAGTTTTTGGATAGGCACTGGTTATATATGAACGTTAAGGACTCACTAATAATAGGTGCAGCACACCGAAGAATTCTATTACTGATACCATCTAGGCCTTCTGAATTTGTTGCTTTGAGATTCGAGAGATATTTATATACTTCTGCAACAGACATCAAGGGAATCT
The DNA here is from genome assembly GCA_014155875.1 of Cepaea nemoralis. Lineage (NCBI taxonomy): Eukaryota > Metazoa > Mollusca > Gastropoda > Stylommatophora > Helicidae > Cepaea > Cepaea nemoralis. The sequence continues at coordinate 21,358 of JACEFZ010027051.1, read as the reverse complement.
CAGGGGGAATATTTCTAGAGCACTTCCCTTCACAGAATGATGACAGTGAACTTAAATTACATACTGAGTCTGGTATTGAGGACTTTAGATTCTCTATTTCTGATTGAAAGAAGTAACTGAAATCCTCGCATGTTATAGAGTTTGGTATTGCTGACTCTGAAGCGTGTTTCTTGTTGGTTAGCGAGTTAATAGCCTTCCATATATTTGTATTATTTGATTTATCTACAGTCAAATTTTTGAAATGATCTTTCTTTATCCTGCGAATTTCATATTTAACTTTATTTCTTAGTCTGCGGTAATTGATAAAATCTTTATTTTTGTGTGCTGTATCTCGTTCTCTCATGATTTCGAGAACTTCGCTAGTGACCCATGGGGACTTATGTTGATTCTTGACCCGAACTTCTTTGACTGGCACATGTTTATCAAATACATTGTAGACTGTCTTTGTCCAGTAAGCTAGTGCATCATCCGGATCAGGAAGTTGGTAAACATGTTCAAGGGCTGCATTTTTTAAGTCGTCTAAAAATAAATTTTGGTTGAGAGCTTTAAAGTTTCTAAATTTGATGCTTAAATGTTTATTTTTAGGAGTTTTGAACCCAATTTTCGACCATGTACAACATATTGGATAATGGTCACTAACTGCACTAACAGGAACAGAACATTCGGTAATATTAACTGGACAAGTAACATATATATGATCAATTATAGTTGAGGAGGTGTCTGTAACTCTTGTGGGACGATTTATTAGTTGTTTGAAATTGTAAGATAGAATGATATCTTCCCATGTCTGGTTGGATTTAGTAATATCTATGTTAAAGTCACCTAATATCATGACTTCTCTACCTGCTTTAAACACCCTATCCATCATTGTAGTGAAACAGTCATACCAACTATACACAGCACAGGGATTTCGATATAGGTATCCAATGAGAAATGGTTGCTGGCTGACTGGCTTCACCTCTAACCAAACACATTCTATCTCTTCTATCTCGAGATCACTTCTACGGGAACAGTTGAGAGAATTTGAAATGTATACAGCAATACCTGTCTCTAATTTTTGATTTGCGTCTCTTCGAATTACTTTAAGCCCCTTAAGAGAGATTTCAGAGTCGGTTATTTGTCGTTGAGACGACTTTCTGTGATTCCAAACACATGGAACTGTTTGCACAGTATTACTGAAAGCTCAGGTAATTTATTGAGCAACTGATAGATGTTGAGATGGCCTATATGTAGACCATCTTTGTTGAGCCACTGATCGTGATTGGCGAACATTACACAATGAAAAGATGATGTCGCTTGTGGTAGAAAAATTTCAGAGTTTTTGAACTTTATTTAGTGGTAGTTACTGTAGCAGTAAGTGTATATGGGGTGGGCAAAACTACAGCACGCTTGAGCATCAGGGTAGAATGGGAAGAAAGATGCTCAAGTCGTGACGTAGTTTGTTGTTACGGATCAGTTAACATCGGGGACTAGAGAAGAGATGGACGTATGATTTAACTGAGCAACATCTGGCTTGATTCTGAATAAAGTAACATGGAGCTGGAACCGTCTTTGAGTTGTTGATAGTCCATCGTCCCTTTGCTGTACTGTTATAGTACAGAATTGGTGCCGTGATTAGGTTGTCGAGATGCGAGAGTAGTCGTGAGATGAGAACGAGGTTGTATATCACTGTCCGTGTGAATATGCGAAGAGTGGTTGATAAGTGACGTTGATAAAACGTGGAACATAGAGGATGCGAAAAAGTAGAGATAAAAAGAACATGATTAGAGAATGGTGATGTCTTTTCGTTAGAATATCTGACGTTGGAAGGAAATTATGGAAGTTGTATGACAGGTTGACGGAAAGAGAGTTAACATTCTGAATGACGTTTCATAAAACATGTTTAGTATTCTTGACAGGGACATGTCAAAGCAGGAATGCCTAATACTGAGAAACGAGGAAAGTGAGGTCCGTTGTCAGTTATAAGTGGTGTGGGTTGCTGTTCTGAATAAATAGGGAAGAGGAATGAAAGATACGGAGGTAAACAAGATTAGATAAATGAATGTTGGAGAACGTGTTCCGATAAGGGTGACCGGTTTGATTGTCGTCACGATGCAAGAGTGCTAGGAGAGACTTGAGGATAGCTTAGAGTAGTGGTGGTGAGATATAGAAGGTACTGATACAGGAGAAGGAAATGTTAATTGCGTCGGGTAGACGAGAAACTTAAAAGTAGAATTAGTGATTGGTACAGTAGGTAGATGTATTGGTGAGAGGTCTATAGTAAATAGACAAAATTTTTGCTGGTCGTAGTAGAGTGGAGATGCCGTAGTTAACGGTAATGATTAAGAAGTTATATATTTGCTTGGTACAAATCCAAGGGAAACAATTGGTGTGCCGAGCCACAGGTTAATTAGTAGATAGATGACGGCTGGTACATTGAGATGACAATAGAATAATCGCCACATTGGTAATAGATAAAATGAGTTGACCTGTAGTTTACAGTGCTTGCTTAAGATGATATTCCAGATATTATGATGTGTTAGGAGTTAGGCTGGAAAAAGATAGAAAATTGTGAGGGGAGAGAATCAAATGATAGTACGGTCATTGTTGATTAGTGATTTTTTTGTGTAGAGAGAACAGATATTGTTCTAAGTTAAGAAATTGGTCTGTAGTTAACAGATATACATACTTGGCAGTGAAGTATTTTGTTTTCTCGGTTATAAAAATAGTAGAATGACTTGTATGAATAGATATGTGTTACATTAGTTCGTATAGGAGGCCAATGTTGATGGGCCACTGTACGTAGTTAATTTTAAGTGAATTATATTTTTTTTTTGAAAACCTTCTCTTTAGCGAGAAGACACTTGTTTTATTGAGTCTGAGTTTTCAATGCCTCATATATTAAATTTTTTTGCTTGATTTGGTCCTGTAAACTGATTGTTATTATTTTAGAATAGGATTATTGTGTTCTTAGACTTTTGCGTACAAACTATTGTCCGTAAAAGAGACCAGTAATATTAGGTAACAATAGATTAGGATGTATGTTGTATTATTTTAATATATGTTTTTCTTTGAATGAGTTAATACCTTTAGTTGATATGAGGGGAAACATAAATGATGTTATAAAAACTTGGGGGGGGGGGGGGGGGGGGGGGGTATGATATCCTGTTGTGATTTTATTTCGCTGTTTTGTATGTTAAATAGTAGTTTAATTAAGTTATGTTTAATTTACATGGTTTTGTCTAGAATAAGACAATACATCGGGCTTTAATTAGGACCCTTCGTTCAGAAAATAGTAATAAACTACTGTGGACTAGTAGAGAGACACATCATCTTGTGAATAATGTGTTCATGGGTATATTATATTGCTGTGATAATCAGCATAATGAGGTTGATATGGTTATGAAGTAGTGGAAACATATACCGGGGATGGTTATGGGAAAGTTTAGAGTTACACTAAAGTCAGCATTGATTGGAAATATATGGATTGGAAGCCATATGGGGGAAGAAAAGATTAATGAATATAGCAGTGGGGTAAATGAGGGGAAAGTTTTGAACATAGTTTCCATGGGGTCAGAAGAGCCATGATATACACGGGATTGCTGGGTTATAGAAGAATAAGTGGTAACGGGTTACCCCAGACAAATAGTAAAACATGAATTGAATCCATGTTTGATTAGACACTGTGGATAGCAGTACAATAGTAAAGGGTTGTAAGTGTGAGAAATGAACATAGTGGAAACATAATTTCATGGGGTTTTTGAGGGTCCGTGATATATGGACTGAGATAAAGTTGATTGCAAGCAGTCACAGACAGGAGTTAGGGTAGTATATTGTTGCTGTTGATAACGGCATAAGTGGAGGTTTTAATAGATATGCCCATAATAAATGGACAGTAAGGGTGTCGCTGAATTTTCGGCGAGATGAAGAGAGAATTCTGAGTGAGGTATAGGAGAAGATTGAGGTGATGTGTATAATGTTGGAAGAGGTCTTGAGGAATAATGGACCTTTTTAATTGTGTCCTCGGGAAGTGTTTTTGTGGTTGACATTACAATGCGAGGTTGAGGTAAGGTACTAAAGTTAGTAGTGTCTGTAATATATAGACATTTTGGGGAGTGAATAATAATTTTTGATGGTTGGTAATTGATGCTGTAGATAGCAGCGTAAACTGTTACCATAATAAGTGGTACGGTAGAAGATATAATTGTTTTAGACTTTATTACATAAAGTCTCAAATGACATAGGGGGGTAAAGGTGTGTGATTTAGGTGAGTGTGGTTTTGTAAAGGAGTGTGGTTTGGGTGACTGTGGTTTTTTTGTCTGGAAGAGTTCTACTTCTTCTTTGAATCTCCGGTGCGCACCGATTCTTAGTCTTTCTATCGGTGTGAGAGTGATTTCAAGTTGATTAAAAGTGGAGAATTAGTGGGGTTGGTGATGACAATAGGGAGTTGGTATCAGAAGAGTACAGCGTTTGAAATTTTAAGCGGATTGCTTATGAAGAGAAGAAGAAGTATTTAAGAAGACGTGTTATGATGTATTGTATAAAGTTGAGATTTAAATGTTATTAAGGATATGTAAATATGTTATGTTTTTTTTGAAGGGCCAGAAACGAAGAAGAAGTGGGTTGATATATGGCAGGGGAAAGAGTTACGAATAGATTGTTTACTTAAAATAAAGTTGGTTTGGGGAAGATTAGAGGAGCTGTGGGAGGTAAGGAAAGAGGGGGAATAGAATAGGGGGACTGGGAGTAAAGACTTTTTAAGGGAAAAAGTCTTTAGATTACGACTATTAGAGGGGATAGGAAAATGTATGTGATGGAGTGACATCATTAAAACTTGGTGCAGGGCTGCAGGATTGTATTGCATTAGCTGTTGAAGTTGACAATTCCACTGATAAGAGTGTGGATTACCGTCCAACGAGGGACCACTGCTATGAGAGCTACTGGAAGTGCCTACATTGGAAGCAGGCATCGGGGGCACCGCAACATTGTTTATCGGTGACCCCTTTGACATGCTAGGTGGAGACTGTTTTATGGGAGGAAACAATGCACCATAGTTAGCAACATTGGGATTGGAGCCTGGGTCGCTATTTACAGCCTTGTATTCCTGGGGAATAGGCAAGGGTGGTGTGGGCAGAGGTTGAGTGTTTTCTGAACACTGAGAGATGGCTACAGCCGGAGGTGAAGATCGGTTTACTCCTGTAACTGAAACTGGTTCTAATTGTTGTGTACGTTCAGGATATTTTATGTTCTTCGCTAGTATGCTAGTTCCTAGTTTTGAACAATGTAGTTGATCCTTATATAGTTTTTTCTTGTAAGCCCCGGACGGCGATGTGAAATACGGGGTATTATTAATGAAAGCATTGTTAGTTTCTTGACAAAATTTATGTAAAGTCAGGTTGCCAGCATCGGCAGTGCGGCGCTGGAATCCATAACATGGCAGGATGATTGATGAAAAGAAAATAGATGCTTTAGGAAATTTCTTGCGCAACAACACCTCCAATGTAGCGAGTTGTGAGGTGCTTATGATGTGATTGTTCATAATATTGTTGACACCGATATGGACTGTTGTTCTTCTAATTCTATCATTCACCTTGAATTTCCGCAGTGTAGAGGTCAGATCGAGGTAGTTTCGCTGTCAGAAGATGACATGCGGTCACTATAGATTCCCTTGAGCAGAGAGTCTCCAATGACGACATGAGTTGCACTGTCATCCATTGTTATTTCACGCTGTTGACGCGCCCGTTTGATTTCTTGCCACTGATAGCTGTCATCTTTCATGCGTTCTTGTTTATTATAGTTGTTGCTTGTTTGGGCTGGTTGTTGATGCTCAGTAGTGGTAGTGGCTGAGCTCTTTAACTTCTCGTCTGCTGCTGGAGTCTACACTTGAGGCCTGGGACCTATTGCTGACACGCACATCAATGGGGTAGATGGATGGTGCGCGTTCTACAGGTTAGTAGTGATAGATAGGTAGGTAGGTAGGTAGGCAGGTAGGCAGGTAGGTAGGTAGGTAGGTAGGCAGAAAGGTAGGTGGCTGGCTGACTGGGTGGGTCGGTGGGTCGGTCGGTGGGTCGGTCGGTGGGCCGGTCGGTGGGCCGGTCAGTCGGTCGGTCGGTGGGTGGGTGGGTCGGCCGGCTGGCAGGCAGGCAGGCAGACAGATAGATAGATAGATAGATAGATAGATAGATAGATAGATAGATAGATAGATAGATAGATAGATAGATAGATAGATAGATAGATAGATAGATAGATAGATAGATAGATAGATAGATAGATAGATAGATAGATAGATAGATAGATAGATAGATAGATAGATAGATAGATAGATAGATAGATAGATAGATAGATAGATAGATAGATAGATAGATAGATAGATAGATAGATAGATAGATAGATAGATAGATAGATAGATAGATAGATAGATAGATAGATAGATAGATAGATAGATAGATAGATAGATAGATAGATAGATAGATAGATAGATAGATAGATAGATAGATAGATAGATAGATAGATAGATAGATAGATAGATAGATAGATAGATAGATAGATAGATAGATAGATAGATAGATAGATAGATAGATAGATAGATAGATAGATAGATAGATAGATAGATAGATAGATCCCCGCCAGGAGCCGGGCCGAGCCAGCTAGTTTATTTATATAATCACGTTTCATGAAAGAACCCACAGTTTGACGACACCTCTGAACTACCCCATATAAATTCCCTCAGTCTGCCAAAAGCGAAAACCGCGCAGACAAAATTCAAAAACAGCGGGTGTGTGTCTTGCTAAAGCGGTAATACTCTTAAAATGATGGAATGAATGCGGGAGACATAAAATATATACCGCATTTAACAAACATTGAAATCTGCTGTACAATCTCCAGAACAAAAATGTTTTTGCTGGTGGACATAATTATAAGGTTATATGCTAAATCTCATCATTTTCCCTCAGTTGGTTACTGAGATATTGAATTTTATATTGAGGCAACAACAAAAAAACACACTATAAGACCTGACACACTGTTTTGACTTACAAATTGTTAATATGGTAGCAGACACGTTATATTATACATCAAATTAAAGGAGGCTGTAAAGGGAAAACTAATGCATTCATATGTTATCTATAGTTTGATTTATAAGCTCATGGCAGTTATTGGAAGTTTGAATAAGCCGATTTATCATCTCATGGCAATTAATCAGTTAAATTAACAATCAGGATCGGTTTGGTTAAAATAACAAGGACTATCTAATATGTTAAGGTACGTCAGGATCGGCTTTGTTAAAGTATTTCATGAATAAAAGGTATCCCAATAGCCGACACTGCCTTTAGGGTATGAAGGGATAGATATTCACATATTCATTTCAGGCTACGACATAAGAAGTGGGTCTCTTCCCCGTCGCCTTTTCTAACTAATGGGCAGGTGTACAAACGGGCAACACATGCGCATCTTGTATAAAACACACACTGTGATGTGCGTTACAATGTTTATCCAGATGTCTTCAGTGTTTTCAGGCCAAACGCGGAATATACTGGGTGTATCTTTAATGACTGTGGGGTTTTTGAAAATATTGCCCTTCCAAGTTTTTTATTTATCTTTCATGCTGCATAAGTTCACAGAGGGTGAATACAAAACTTGGAAAGGCAATATTAAAACCCAAAAAAATATAGTCATTTACAATACCCCCTAACTAAAATAACTCAAGCAGCGTTATGGAATGCACACGGGAAAATAGCTATCTACGCATGGTTCGTGTATGAACACGGTGTCCCTACAATGTGTGTGCATTTGGCAACTGGTAATAGCTTTCGCTTTAATAGATCCAGTGCCGAACAAAAAGCTGGTTTGGGCAAAACACAACTGAATATCGGGAAATAGGAAGTATGGGTGTGTTACAGTTATGTCTTAAAAGTTGTTAATATGGTAGCAGACATGTCTTATTGATCAAATTAAAGGAGGTTGCTTAGGAAAAACTAGTGTATATAATCCCCTTGCAGATAACGGGAAGTCGCTTAAGGTGATTAACCATCGCTTGTCACTTAATTAGTTTATTTACTGTTTGAACTCTTTCAGTCTGAAATATTTGTATCTTTTAGCAGAAGCTGTGCTGTTCTTCAAAGCGGCATCCTCTTCTCACTTGTATCCCACGGTGGATCACAAACCAACAACCAACCCACGCCAAACCGTCTTTTCTTTTCCCATCTGCTCCGGCTATCTCTTCAACCTCTGCATTTTATTAATCTCTGTGTCTAATTCGCTTCGCTGTGAGTTTCAAGTTGCTCTTTGTGACGAAGGGCTTATGAACATAATTCGTCATTCCCGTCTACCACGTTCGAAACAGTCGCTAGCAGCAGACCGCCTGGCGTTGGTTTCCATAAAATGGCTTGAGTGCCGAGCGTTCAGAAATCACTGGCTAACTACTGAACGTACACTTGCCAAGAAATCACCAACAGTCAGACAAATGTTGGATTTGACTGCGACGTCCTGTTAAGGATACGCAACTAACTCAACTGTCTCCTGTTGGTTCCAAAGAATAACTTTATAGTTATATGAGTGGCATAGAGGTAGCGATGTCTGTCACACGCTGAGGAGGTGCCGGATTTGATCTCAAGATAGGGTTTGAAATCTTTTTTTTTTTTTTTTTTTTTTAGTAACCACTGTTATATACGTGGGTAAGTTAATAAGTAAGCCACAAATGGTTGTAGAAAAATAACTAACTATGATAACAACTTGAAACCAGTTTATTTGTATACATACATTGTCCCTTTATTTCTCAACATAGTTTCCACCAACATTGATGCACTTATCCCATAGTTCTTCTTCTTCTTTCGTTCGCTTGAAATATGTCTATAACTGCAATGCTGTCTCTTGTATGAATTGAACTGTCTTTTTCAGTTCACACAGCGGTCCATAGAGTTTATCTTCCACTGTCGTATCTCTAGGCCAGAAGGTTTGCCTAGATATGTTATATTTTGGGCAGTCTTGGAGTATGTGCTCTGCTGTCTGCGACGCCAATCCACATGTGCACATGGCTGTTTCACCAATCTTGAATTTTGTATACATGTGGTTGCGTAATCTATTGTGCCCTGTTCTGAGGCGCAGAATAATGACTTGTTCTGGTCTATCCATAACGTGGTAGTCATCTTGAGCAGGTTTTGGTGGCTTTCTGACTGATTTGACCATTCTTTTCTTTTGGTGGTATGTTATAGACACGTCAGGCTGTTCTTCTTTGGCTCCTTCCTTAGCCAATTGATCAGCTCTGTCGTTTCCGGGTACTCCACAGTGGGATGGTATCCACTGTATGGTGACCTTATGTTGACTGCTAAGTTTTCAGAAAGTAGTGTCTTAGTACTGGCAATTTCCCAGACAGGAGCGCCTCGAGTACAGATTTTGCATCTGTCAATAGCACCACAGGTTGTGTACCATTGCTGGTATTTAGTAATTTCTCTGTTGCTATCTTGATTGCCTCAATTTCAGCATCGTAGTTATGGCAGTACTTTCCTGTCGGTACTCTAGCTGTGTCCCTGGTATTATTTGGGTATTCTATGTACACTCCCGCTCCTCCATTTCGAACAGCATTTTGTGCTGACCCATCTGTGTAGACTCGGATCCAGAGGTCATGTGGGTATTCTTCATCAAGGAAGCTGAGAGTGGCTGTTCTGTGCTGCACACTGTTCTGTTCTTCCTTGTCAAATATTCCTCTCACTTTTGTCTGGATTTGTAATGGTAGTCTATGCTCATCTTTCCATGGAGTTCGCTCTGGAATAGTTGTTAGGGGGATACCAACTGTGGGCAGATCGGTGGTTTCTCTGCAGAGTCGTTTGGCCTGGTGGATAAAACTACTTCTTTTCAACCGCCCCATAGCTAGGTTTTCAAATCTGTTCTTCATAGGGTGGCCTGGCAAGCTGAGGAACTTTTCTGCTTGTATTAGCGTTTTCGTATCTCTGCGCTCACTCAGTGCTTGTGTCCTCCCCATCTTCTCCATTTCCACTATAGGGGTTGATCTCATCCCTCCTGTGGTGACTCTAAGTGCTTGATTTTGCACTTTGTCCAGCTCTTGTAGTGTGGTTTTTGATGCCGAACACCATGCAAATGACCCGTATTCCAGGTGTGGTCGTATGCTCTGTTGATAAACTTTGCTAAGTATTTTCCCACTGGCTCCCCTTGTGGTTCCACTTAGCTTTCTCAAGATGGCTATTTTCCTTCTGGCTTTTGCTACTGCTTTGTTGATGTGATTTCTCCATGTCAGCCTGCCATCAAATGTTACTCCAAGGTATGTTGGTTCTTTATCTTCTCGTAGGGGTATTCCATTTATCTTGATGGTCCCTGCCTTTTGTTTTGGAGAGAGGGTAAATAGGGTGGTGCTGCACTTGTCAGTGTTTATGCTTACACACCATCTATTTGCCCATGCAACAAATGTATCTACAGCTCTTTGTAGTAATCTGGTGGCCACTGATGCATGTTCATTTGTGCTCCATAGAACCAGGTGATCGGCGTACATTGCGGCTTTAATTCCATGCGGTAGATTAGCAACGAGATCATTGATGAAGATTAGAAAGAGTGTGGGGGACAATACTCCGCCCTGGGGAACTCCGTGACGCAATAGTGCTTTCTTGCTCTTTAGTCCGTCTATATGTACTCGGGCTCTTCTGTTGTGCAAGTATGCTTTCACCCATTTGTACATTCTTCCATTGACTTTGCAGTTTCTCAGTTTATTCATCAGACCTTCTTTCCAGACTTTGTCAAAAGGCTTTCTTCAAATCTATCCATGCCGCAAACACCAGCTTCTTCTCTTGGAATGCATCCTTAATTTCTTGAGAGAGGTTGAGGATGCATTCCAAGAGAAGAAGCTGGTGCTTGCGGCATGGATAGATTTGAAGAAAGCCTTTGACAAAGTCTGGAAAGAAGGTCTGATGAATAAAGACATTTTGAAAGAAGTTAACTTGTAAAGAGGACTAGTTACTCGTTTCAGAAGACGACAACCCACATTCTTTGGGCAAAGTCATGGGAAAGCAGGGGTATGTCGTCACAACGCGAAAGTTGGTAGGGAGGTGACGAGCTGGGGAGGAAGAGTAAATGCTAGATAGTCTGATATCATGGCGTGGAGGAACATAGGTATCAGAAATTATTGGAAGCACTAGAGACAAATGCTGTTGACAGACATGATCACCAAACCCACACGGCAATGGACTATAAGAAGATTGGCAGTACAAGAGACAGAAGCTGTGGACAGACATGATCACCAACGCCACACGGCATGGACTATAAGAAGATTGGCAGTACAAGAGACAGAAGGCTGTGGACAGACATGATCACCAACGCCACACGGCATGGACTATAAGAAGATTGGCAGTACACGAGACAGAAGGCTGTGGACAGACATGATCACCAACAGCCACACGGCATGGACTATAAGAAGACTTGGCAGTACACGAGACAGAAGGCTGTGGACAGACATGATCACCAACAGCCACACGGCATGGACTATAAGAAGATTGGCAGTACAGAGACAGAAGGCTGTGGACAGACATGATCACCAACACCACACGGCAAGGACTATAAGAAGATTGGCAGTACAAGAGACAGAAGGCTGTGGACAGACATGATCACCAACGCCACACGGCATGGACTATAAGAAGATTGGCAGTACACGAAACAGAAGGCTGTGGAGAGACATGATCACCAACACCACACGGCATGGACTATATGTAGGAGAAGCCTGTCATAGCTTTCTGAACGGATGAAGCATCCAGTTCTCAGAGCAATATTTGTGCAATGTTTTTCAGTTTTATTTGTAATTGTAAAAGTACAGAATTGTGGTCAGAGTTGATATCAGCACCGGGGTATGTTTTTGGCACTTTCAACATTGTTTTTAAATCTATAATCTAAAAATAAGAAACATACCTGACTCGCTAATCAGCACCCAGCTGGTACAGTCAGTAGCTGCACGCTGATAGATGTATAGCCGAGGAGGCCTGATCACCAGCGAACGTGCCCGGAGAGCAATGATGATACTCCAAACTGAAGTGAATGGAATATGTGAAGGTTATGTTCACACAGGAAGCCATTGCATTATAAAAGCGTTCACATGCATCGTCACTTCATTCCAGTATAGAAACCGTTTGAAAATATTATTTAATAATTACTTAATTGTGAAAGAAGCTTAAAGCCACGCACTACATCCTCCGGTAATCTATGATAACACACTTAATTTATCTTCTAGGTTTTACCATATCTCTAATGTAGTAGATTATGGACTGTTTTGATAACATTTATATGCACACACGAAACACAACGAAATCTAGGACACTCACAGGCGGTTGGCCGTGTTTAGGGCCCAATGGATATCGTATGAAGTGTTGTGCTATGCATGGTCGTCTCCTAGAGGGAGCTATGTCATAATAGGTCACATGTGCTTTCAACCGTGAAAACAAACCCTTACCGCTGTGCAGTTTATTATATTTTACGCGTCCAAATATAGGGTGTATTTTAATGACTGTGCAGTGTTTGAAAATATTGCGGGTCCAAGTTTTGTATTTACCTAGAATGTTGCATAAACTTTACACAGGGTGAATACAAAACTTGGACCGGCAATATTTTCAAACACTGCACAGTCATTAAAAATTACACCCTATATCTTTGTTCCTGCCACGAGGCGCCGTCGTCATTTGGAGGTGATAGGTTCAAATCCTGGTCGATAACTATAGTTTTCATTGTTTATGTTTTCTACTGCGTTCTCTAGTCTCTACTTCATTCTTCTAACTTCTATGAGCGACAAACAATACGTGTGTGCTTATTTATGAAACGTTTATATGGAACAGTGGTAAACAGAATATTGTTGGGAGGGGATGGTTCGGCTTTGATATCAAGGACCCTTGAGGTGTGGATGTACAGAAGAATATGTTGGGAGGGGATGGTTCGGCTTTCATATCAAGACCCTTGAGGTGTGGATGTACAGAAGAATATTGTTGGGAGGGGTTGGTTCGGCTTTCATATCAAGACCCTTGAGGTGTGGATGTACAGAAGAATATTGTTGGGAGGGGATGGTTCGCTTTCATATCAAGACCCTTGAGGTGTGAATGTACAGAAGAATATGTCGTTGTTTGTAGAAACAAACACAAAATATCAAATAAAGAGATTCTAGAATAACTGGGAATGAAAGAGGGCTCATGAAAGAAATAAAACAGAGGCAAGTAAAATATTACGGCCACGTTAAAAGACAAAACAATCTTATAAAAACCATACTGTGGGGGGAGGGGGGTGAAGGCGAGCGAGCAAGAAGTAGACAACTGAGACGATAACATCAAGATTTGGACGAACAGCAATCTCACAGAATGTACAATCAATGCGAAAGACAGATTCAGTGTTGGTGATCATTTGCAGCCAACCTTCATTGTGGAGACGGCACCTAATGTATTGATTGATGGTTCAACGAAAGTCGCAATGGGGATACCACCGAGTGCTTCTAAGGTATCGAATCGAACGCCTAGATTTTGCCGATAATGATGAAACAAATAGAAGAACTTGTCTGAATGTCTTTCACGCTAAACATCATTCGACAGCTAGAAATCGCAAAAAAGCAGTAGGCCAACTGCGACGCGGCACAGGCAAATTATCAAATTAGAGGCATATGGGATAAAACCCGGTGTAAAGTAGTCGATTATCTTGCCAGTACTTACAGCTGGTTCCTGCTACTTAATGTTCTTTATTGTATCTTCCCCCCCCCCCACCCCACACATACACACACACACACAAACACACACATACACACACACACAGTTGGATTCTCAACTGATTCATCGCCAAACAAAGAGTAGGTGTGGACCAAACATTCATGGTACACAATCAAATGAACAAGCATCAAAATGTACTCGTATATTTACGTTCACTGAACATTGCAATTGAAGAAGTTAACACGAAACAAAACCAAAATATCACGATGACCCTATATGGCGATATATAGTCCTTCTGTCCAAATTGGAGGTCACAGTTAGCAATATATTATCCTTCGGCACTGAATCGGTTAACTTGGAGAGCTCTGCAGCACACCCCCGGGGACACGTTGTTTCTATACCCGGTCGGGAGAAGAGCCATTACACCGACTTGACTCCGGTAAACTATTTCTATACTCGGTCTGGAGAAGAGCCATTACACCGACTTGACTCCGGTAAACTATTTCTATACTCGGTCTGGAGAAGAGCCATTACACCGACTTGACTCCGGTAAACTATTTCTATACTCGGTCTGGAGAAGAGCCATTACACCGACTTGACTCCGGTAAACTATTTTCTATAACTCGGTCTGGAGAAGAGCCATTACACCGACTTGACTCCGGTAAACTATTTCTATACTCGGTCTGGAGAAGAGCCATTACACCGACTTGACTCCGGTAAACTATTTCTATACTCGGTCTGGAGAAGAGCCATTACACCGACTTGACTCCGGTAAACTATTTCTATACCCGGTACGCGCAATTTAAGTCCAACTTAAGAAGTTGATATCTAGTTATGTCCCAGTTATCTTAAGCTTGTTCATAATGTGCTCGCGAACCATTGTTGGATTTATGATGTAGATTTCACGGTATTGTGAAAATGAACTTCTAGATCACAATGTTTTGTTATTTTTTCAATTTTCAGAATTGTATTCTTTCTTTTGCTCAGAGTGGTTCATTTAGATGGATAGATGGAGTTGGTTCATCATCTTTATCGACAACGACGATGTCGTTGTCGTCGTTATTGTGATTATAATCACCATCATTGTTATAATCTTCATCATCATCACCGTCATTGTTATAATCTTCATCATCATCACCTTGATTGTTATAATATTCATCATCATCACCGTCATTGTTATAATCTTCATCATAATCATTGTCATTGCTATAATCTTCATCATCATCATCGTTATTGTTATAATCTTCATCATAATCACTGTCATTGCAATAATCTTCATCATCATCAACATAAATGTAATTGCTATAATCTTAATCCTCATCATCATCATTGTCATTAGTCCTCATCAACACCATCATCATCATCACAGACATTGTTATAATGTTCATCATCATCATCATTGACATTACTGTGCTAACATGTGTATATTTCAGCTTGAAGGATGTATCTAGTTATTGTATTTTATGTTGTGTGAATTCTGCAGTATGTACCTGTCGAGATACAGCGAAATATGCCAGGCAACAAACCGTGCAATCTATTGTTGTGTCTTCGTTATTCAAAATCATCATAACTGTCAATGTTATAAAGTGCATCATCATCAACATCACTATTATTGTTCTCATCATCATCATCATCATCATCATCATCATCATCATTGACATAAGCCTGGGTCATTGACATTGAGTTGAGTGACCCGGCATGAGGAAGAATGGAGATGAGAGTGGGAGACAGTAAAGTGACTGACCTGGCTATGAGAAGACAGCCAGTCCGGAGAAATAAAATAGTGAGGGTAGAGGGAAAAAACCCCTAGGGGGATGGGGCGAAAGACAGTTGTGTGTTGTGTGAAGTCAGGAGACTGGAAAGTCAGTGAGAGAAGAGACTGACTGCGGGGCAGGTCGTTTCAGAGAGTCGAGTTTGAGATACCGAAGGAGTCGGTAGTCCACGTACAACGGGGTTGTGTTGTTCTCCGAGTTGTGAAGACAGGCCTGAACCAGAGTGGGTTCTATAGGGAATTGAGGGCCAAACCCAGAGTGGGTTGCATAGTTGAGCAGTGGCTCCAACCCAATGTGTGGGTTGTATTGTGGGAGATCCAGCCGTGGATAGTAGCTGGATTACCTGTCTTGTGAATGTGATGAGAAGCAGGCCGTGAGAAGGCATTGATGTGTGCTGGTTAAATTGTGAGGAGGATATTTATATTCTATGGATTATATTGTTTCTGGATGTATAAACATGTTCCGTTGTCCGTCTTATTTCTGTAATAAAGGATTATGTGCGCCAACGGAATCTTGTTTAATGACTGGTGAATATGCACTGCAGGGGTGAGTTATATTGCAAGGACAGTTAAATATCTCCATTGACACCCTCTGAGTATCGTTACTTAGACAACGACCATCACACGATAAGATCAAGCAAAGATCATCAAGAACATTGATATTATCATCAAGAAAACTTGTGACAATCTGGGAGGCTACGTCCGTGCAAGATTGAGGATAACTGGGAGCTCGTCGCTTAGTAAAGAGTTTCTGACAGCTGCATTCGGTCAAGGAACACCGTGCAATATTGAGGTATATGTGGGCTCTTCGCTGAAAGAGAGGAGTTATTATCGGTGACTTAGTTCCATCAATTTAGACTGTACTGCTCCAAGAAATTAATGTGAACTCTTCAGTGTGTGCGCCAGATAATTCACACAGACAGACGAGAGTTAATGATCAAGCTAGCAGACAGGTCACACTACAGGTATATTAACGAGGGTCAGCACACGGAAACAGACGAGGCGGGACGCCAGAAGAATTAACGCAGCACAAATCGACCGGGAAAGTCGATTGCAGTAGCAGGGGTGTTTGGTCACGGACAGCACAGAGGAAATGTCGCAGGGACATAACGGTGTTTGCAACAAGTGCGGTCAGTCCTAGTGTGTGTGTGTTTGACAGGATTGAACCAAAGATTGAAGACAGCGAGCAATTTCGTCGCAACATCCTGTGTGTGGGGAGAATTTTGTGTGTGTGTGCTGATGCGACGCACGGTGTGGTCACGAGTCGCCAAGTGAAGAATTTCACCACAGCTAACACGGGGGAGGACGGTGGAAATTGTGTTTCCACGGACAAATCGGGTCAGCGCTGTTTATGAGGACAGGTGAAAAGGGGATAGTAACAGTGCCCCTACCGCCAGAGTTGGGGCGGGTTAGTGGTGTAAAGTGTATTTTCCACGGAGAATTTTCGGACATTACTTTGTTCACAGCCGGGTGGGGCTGAGAAGGTTGACCTTGGGTGGCAAGGCTGTTTAACAGTAAGCAGTTACTGAGAAAAATTTCCACGGAGTTAAAAGAGCAGCCGGGTGGGGCTGTCAAGTTTGTGTGAAAACTGTTTTACGGAGGAATTTTTCTCTGAGAGTGATAAAGAGAAATTGAGGGTGACATTGTGAGTAGGGGGTGGAAGGAGGAAAGGTACTCAGGAGAATTTCCACGACCTATGGTGGTCAAGATGACTCATTGTGAATGAACAAAACAAGGCGTTTTGTGTGAAACCAGACTTGATTGTTCGTCTTTGTTAAAGGCCCTTTGTGTTCATTACTTTATAATCAGCAAACATTTTGACAACGAATGATGACGTGTCGGCTCCGCGAACATAGTTGCATACAGTTGCCAAAAAGAACTGACGGTACAGATTGAAAGAGACCAGAGACAAGCCGAACGAGAACAGAGACAGGCAGAACTCGAGGCAAAACGCCTGCAGGAAAAAAAGTTAGCTGAGAGAGAACAAAGACAGGCTGAAATAGAAGCCAAGCGTCTACAGGAAGAAAAGTTAGCTGAGAGAGAACAAAGACAGGCTGAAATGGAAGCCAAGCGTCTACAGGAAGAGAGAGAGACACAATTGAAACTAGAAATGACACAACTGGAACTTGAAAAGTTAAAACAAACAAATGCGGTGGAAATCGAGAAAGAGAAGATTAAGATGGAAGCGGAAATTGCTATTAAAATGTTAGAATTTGCATCGAAGGGTCAAAGTGAGGAAAGTAGAAAACCGTCTCAGTCGTCAAAGAGACTAAAACTGCCATACTTTACGGACCGAGACAACCTTGAAGCTTATCTTGACAGATATCAGGCATCAGCGAAAGTGTTAGGCATCCCCGAAGAACAGTATGCTATTAGACTAGGGGAGCTTCTTACGGGTAAGGCACTAGACACCATGTTCAATTTACCTGTAGAAGAAAGAAACACTACACTATCTTACGTCAACGTTTGCTGACAAAGTTCCAACTAACTGAACATGGATATAGAACAAAGTTTAGACAGTTAGTACCAGAGACAAATCAAGATTTCACAGATTTTGTTAACACTGTAAAGAATACATTTAACAAATGGATGGAGCTTGCAGAAGTAGGGAAAGATTTTAATAAATTAGTAGATCTAATGTTAAGAGACAAGGTAGTATCTGCATGCAATTCTAATTTAGTGGCGTTCTTTGAGGAACGGAAGCCAAAGGACATAGACACAATGTCTCAGTTAGGGCAAAACTACATGACTGCACATCCTAACGTATCTATTGGGAAACTAATGAGTGAGGAAATAGTCTGTGCAGCGTACACTAAACAGGACCAGAATCCAGTCATCAGACCAAGGGCGAAAAGTGTGGATTCAGCACAGAAAGGTGAGCCGCAAGAACTTCAAGATAATGGTTTCCGAGGAAACAATGTTGTAGAGTAGGACAATACCCATATAGAAGAGGGAACTTCCAGAGACGTCCAAATTATGCCGGATGTTGGAATTGTGGGAGCTGGAGACACAAGGCAGCAGAGTGTGATACACAACCATCAGATGGACCAACGAACAACAGTAAAAGGGAGATTACTTGTTTCAAATGTGGAAAGAAGGGACATATCAGCCATCAATGTAGGATGAGAGAAACAAGAGCACTCAAATGCAGCGCAAGTAATTGAGACGCTGAACAATGAAGATTGTAGTGGGTGCAAACCTCTTTTTGAAAAAGACAGTCAGCCAGTCCTAATATGTGGTCATACAGTAAAAGCAGGATCAGAAGTGCATGAAGGAGGAAGTCTGAAGCTGCATCAGGGATTTGTCAATGATAGACCAGCGTTAACAATTAGGGATTCCGGATGTACGTCTATCGGAGTGAGGAGAAGTTTAATAGATCCCCTCGGATTATACAGGGGAAAAGATTAGATGCATAACATTCAACGGCACAAGTAGAGTTCTACCCATTAGCCATAAATAACAGTAAAAACACCATATATCACTGGAAGAGTGACAGCGTGTGTTTGGACTCACCAGTGCTGATTTGGTCATAGGAAATGTTATAGGAGTTAAGATTGTACAGAAGAGGAAGTAGTTTATTGGGACCAAAAATATAGTGCAAGCAGTAATGAGGTAGTTACCACAAGAGAACCTAAATTAGAGAGTATAGCTGAGGTAGAAGAGGCACTTGAAGTAGACACAGGAACTCAGGACAAGGATAGTACAGCTGAGCAGATGAGAATGGATCCCAAATATAGTGCTAGTGACTCCCAGAGACAAGATACTACTCTGAACAAATGTTCCCAAGGGTTAGGAGAGTAGAACATAGGCAGTCAAAGAAAGGTAGATGGTGCTTCGAGAGGAAGAACAATGTTCTCACTCGCAGGTTTTCAGATAGCAGAACTGCACGTTGGCAAGCAGCAGTACCTTTAGCGCATAGAGACCAATATACTAGAACAGCTCAGGATAATGCATGTGCAGGGCACATAGGCATAAGGCGTATGCAGCAGAAAGAAAGGGGCCAGATATATGGGCCAAAGATTGAATAAAAAGGTCAGACTAAACAGAGACTCAAGTGTAACGGTGCAATATGCAGATAGGAAAGTTTGAGTCAGGTTCAAAAGAGTTTTCGCGACATTACTGACCCAGGGCTAGGGATAGCAAACAGATGTTGTAATTGTAGAGGTACCATGAGTCATGGGTATGGGGCGAAAGACAGTTGTGTGTTGTGTGAAGTCAGGAGACTGGAAAGTCAGTGAGAGAAGAGACTGACTGCGGGGCAGGTCGTTTCAGAGAGTCGAGTTTGAGATACCGAAGGAGTCGGTAGTCCACGTACAACGGGGTTGTGTTGTTCTCCGAGTTGTGAAGACAGGCCTGAACCAGAGTGGGTTCTATAGGGAATTGAGGGCCAAAACCCAGAGTGGGTTTGCATAGTTGAGCAGTGGCTCCAACCCAATGTGTGGGTTGTATTGTGGGAGATCCAGCCGTGGATAGTAGCTGGATTACCTGTCTTGTGAATGTGATGAGAAGCAGGCCGTGAGAAGGCATTGGTGTGTGCTGGTTAAATTGTGAGGAGGATATTTATATTCTATGGATTATATTGTTTCTGGATGTATAAACATGTTCCGTTTGTCCGTCTTATTTCTGTAATAAAGGATTATGGCGCCAACGGAATCTTGTTTAAATGACTGGTGAATAGTGCACCTGCAGGGTGAGTTATATGCAAGACAGTTAAATATCTCCATTGATACCCCCTGAGTATCGTTACCTAGACAACGACCATCACACGATAAGATCAAGCAAAGATCATCAAGAACATTGATATTATCATCAAGAAAACGTGTGACAATCATCATCATCATCATTGTCAATTTTATAATAATAATAACTAATAATAATAATAATAATAATAATAATCACTGCCATTGTTATAATTTTGCATCATCATCATCATCATCATCATCATCATCATCATCATCATCATAATCATCATCGTCATCATCATCATCATTATTATCATTCATCATCAATGTCATTGTTATATATCTTCATCATCATCAACATCACTGCTATTGTTGTAATCTTCACCATCATCATCATCTAAAGATGACGACGACGGTAATTTTGATGAAGATGGTATTGATGTTGATGGTTATGGTAATTACGATAATGAGGATGATGATCATAGTAACTATAATGTTGATGATGCCTAGATGTTCCGTACTGTTTAAACAGTAAGACAGGACTTTTTTTTACATTCCTTCATGTGAATTTGGCATTTGGTGCTAAAGCTATTTTGAATAGACTCATCGGCCTTCAGTTGGTGATGTCATCAATATCTAATTGTAAAGATGAGAAGTAGAGAAGGCGGGGCAGACTGAGAAACGTGATGCTGGATGGAATGCGATGGTGACACGGAAGAATATCATATTCAATTAAATTGATCCTTCTGTGAGGTCGTAGTCAGATATGACTGAGCTACAGTATGATAGTAGACGGTACTACCAGCTTTCTGTTAGCGCCCCACATTGTGCCAACGGCTTCGGGCGGAGGAGCACAATTGGGAGGTTACAAAACTTATCCTAGTGCTTAAAAAGTCGCTTAAAAGTCGACAGGGTCGACTTCATTGCACCGGGTTAATCCCATATGGCTCCGTCTCTTTCCGCAGCATGGAAAGCGTCGCACAAAGCACGAACTCCGTAGCATTTAGCGACGACCCACAGGAGTCTCCGAAACATTTAACTCGTAAACCAAAGGACGCGGCCCCGAATCGAACCCACAACCTTCGGAGCACGAGTCAAACGGCTTTACCACTTCGCCACAGAGACTTCCAAGTTAATGCAACCTAAAAACAAAATGTTACGACAGGGCAGACCTGACTCTAAGCCTTGTTCAGCAACTGGTCTAGGATCGAAGCTCCGACAGGCGGACAATTAGAGCATTGCATTGCTGATCC
>JACEFZ010027050.1:0-160473 GCA_014155875.1 Cepaea nemoralis | reverse complement strand
ACGTAAAATTCAAACCACGGCTCTGGGAGGCCCTTTGATGACTTTAAAATTCAAACCACGGCTCTGAGAAGCCCTTTGATGAGGTTAAAATTCAAACCACGGCTCTGGAAAGCCCTTTGATGACGTAAAAATTCAAACCACGGCTCTGGGAAGCCCTTTTGATGACGTAAAAGTTCTATAATTTTACATAATTGAGAAATTATTTGCTCAGGGTTATCACAGCCTTCGAGCCTCTTTATTTGCTAATTATTGAACTGATTACAGAATTTTACTGGACATCCTTTCACTGGAACAACAACAAGCGTCTCCCGACCTTGATAAACTGATTTGAGAAAACGTTAAATACCTTCTGGTTTAGGCATTCTTTGAAGGTTTCTTAGTACTTCGCGTGGTAGCCGGGACGGCCCAATTCAGTATCCTGGTCAAGTGGCTCCATTTCGCATCCTATACCAGTGTATAAGAACACGAAGGCATGTTGTTTTCTTGTTGATATAACGTTTATTTGGGTAAGATGACAAAGCTTCGATGTTCTCCTCCACTCAAGACTAAGGCCGGATCTCAACTGCCCTTGCCAACCCAATACGTCACGATTGAGCATCTCCTTCCCTTTCACTCTCGATGCTCAATCGTGCTGTATCTGTTTCCCACTAGATTCTAATATTACCCCAGAACTCCCTTACTGTTACAACTGTTCACGGCTCGGATGAGAAGAATGACACGTTCCAAGCCTAAAACTAGCAGATGCCCAATGTCCAAGGAAAGAAGAGAAGAAGCCGCTACCAACAAATCAACAAATTCTTGACACAGTAGCCAACCAATGAAAACAAAGTACAACACACCGTCAGTAATGCAAGAAATGGAAAAAAAAAATCTAGCTTAGCATACAGCAAGAGGTAGGAACTGTTTAGCTCAGATGAAGAAAGAAAAAGAAGGCATACTACAAGCGATTCAAACAGAAAGAGAACAAGTAAGAAGTGACAGGGAGCTAATCTGACAAAGCAAGCCAACAGCCACGCCAAAGACAACTAAGAAACCTCAAGCTAGAGTCCACGTCAAAGACTGTCAGAGAAACCTCAAGCTGAAACCAGTAATACATTCACAATGACAATCACATTCATGGAAAAACATTGTTTACCCAGAAAGATGACAAAAGCTTAGACAGCATAGAGGAGAGAGTTGATAAATTTATCAAAGATCACAAAGAGATATTCAGATGGACCAAACTACCTGAAGAAGAGGCAGTCAATCCAATGGCAGCACTGCTCCTGTTTCAGGCACAGAAAATTGGCTAAAAAAGGAACAATGCAAATAAACCAAAGGATGAGTCCTAAGGACTGCAACCTACTCAAAACAGATGAGCTAGGAGCCAACACTGACAAATGGAAAAGCGGGAAGAAACAGGCGCAAAGGAAAACCCATCGGCCAAACCCCCACCTGACGTCACAGGAGTAAACTCTACTGCATCGAAAAGTCAGCTGAAACAGATGAAAGAAACTAAATTCACACCATGAACTACCACAATTATAACCAAAGCTGTCAGCCTACCGACATCTAAATTCAAGAAATACTGCTGTGCACATCTAATATTAACTTAATTTTTCTTTAAACAAATTGTACCACCAAATTGACAGAGTGGCCATGAGGAGTCATCTAGGATCCATTCTAGCAGACGTGTTTATGGTGCTCTCAGAAAAACAAAGAGCCTCAAATATTAAGTACCTAGTTCTATACCTCTGGTATGTGGATGATATATTATTCATCCCAGAGACCAGACAACAGACTGAATCATTCCACTCCATCATGAACCAAGCCCACAAGAACATTTCTTTGTCTGTTGACCATGATCATAATGACACCTTATTATTCTTCAAAATACAATTTCGACATTGACAGAAAAGCACCATCCAAAATAATGTCTATTGAAAGAGAATATGGAAAGGGCCAATACCTGCATTTAAACAGCTGTGCAACTATTCAGTATAAGCTTTGCCTGGTACAGACCCTGTTTAATCAAGCTCAGAATGATTTGCTTTGATGACACACTAAAAGAAGTCTGGAATCATCTTAACCATAATCTACAACCTACTGTATATTCAATTGACTTCATCAAGTATGGGTGGAAAACAGATTTAATCAGTCTACAGCAGTGTTTCCCAACCTTTTTTGTGCCATGCCCCACTTAAGCCTTTCTAAAATTCATATTGCCCCCTCCCCCGCCCCACGCCCCCCCCCCCCCTCAACATATACATTATTTTTAATATTCAAAAATTGAAATGTTCACTAAAGAAATTTGAATGATAGGTTTTAGGAAGAAATCACTAGGTAATTATTGAGCAAACACAGTAAGTAAATTTTCAAAACATATAATGGAGAACTGAAATTCAAGTACAAAATAATTTTAATGAAAGATTTTTCTATATTATTTTAATTATTAGTAATTATTTATTATTTAAATTTAGTGAGATCCTTGCGCTTGATGCTTGCTGCAAAGAGATCTTATGTCAGGTTCCAATTTAGTTAACTTCAGTCTCAAGTCTCCCCGTTTTGTTATATTCAGCCGATTTCTTCCATTTTCGAATTGCCCCCCCCCCCCCTTAACAATCGAATTGCCCCCCCCCCCCCCTGTGGGGCGTGGGCCCCACATTGGGAAACACTGGTCTACAGGAATCCCGGTACAGTCAACAGGTCATAAAATGCTTAGCTCGCCGATTTTGAGACTCTTTTTAATAGCCATCATAAAGTTAACAAAGAGAAGACACCTTGTATATTGTATTTGATGAACAATAAATGATTGCTCAAATACATCAAGGCATTAGTAATTAGATGGCTCCAGTCAGTTTTGAGCAAACAGAAAGACTTTATTTTAGATTTGTGATTACCATGGGGAAAACTGATGCACAAAATTCAAACAATATCAGTGACTGTGTTTTAAGTATTTCAGCCCTGGTATAATTCATTTATTCACTTCATATGATATGTAACTCTGCAGTATGTACCTGACGAGATGCAGTGAAATATGCCAGGCAATAAATTGGACAACATATTGTTTGTAGCTTCTGTGTTTAAACTGTAGAAATATATTAATTTTGATTTCTGTTTAATTCCAGCTTTAGCTCTAGAACACTCCAAAATTATAACTGTGTGCCTTAACAAATCAACCATATCTCCCATCAAATGTCAATTGGTCTAAAAATATGGGGCTAGCACCATATACCCAGTACAGCTCATGGTGTGAGAGCTGGTCCTTGACTTGACTTTCACGGATGTGATGTTTATGGTTGTTGTGTTCCTCTTTACTTTCACGGATGTGATGTTTATGGTTGTTGTGTTCCTCTTTACTTTACTTTCACGGATGTGATGTTTATGGTTGTTGTGTTCCTCTTTACTTTACTTTCACGGATGTGATGTTTATGGTTGTTGTGTTCCTCTTTACCTTCACGGATGTGATGTTTATGGTTGTTGTGTTCCTCTTTACTTTACTTTCACGGATGTGATGTTTATGGTTGTTGTGTTCCTCTTTACTTTCACGGATGTGATGTTTATGGTTGTTGTGTTCCTCTTTACTTTCACGGATGTGATGTTTATGGTTGTTGTAGTTCCTCTTTACTTTCACGGATGTGATGTTTATGGTTGTTGTGTTCCTCTTTACTTTCACGGATGTGATGTTTATGGTTGTTGTGTTCCTCTTTACTTTCACGGATGTGATGTTTATGGTTGTTGTGTTCCTCTTTACCTTCACGGATGTGATGTTTATGGTTGTTGTGTTCCTCTTTACTTTCACGGATGTGATGTTTATGGTTGTTGTGTTCCTCTTTACTTTCACGGATGTGATGTTTATGGTTGTTGTGTTCCTCTTTACTTTCACGGATGTGATGTTTATGGTTGTTGTGTTCCTCTTTACTCAATACTTGTTAGTCTCTAATGATGGGGTATCACAGTGAACAAGCTATCACAGTGATCTTGACAGGAACAGCCACAAAGCATGTGCCAAAATATCTCTGGTAGATAACTCAATGAAGGTGATGGTGGCCAACTATGTTTGCTTGGCCGGTCATTCCTCTCCTAATAGCCAGTGTAAACCATTTCTGTGTAGTATATATACTCAGAACAATTCAAGAACAATACAGAGTGATTGTGAAAAATAGGTATAATGCAATAGGTAAAGTATGGAATATAATCGAACAATGGGAAATGTTAAGGGATTTCATTCATCACACGAGCAAAGAAATATTACCGGAGAGAAGCCAAAAGGCTAAGAAATAATGGATGACTGAAGAAATATTAAAGTTGATGGCCAAAAGAAAACAGTAAAAATGATATGCATGCATATAATGAGATAAATAAAGAAATAAGAAATAATTGTGTGAAGGCAAAAGAAAGTTGATTAAATGAACAATGCAAGAAAATTGAATTGAATTCTATTAAAGATACAAAAAATATGCACAAACAAATCAATGAGATTACAGGAAGAAAAAACAGAAAAAATACAGGTTGTTTAAAATCAAAAACTGGAGATATATTATTGGAGGAAGATGCTAACATGGTGAGGTGGAATGAGTATATAAGAGACTTATATGATGGAGAAAGGGCAGAATTAACAGAAGATAGTAACTTAGAAGGTTCATCTATTCTAAAAGAAGAAGTTGATGACGATATAGAGCATATGAAGAAAGGAAAATCAGCTGAGCCAGATGAAATCACAATAGAAGAATTAGAAGTAATGGTAGAATTTGGAGTAGATATATTAACCAAAATGTTAAATGATATTTATAGCAGTGGATATATACCAAGTAATATGTTGAAATCTGTATTTATAGCTATACCAAAAAGACCAGGAGCAATTGAATGAGAATATTTTCATACAATTAACCTCATAAATCATGTCACTAAGCTTCTACTCAGAATTATAATGAGAAGAACATGGAAGAAAATAAAAATGGAAATTGGTGAAGAACAGTATGGATTTGTGGAAGGAAAATGTACAAACAATGCAATATACACATTCAATCAATCATATGCCATGCCGGAAAGCATGGGCGGTCATGACTCGCCATTTCACTCGATCACCGGTATCGTGGATCAGCTCAGTGGTCCTGTCTCGTCCATGCCATGTGGTCAAGCCATCCAGGTATTTTCCTCTTGGTCTGTTCCCTTCGATCTTGCCAGTTGTCACCAAGTTCTCCAATCCATTTCTTCTCATAACATGTCCAAAACATTTTGACTGTCTACGTCTAATTTTTCTAATCAGTTTACGATGTTCATTTGTCTCCTGTAGTACTTGGTCATTGGTTTTTCTGTCTGTCCATGGTATTTGCATTTTCCTCAGAAACCACATTTCTGCATCCATCAGATGTTTTTCAGCTTGACTGCTTATTGTCCACGCTTCACATCCATACAAAAGTAAAGCTTCTTCTTCTTCTTCTTCTTCTTCTTCTTCTTCTTCTTCTTCTTCTTCTTCTTATTCTTCTTCTTCTTCTTCTTCTTCTTCTTCTTCTTCTTCTTCTTCTTCTTCTTCTTCTTCTTCTTCTTCTTCGCGTTCATCCGGCGTGTTTTTTTTTAAATTTTCAGATGTGATTGTGGTGTGTTGTTATGCAACCTTGTACCGAAATCCTTGGGCCAACTCATCCGACTTTTGCGTGCCTTTTTGACCAGGTTAGCAAACCTGGGAGACTCACTTTTGTTGTACCATCTGCATCCCAGCTGGTCAAGTTGGAATGGTCGTAGACTTCAAAGTCATCCCTCAAGGGAAGGCAGGGACAGTCCGTGGCATTTTCCGCTACTCAGGGTGGCTTTCATAGTTGCACAGCCGACACATAACGTCCTGGTGCTGGGCTTACCATGGGAATCGTCAAGTCCTGCTCGTGGATGCTTTAATTCCTCACTTCAATATATTGGGCATTTCGTTTGCCATAGGCCATTCCCACACAAGCCAGACTGGTCTGCAGACGGTATCCACTCAGTGAGTTTACGTTTCGGACATGTGCTTGTCGTTGTGCCCAGAGGACAATTTAGTCAGAGCTGTTCCGGGCACGACAGACATTTGGAAAACTAGCTAGTCATAGCTGTTCCGGACACGAGCATTTGGATCTTAGGGGACTGCGTGGTCTCGAGGTATGGTGTCCGCCTCGAGTGCTGGAGGTCCCGGATTCAAGCCCCGGTGATGACCGGGATTTTTTTCTTGTGGACTTCTAGTAATAAAATTTCCTCTGGTCTCTGAGTAGTAAGATCGGACGCCCATGTGTATTGTTGTGCACGTAAAAAATCCCTTGGCAGTTGGAAATCGAAAAAGAGTAGCCTAACGGCGCTGCCCAGGCAAAATTTCGAGTTAAAAATCTACTCAAAGTATTTCAAGATCCTCGCCGGTGCAGCGGAGTTCGTGCACTGAGCTGAGTTTCTCCAGACTCAGGTTTGAGTTGGGAGGAGAACGGATCACTTATGGGTTGCACCCGTGTGCAACACATCAGAGTCAGGAATGGCTAACGTGTGTTCAGCACTCACAGAATCCACTTGAAAGCCCAATTTAACAGTTGTGAGATGCAGCTTGGAGACCAGAATATAAGAGTAGACAGGTGGAATAAGATCACTACAACAGCTGATCAACTCCATGGTTGCTTGTTTCACTATCATCCAGACTATCCCCTGACTAGAGGGAAAGAGATTAATCTTGTCAGTAAAAAGTCCCTGGTCGAATGGCACAATATCAAAGATGTAGTCCAATTTTTATGTGCACTAGAACGTCACATAGTCTTTTATGCCCTCTTGGAAATTGGCATGAGCAAATAGTCGATTCCTGTTCCTGGATTACAGTAAACTATTTATTCAACACTATAGATAAAATTTTGCTTTACTCTGTGCTTGAAAAAACAAGAACATAATTTACACAAAATGAACAGGGAAAAATATTGTCCGTCGGACCGTCTATTATATTCCATCAATATCATAAAGCAAATAAGATGGTCATTAGGGGCGGTAAATAAACCATGTGCATGCAAGTCTTTGCCGCTAATGCTTTGTATCTTTGGCCTTAATGTTAACATACCGACATATTTCCCAATGTTGTTGTTTAACAGAGAGAATGGGTTTAGATCACATAAATTGCACAAGTACACACATCAGAGTCGGGAGTGGCTAACGTGTGTTCAGCACACACAAAGAATCCACTTTGAAAGCCCAATTTAACAGTTGTGAGATGCAGCTTGGTGACCAGAATATAAGAGTAGACAGGTGGAATAAGATCACTACAACAGCTGATCAACTCCATGGTTGCTTGTTTCACTGTCATACAGACTATCCCCTGACTAGAGGAAAAGAGATTAATCTTGTCAGTAAAAATTCCCTGATTGAATTGGTCCAGAACACTAGTGAAATTCACGCCTACCTTGTTAACGATGTCAGTGTGACTGTAAACATTATTTGTGAGTACCAGTGACAGAAATTTAATAAAAATCAGTTCTGATAATCAAGATGTTCCTCGGGGAGAAATGTCCGCCATCAAACCTTCCCTGGGATTCCTCGACTGAAAAACAGATCCTCAAGGCTGTAATTGAAGAACGAATTTTTGGATTAATTGAATGTGACATGCATGTATCAGATGCAACGAAAGAGTAATTTGCTGAGACGTCTCCAATTTTCAGAAACACGGAGTTGTTGAGAGGTGATATGTGCACTTTTATGAATGAATATGCAATAAGCTACTGATTACCCCACAACGTACCTTGATAGGAAGTTACAGTGGACAAAAATGTTATTGGTAAAAACACTCTTAAGATGGTATCTAACACTTGTGTACCAATTTGTTAGTGTTTTAAACAGTTTAGAGAGACAGTGTCTAATGCCCAGCGGAAGCGTGACGTAAATCCCACAAAGACTATTACAGTGGAAACCATGAAACATCTAGGTAATGCAGCTTATGGAAAGACACTAATTAATAAATCAAAACACACAGATGTCATGTACTGTCTCAGGGGAAATAGGAGGAAATTAATCAATAACTCCCGCTTTAGAATACATGACACCAATTACCAATGATCTTTTCAAGCATGAAATGTTAAAAAGAAAACTCTCTGGAATCTCTCCTTTCAGATATGCTTCTTTGTGTACCAATATGCCAAATTACGGATATCGCCCTTCTGCCATGACTTTCTTGATAAACTTGTGTCTAGATTTGATTAATAGCTCACTGAAATGGACACCGATTCACTCCATTTGGCTCTTAGTGCCGATTCACTCTCTGATGTTGTTAAATCTAACCTACAAGACTAGTTCTCTAGATCCTACAATCAATGGCTTCCTACTGGATATTATTTCCGCCCATTAAGTACATATGCTTAACTGTCAGGACTGTGACGATATCAAATTATATGAGAAACAGGCCCCTGGTATGTTTAAACTAGAAAATGAGGGTGGGGAGCTGGTTTCTCTTTGCAGTAAAATTTACCTTTATGTTTTTTTTGGCTCCTACACTAAAACCAGAAACAAAGGCCTGACTATGCCTCACAACAAATTAGACAAAATATAATTTTGGATATACTCACAATCCATCAGACTGGAAGAGGTAACAGATATGGGTTCTTTAATAAACCACGGCTCGGATATCTTTACTTATGAGCAATACATAGTTTCCCTCTCTTATTTCTATTAAGAGTCAGGTCAGGCCTGAAAATGTATCAATAACCATCTCACCATTTAATTTACTGTTTCTTTTCAAATCTCTTTTTATGTTCAGTGTATTGTATGCTTACATGTCAATTATGTTCATTATATATGACTTTTGTCTATTTATGTCTTCCCATTATTAAACATACCTCTTTTATCGTTCCTTTGTTAGTTATTTTGTTGTTTCAATGGTGTACTTTATATTGTACCCACAAAGAACACACCTGTAATGTCACTGAGACAACTCACAGGCAGTATAGGGAACGCATACTTAAATCTAAATAAAGATTTTAAAATGAGGATGATCGA
Organism: Cepaea nemoralis; assembly: GCA_014155875.1. Taxonomy (NCBI): domain Eukaryota; kingdom Metazoa; phylum Mollusca; class Gastropoda; order Stylommatophora; family Helicidae; genus Cepaea; species Cepaea nemoralis. Next base: position 151,509 of record JACEFZ010027050.1, on the reverse strand, counting down.
TACCTAGTAAAAATATAGAAGAAAATTATACCTCCAAATTTCGGTGAATATCGATCCTATTATACTACTACTTTCCTATCCTTAAGAAAAGATATTCTTACCCGCCTCTTGTGATATGCATGACAAACAACAGTGGTGTTTGTCTTTGCTTTCTCTAATGTCATTATTACCATCTTCTTGTTTACAACCCATGCCATTTAGAGTTGTGACAATTTCTGCCCACAACCAAACGAAATTCACAGCTCACCGTGTCGCGTCACGCACTTAACTCAGTAGCAAGTCGACGGACCCATGCGCTACCAGTCCAACATGAGGAAAATGCGACTGAAACCTTAGCTACAAGCATAGGCACTCCAGAGGCTTAACCGTTCAAATGCCTATTCGCATGTTGGCGACCGGAAGTCACACACACATTACAATATCCTATAGCTTCGACAACAGAAGTTTGGTCACATTTTCACAAACAATAATCTACTTCAGAATTGATTACGAAACAAATAATGAGGCATCGCAGAACTTGCAAATCTGCCAGAAACAAACACTGAGGCTTCGTAGAACTAGCAAATTAGCCAGAAACAATCTCAGTCAGTTTTCGATCTCTTAAATCTAAAAGCCAAATAACACAAACGATCCAGGCTGAATGCACTATACGAGGGTATGTCAGCATTTTATGCACCACAATTATTATCTCAGCTAATAATATAGATAAAAGCATTAAATGTGCGCCAATTTCAGTTTATAATCTCTTGAGGGAGTATGCCGAATAAAAAAAATAATAATAATTTGCATGTCTTTCACGGGACGTAGCAGTCAACCCCAGTATTTTCGCTGTTCGTGATTCCTGGGCAAATGTTACGTTCAGTAGTTTGCCATTGCTTTCTGAACGACCGGCTCCCATACCTTTTTCGGAAAAGCCAGCACCGCAGTGTTTCGAACCCGGGTATATCATATTATATACCTTTATTTGAGTATCAGTTCTTCATGAAGATATGAGGCAATGTAAAAAATAAATTCTCTACACTGTTTTTGCTTCCTAAAAACTTCTTTGAATCAATCACATTAAGCTTGGTTAACAATGCAACCAAACCTTCAAAGTCAGAGTAGGGTCTGTAATTGTTGACAATACAATGCCATGAAATGTACATTCATATATTGCAGCATATTAGCATCCATGTTTTTTCCCCTCTCAGTTTGCTAAAGGAGGACATTCACGATTCTTCTTTGTACTTTCAGCTTCTGACACTTGAAGTGTGTATAGGATTTGTGGTGCTTTGTAAGTTTCCAATTTTAATGGTCCCAAACTTCCAAACATAACTTTCAAATTTTGGTTTGCAGTGTTGGTGGGAAACTTGCTCACTTCACAATTATTTCTTCTTAGTGCAGCAGTGGTAAATGTTCTAGCCAATATTGCTGAAATGTTTGACTGAGGGAATTTGGAACCATTTACTTCTGTACAAAAGCATCAGTTACCAGCACTGGCGCTACATCTAAGAAGATCTGATACGAGAGCAAGAGGACGCCTGAGAAGAAAATGGATTGATGACATCAAGGACTTCATGCAGTCACATGGAATAACACTATCCAGTGCCACTCATTGGGTGCTGTAACATTAATTATTTCTTTCCCACGATGCTTGATGGCAAACATAGAAGATGATGATGATGATTTCAATGATAGTCATTGTCACCTATATCACAATAATTAATTTTACGCTGATCATTAGTATTTTGAAAATTACAAACGGCGCTTGGATTGGCTGGCTTCTTGCCTTCATTCTCTCTCTATCACTATGTGGTACATTTTCAGGCAAAGTTGACCCACTTCATATCCTGGTGCGAGGAAATGCAACCTAAAGACTAAATGTTGTGGCAGGACAGACCAGGCTCTAAGCCTTGGTTGGCAACTGGTCTAGGATCGAAGCTCTGACAAGTGGACAGTTAGAGCATTGCTTTACTGATCTGGCAGCTTCTGCAGCTTGTCTTGTTCCAAATGTATTGGTGTTACCTGTCCTCTGGAGTGAACTAGACAGGCAGAGAGAGGGATCATGCTGCATGGGCAACACATGGTCTCTACAATTCAGCCCAGGCTTTGTGTGTGAAGAAGTATAACTGCATCCCTGGTCATAACCGGTCTCGGAATTAAAACAAGAGGTAGCAGTTACGGATTATAATTCTTTGTCAGTGCCAGGGAGTTTCTTCTGGTATGCTCACCTCTTATCACAACTCCCGTGGCACACCTCTTATCACAACTCCCGTGGCATTCTTTACTTTGATGATTGATGGCAGAAACACCTGTTGGTTTACACACGGCCTGGTTGAGCAACACATGGATCTCATAGGCCGTGTGCGCTAAGATAACTGAATGACAATCTCATTCTGGATGCACCACTACTGTAACATTTCAGTGGTGCTTCACTGACATCTCTGGAGATGCTTGTTCTGTATCTGGTAGACATCTCTACTTCTACTTCTGAAGACCATGGAGTCTGTCCAACTTGTACAGTCTATAGTTGTTAACTACTGAAACCAAACTTGTACAACCCGACACTGAGATGGTTTTTCACAGTCTACTTTACAGAGACGCTATACTTGACATGTCAATAACAAACCATTTGCTCCACAGAGAATTCACAGAAATACATAACAATACTTAAACATCACATTTCTAAAAGAGCGGCGTAATATTAGCCATGCTCTGTTAATGAGGACTAGGTCCAACACCGAATGAAGTCGAAGTCTAACAGACTCTAAAGTGACATTTTGTTCTCGCCCAAAATGTCCAGCCTACTTTTCACATGTTTGTGACCAATGTCGTACTAGGTCACATCGCACGGTCTCCTTCTGTCAACCGCACTTAATACGTCTCATGCCATGTCCCCAACCTGTATCAACAGGACTATGGCAGTCAGTTGGCATTGACAGGGGTTTCCTCTGATGGTGGGAAGACACCAACAGGTGTCACTGATCAGCTATCACCTGCCTCAAGCTGTGCATTCCCTGGCCAATTGGGTGCTGATCTACCTCAGCCTGCCTGCTTCAGTGGGTGCATGTAGCATGATCTTTGATAATCGAGAGAAACCCCCCATTAAAATTGAAGACAAGCAGACTGATCTTTGGGAAATCCATTCACCGAAGAAGAAGAAGACACTATCCGCTTGTTTCAGACTAGGGAGTACAAGTGCTGGTCCCAGAAGAGTCTACCCTCCTAACACTGGCACAGGTAACGAAAGTTAAATCTTGCAGCTGTTTAACATGCAGAAGACAGCAGGCTTAATTATCTGCATTACGCTAACCATGTGGTAAAGTTAAAACCTCCAATCACTCAATTTTTTTTTTTTTTTTTTTTTAAGCAAATCCTTTACAGGACTTAGCTGTCAACACCAGCATCTTTCAACTGTATGTTGATCTCTTGGCAAGATTACGCTCAGTAGTTTGCCTTTGCTTTCTGAGCGGCCGGCTCAGTATCCCGCAAGTCACGAGCGGGGGTCGAACCGCCTCAGCTCTCGCTCCGCTACGAGACTCTGCGTGATAAACGGGATTACAGAGAGAAAGTGTTGTAACCCCACAGCCAGAGAGACCGGCTAATCACTCAATACACAAGAGAAATAGAAATAGTACACACAACTTTCGTACTTACTCAGTCTACTAATAGTCTAATTACTATGAATTGTAAAATGCAATAAACCTCAATAGGTTAGATTTTAGTAGTATCTATGAATCAGATATTACTGTTTATTACAAATTAGAAAAAGTAACTCCCATAGAGAGAAAGAAAAATCATTAGAAAATAATAATAAAAGAAGACATTGTATCATGAAACAAATGAGTGCAACACTTGATTCATTCCTATGCAATCATAAAAATTGTCATAAGTCTGCAGCAAGAGTTGGGTCTGGAATAGCAGCCCTATACTGAGCCTGTGCAAGTAGTTCCAATGATGCTCGTCTGTAGCTTTCCTCCACTGTCCTTCCTCTGCTCCCTCTTGAAGATAACTGCAATATATGTTGGTGGGTGTATGTGTACTAAACACTGTTCTACTGTAAGTTCATATGAATGTTCAATAGGCTACTGATATAGCTGTATTAAACTTAGTTCTGATTCTGTGTAGTCGTATGATCAAAGTGTTCCTTCAAGGGCTAGGCAGCACTGAAGCTGTGCTACCAATATAACATGTATACTGTAGTCAACATGACTAGATAATGCAAGTCTGTGACATTGCTTTAAATAAGTTGTAGAGTTGCCATTGTAATAACTGTTGGATGTTGATTGTAGTTGTTGCTGTTACAGATGATATTATTGGTGATGTTGATGCAGATTTGTGGTGAGCTCACAGCAGTTCTGAAAATATATCCAATTTTTAAGAAAAAATACTTGAGAGCTGTGGGTCAGGAAGTCATATGCCTTCCTATTCTAACAGTCTGCCTATGACACGTTTTCATGTTACAGTCATTTTGTTTTATGTGAACAAGTCCCCAGTTGCTACCTTTTCTGGTAAGACTTTCTGTTAGGAAAAGAATTGAATTAAACTCCTCACGCACAGAAACTCCTTCAGAGTAACTCAAGAAACACACAAGGATTATACTGCACGGCAGTGAATTAACATACTCAAGAAATGGAATAGTCAGACTGCATAGACAGCAGTGGATAGCAGTGAGTTGACACAATCAAGAAATGGAATGATTATATACAGAGCATTGACTAAACAATAATCAGGATTGGAAATAGTACAGTAAAGTTTCACACTAAAGCCAACATCGACTCTTAACTTGTAAATTGAAGACAATTCTAGAAAAGAATCTATTGTTCCTAGTGAAACAAACACTCGGCTCCCAAGGAATCCTAGTACTACTATTCTTATAGTCACTGGCATAAATCGTTACTGACAAATACTATCCTTTTCCTGTGGTAGGCTGGCAAGCATGGTTTGCTGCAAATGCCTGCATGAAATATGTTCTAATTCCAATTAATATCACTCCAGCTTGAGTTAAAGAACTGGCCTGAATAATATACATGTATCCTCCCTGTTGGGTAATGGATTGCTCTAAACATTTCTTTTACTCCTTCATGTGGCTTCAGCATTACTATGCTATGTCACACCGTCCTAGTGTGGGTAAATTTTGTTAGAATAAATACATATAATTCACCTGTAAACTCAGGTAACAACAATGTATTAATATCAATAGTTCCAACTTACCCTGTTCCAAAATCTAGCTCTTCTCACTATGGTTTAAAACTGACCACGGATAGCTGAATTTTGTAAATGTCCAAACTTTGGACTGCGACTAAACTGGCCAATTCACATATTAGTGCTGTTGAAATTTTCCTGACCTGCTGTGCTAAACCGGCGAGATGCAAGTTGGCATTTTGTTTCATGCCAAACTGTTTGAAGTTGTTATACAACCTTGCAGCTCCTAACTTAGTGTTTAATGTGAGATGTGTTCAAGCAGAGGAAACCAGACTGCATTCGCTTTGTGTGCCGGCAGTTTTACATGCACAGTGTTTCGTCATAGAGTTTCAATTTTTAGTTGTCTTTTAGTGAGCTGCTCATTCCTCCTTTATTCGTTCATTTGTCCATCTTGATTGTAGACTAAGCGAATCTTTCTAGCATGATATCCGTGGCATTCTACGACAGAGCACCCCTATTTAAATATGTTTCAGAATGAAATCTGTTGCAAAGCTTGCGGTAGCATCCAAGAATGTTAATTAAGCACTTTCAGATCTACATCTGCCTAAAATTCTAGGTTCCCATATTCTTTATAGCAGTGGTTTGTCCTGCATCTGCATAGAGACATACAATGTCCATAATCCCAGGATAATTTTGATATGTCCTTATCCCTGGTTTTATGCCAGGTTTCCCTGCAGCAGCTCAGTAATTTCCGGTAACCATCAGGAGGTTGTGTCTTTACTCATCATACATCAGCCTAAATCATACCTGAACTTAGATCATACATCAGATTAGATCATTAATCAGCATATATCACACATCAGCTTTTATCATCATGAACTTAGATCACATGTCAGTGTAGATCATTCATGAGCACATTAATCATTTTTCTTCTCTATCTTTTGATCACTTAAAATTGATTGTCTATAGCTTTAATGTGTGCCTGTTTGATTACACAGCTGTTCATAATCAATACCTGGTATGTTCATGATTAAGTAATTATTTACTTTTGTGTGTTTCAGAAATACACTCATTGTCTCCATGGAGTCCTTACCACTCCATACAAGAGCATTCACAAAAGTGGACATATGACAGCATAGACATGAAGGTTGTGAAAGAAGAGCTCACAGATGTTCTGTGTGAGGACAGGAGTGACAGATTCAGTAACATGGTAGACATAGCTGGGGGTAGCATCATTCAAGAAATTACTGAGCACAGCAACTCAGAATCCAGAAAGGTTGAGAACAGTTGTAAGACATCAGTAAAACGTGAAAATTGTTGTCAGATGTCAGAAAGTGTCTCTTCTGTGATTGATACAGACAATAAACCATCTCTCGCTATTGAGAATTGTCAGCAGCAAAATAAGGAAACACAAGAAAAACATACACAGAGCTTTGCACACTCTCTTGGTGACATTTTTGATTATGTCAGTTATAGCTCTCAAAGAACTCACACAGTAGACTTATCTGATGTTTCTAGTCCAAATATTTGTGTATACAGATATAAGAGAACACCTACTGAAGGGATGCCAAATAAATGTAATGAATGGGATGGTCTTTTGATTCAAGATGACCATCTATATTGCCAAAAGAACATGAATCACACGAGAACGCATACAGGAGAGAAACCTTATCAGTGTCATGTTTGTGGTGCTTGTTTTACTCAAGCTGGCCATCTGAAGGACCATAAGAGAATTCATACAGGAGAGAGAACCTTACAAGTGTGATGACTGTGGTGCTTCTTTTATTCAGGCTGGCAATCTGAAGGACCATAAGAGAATTCATACAGGAGAGAGACCTTACAAGTGTGATGACTGTGGTGCTTTACTGATGCTGGCAATCTGAAACAACATAGGAAAACATTCATACAGGAGAGAAACCTTACAAGTGTGATGATTGTGGTGCTTCATATACTCAGGCTAGCCATCTGAAACGACATAAGAAAACACATACAGGAGAAAAACCTTACCAGTGTGATTATTGTGGTGCTTCTTTTACTCAAGCTAGCGATCTGAAACGACATAAGAGAACACATACATCAGAGAAACCTTACAACTGTGATGATTGTGGTGCTTCTTTTACTCGAGCTAGCGATGTGAAACGACATAATAGAACATCATACAGGAGAGAAACCTTACAAGTGTGATGATTGTGGTGCTTCATTTACTGAAGCTAGCGATCTGAAACGACAAAAGAGAACACATACAGGAGAGAGACCTTACAAGTGTGATTATTGTTGTGCTTCTTTTACTGATGCTGGCTATCTGAAACAACATAAGAGAACACATACAGGAGAGAAACCTTACAAGTGTGATTATTGTGGTGCTTCTTTTACTCAAGCTAGCGATCTGAAACGACATAAGAGAACACATACATCAGAGAAACCTTACAACTGTGATGATTGTGGTGCTTCTTTTACTCGAGCTAGCGATGTGAAACGACATAATAGAACACATACAGGAGAGAAACCTTACAAGTGTGATGATTGTGGTGCTTCATTTACTGAAGCTAGCGATCTAAAACGACATAAGAGAACACATACAGGAGAGAGACCTTACAAGTGTGATTATTGTTGTGCTTCTTTTACTGATGCTGGCTATCTGAAACAACATAAGAGAACACATACAGGAGAGACACCTTACAAGTGTGATTATTGTGGTGCTTCTTTTACTGAAGCTAGCAATCTGAAACAACATAAGAGAACACATACAGGAGAGAAACCTTACAAGTGTGATTATTGTGGTGCTTCTTTTACTCGAGCTGGCCATCTGAAGGACCATAAGAAAACACATTCAGGAGAGAAACGTTACAAGTGTGATGATTGTGGTGCTTCTTTTACTAAAGCTGGCCATCTGAATAAACATATAACACTGCGTTATCATCATGTGCTCTGCCAACTACCATAGGTGTTAGGCTACTCTTTTTCGATTTCCAACTGCCAAGGGATTGTTTACGTGCGCAACAATACACACGGGCGTCCGATCTCACTACCCAGAGACCAGGGGACATTTTTTTACTGGAAGTCCAGGTGGATTTTTAAATAAATCCCGGTCTTCACCGGGACCTGAACCCGGGACCTCCAGCACTCGAGGCGGCCACCTTACCTCGAGCCCACTATTTTAGGTTACTCTGGCAATACAAGACATTTACAACAACCATCTTGCTACTTCCAACAAATTAAGACATGTTATCAAATCCAACTGGATTTTACTTGGATCCTAAAGCCAGCAACCCTGAGGAATTGGATGCAAAAGTGAGTAAAGAAATTCAGTCACTTTTAGATAGTAAATTCATCAGTGAGGCGACTGCACAGTTAGTCATTCCACGGGGCTCATAAACTCCCAACTTTATGGCCTTCCTAAATTGCACAAGCCTGGTGTACCACAGATTTATTTAATCTATGCTCAATTCTGTCCAATACAGGATGGTGAAATGGCTTGCAGAAATAGCTTAACCAACCAATGTGATAATCTTTCAACCCTTTAATATTAAAAGATAAATTTGAACTGGTCAAACTGCTGGATACTATTGATCTTAAACTAAAGCATGTGGAGTCAGTGGATATTGATTCTTTGTTCACTGAGGTTCCCATGGAAGAAACTGATCATAAACTGTGATCATACGCAGAGCCGTATCAAGAACAAGTGACCCAAATGTTTAAGACACCAGATACGGGGGAGAAGAATAGCAATTTCCAAGCCTAAAACTTGAAGACACACAATATTCAAGACAAGAAGCGAAGATGCTACCAACACCAAGGCCACCAGGAAGATGGGACTAAGAACCTGTCTACCAGCTATCATTACAGCCAAAAGAAGGAAAACTGCCAGAAGCCACAAATGAAGTGACCACTGGGAAAGGTGATGACAACCCGCCACAAACAAGAACAAGACTACCCTTAATTAGACTAAGGAGAAAGACACCATAGTCGAAAAAACTGACATGCAGCAGTAAATCAAATGGGTGGTCAAGCGGAGCTTACAGATGACCAGATACAGAAGCAGCTGCAGCAGGAGATTTGCGAATACCATGGAGAAAACTGATGCTCCACATTCAAAAATTATCAGTGACTATGTGTTTTAAGTATTTCAGCCCTGGTATAATTCATGTGTTCACTTCATATGATATGTGCCGGTCTCCTTGGTGAAGGAATTAAGGACGATGTTTATAATCCCATATACCCACGTACTAAACACAGCTGCACGAGATTCGGCAGCGGATCGTGTCACGCTGCGCTGGTTTCTTATGGAAGGGTATGTGAGCCGGTCTTTCAGAAAGCAATGACAAGCTACTAAACATAAACTTGCCAAGACATTAACAGCAACTAGTAAATGCTGTTGTTGACTGCATTGTCCTGTAAATAGGATATGCCCAAATAAATTATATGCAACTCTGCAGTATGCCCTAACAGCCAGTGTCAACCATTTATGTGTAGCGTATATACTACATACTATGTATATACATTTGTGTTGGCGTGCCCAATATTTCAGCCTGTATATTTACAATTAATGATATCACAACTTATTGAAAACCCACACAAAATAATATTGCCACACTAGTCTATCACATGCACTTTAGCAACTTTTACAGCCACAGTCTGACAGGGAAATAGTGATGCCAGCTGAACTGTCCACGATTTTCATGAATGAGTCTAGCATATGTTTGCTTTGTGTTTGTGGTCTTTCCTGGTGTAAAATAGCTTAGTTTATCATATGTCAAATTTACTGGGTTAACTTGTTTAGCTAAATTTGTTTAACTGGTGATGGAATATCCCGAGTTTTGTGCTCTTGTGTGATAAATTAGAAAAATTGTTATTCTTTGTAACAGACATTAATATAATATAACATTATGAATAATAGTACAATTATTGACATTTGCGTAGTAAACAAACCAAGTTTGTTGATTATGCTTCTTCTTTTGTTCACTGTTGATCACGCTAAAGCTGAGTGGCTCAGTGATCAATGGCTGATTAAAAATGTCTTTGGTTCACTTACTCGGGTGGAGTAAATAGTAAAGGACTTTCTTCTTTGAAGCAGTCAAGGCAGACTATATAACTTGTAGTGTTATTTATTTATTTTTTTTATTTGCAGGATAATTTATGAATATTTAAGTTTCATCTGTTGAGTTTTATAAACACAGTTCTCTTGGAGTGTGACTGGTAAGGCTGTTGTAAGAGATATCTCTTGGCAAACTTGTATCTGATCAGCTTTCTATTACAGCTGTTCTCTTACAATAAAATAAGGTGTTTGTAGTGGTGGTTGGTAGCCATGGCAGTGAAGTGACTAGCATGCTGGCCTGGGGATCATGTATTTGAATACACAGAAGTGCATTTGTTTGTTTTGCTTATTTTTACATTGACCTGGGCTCCAAAGTCAACCATCCTAAAATAGGCAGCAGGAAATGTCTGGGGAAGTAAAGGCAGCCCACTTGATATTGACCACATCACCCATCGAGTGCTGATTGGTCTAAAAATTGTGGGGCTGGCCTCATAAACCCATCACACCTCCTGACATCTTAAAAGGTTCTTCACTTTAGTGACTTACTTGCAGTGGCTTTCTCTTTGTAAGGGTTTTGATACAACTCTACTTTCTGGAAGCTCACAAACTTTTTCAAGCTGTTATATATCCTGGAAAATGACAAATGTTATTTTGGCCTCTGATCTGATTGAATGATAAGAATAAAAGTGATATTTAAATGTGTTGAAGAAATGTTTCAATTTTCTGAAGCCCAATGTCACAATAGTGAATCCATAAATTTTTCTGAGAACTTCTTTTTGCATATGTATGGTATGTATTTGACATATGAAAACAGCCTTAATTTCTTATAAAATATACTCATGTTGTAAATATTAGGTATTGGATAATCTGAGTAATCTTGGGCATGTATGCATCTGTCATACTGAATAAAATGGTAGTACAAAAAAGTGTAAACATTTGAGATGATTTATTAATAATTACACGAAGAATGATGAACAATAGTGAGATTGTTTATTGTAAATCTTCGGGTTTTAAATCTTAAGGCTGATGCAGTGGTGTTTATTTCATCTATGCATCTTTCAAAGCATCTGTCATACTGAATAAAATCTCATCTCATCTCATCAAGTTCCTCTTGTACCTTGCGGTGTCGAGGTGAAGTATAAACTTCGTGAGAGTGCCCGATTATGGGCTTCATATATCGATATTCCCATGTACTCTGCTATTCCCTCTGTCCAACGTTTACGTGGTCGGCCTATTCCTCTGTTTCCATCTGGTCTGTACATCATTGCTTGTTGTGGTATGCTGTTGACTGGTAACCTACTTGCATGGCCAAACCATTTGACTTGCTGCTTTCTAATAAATTCTAGTGCTGCTTTAACCCCCACTTTAGTCCTGATTTCCTCATTTCTGATCTTATCTCTTCTTGATACGTTGAGTATTCTTCTCAGGAACCTCATTTCTGTTGTTGTGATTTTTCTTTTCTCTTTTTCTGCCATTGTCCAGGTTTGGCATTGGTAGCATAGAGTTGGCAGGAAGATTGTGTTGTAAAGTGCTTTCTTAGTAGTTATTGATACATGTTTGTTCTTTGGTATTGGTGCCATTTGTCCAATGAGTTGATTTGCCTTATTGCACCTATTTTCGATCTCGTCTTCTGATCTGCCATTTGATGATATTACACTTCCCAGGTACTCTTCACTTGTTTCAAGGGATGTTCGTTTAGGTGAATTGTTGTTGTTTGTTCTTCTTTAGTTATAGTCATTACCTCTGTTTTGCTTGTGCTAATTTTCATGTTATGTTCCCTACATATTTCGTTTAGACTATTCATGTGGTCTTGTAATTCAGCTTCTGATTTTGCTATTAGTGCTTGGTCGTCCGCAAACAGGAGTTCTCTAATGGTTAGATTTGCAGATGGTTCTTCTTCTGTGTTCTCGTCATGCGGTATTCTTGCTATCTCTGCTTGGCTGGTTTCTTTACATATGTTGTCTATATATGTTATGAACAAGAGAGGGGACAGGACACAACCTTGTCGTACACCAGATCTTATGGTGAAGGGTTCTGAGTGTCCTCCAGTTGCTCTCACTATGCATTCACTGTTGTTGTATAAACTTCTACATAGGTTTGTTAGATGTGTACTCACTCCATATTGTTTAAGTATTTGCCACAACTTGTTTCTATCTACTCTATCAAATGCCTTTTCTTGGTCGACAAAGGCTAAGTAGAGTGTTTCATTGAATTCGATTGATTTTTCTATAAGTTGTCTAAGAGCAAAAATTGCATCTGTGCATCCTTTGTTTTTCCTAAATCCAAGTTGTGTTTCGCTTAGCTGGGGTTCTAAAGTAGTTCGTAATCTTTTTTCAAGAATTTTGCAAAATATTTTCTCAGTATGACTCAACAGTGAAATGCCTCTGTATTGTGTGCAGTCTCTTTTGCTGCCTTTGTTTTTCCAAATTGGGATAATTATGGCATTTCCTCAATCTTGTGGTGTCTATTGTTCTACCCAAACATGATTGAATAGTCTATGTAACCAAGCTGTTCCTACTTCTCTTGCTGCTTTAATTAGTTCATTTGGTATTTCATCCTGTCCTGGTGATTTGTTCAATGGGGCTAATCTGATGGCTTCTATAATTTCTTCTTTTAGTATGTCTGGTTCTAGTTCTTCGGTGACATCTGTATAGGTCTCTTGAATTCCTATGACATCTGATGGGATGTTGAGAAGTTGTTCGAAATACTGCTTCCATCTTATTAGGATTTGGTTTTGTTCACTTATTGGTTCTCCATTTTTGCTGTTAATTATTTCAGTTGGATCAAAGGGTTCTCCTCTGGCTCGCATTGCACCTATCTTTTTTGTAGAAGGTTCTAGTTGCCTCCTTGTAGTTTTTATTCAGGGTTTCTCCATAATCTTCCCAGTCTTTTTGTTTTTCCCTCTTTACTATTCTATTCACATGTCTTCTCGCTATTCTATATTCTATGTGATCACATTCCTGTTTGCTCTTCAACCACTTTTTATATTTTTCCTTTTTGTCTTTTACCGCCTTCTTTACTTCTGTGTTCCACCAACTTGTTATTTTCTTTATCCGTGTTTTGCGTTTTTTCATGGTTCCACTTGTTTTTGCAGTATTTAAAATGCTTGATTTGAACATCTCCCATTCTTCTTCCACTGTTTTTCTCTCTGTAGGTAATTTTTCAAAGAGTTCAGTTAGTTCTTTCTCATAATTTTCCCTTACTGCCTCGCCTTTAAGGTTTTTTAAGTTTACTGATTCGCATAGCATGTGTTTTCCTGCTCTTTGTTTTCTTCTTCTGATTGTTCTTATTGTGGCAACGACTGCTTTACGATCTGTGTTTATACTGAAATTGGGCACTGCCCTTGCATCTAATATATTTCTCTTTCTGTTATTTCTTGTTAATATAAAATCAATTTGGCTTTTAGTATCTAGATCGTTCCATTTATACCATGTGTATACTTGTGAATCTTTATGTTTATAGAATGTGTTTGTTATATAGAGGTCGTGCTGGCTACAAAGCTCTAATAGTCTACTTCCGTTATCATTCCTTTCATTTTGCTGATCTCCAAATGCTCCCAGATGTTTTTCTATGCCCACTCTGTTATGTCCTAGTCTTGCATTGAAGTCTCCCATAACTATGATGTTGTCCTGCTTATCTATTTTATTTAGCACGTCATGTATGTCTTCGTAGAAGACCTCGCATTCTTGCTCATTATTGTTTGCATGTGTACACTTTTTTGTTGATTTGATTTGATTTGATATGATTTTGCATTACATGGTGCGTATATTTGTACGTATGTTGTAATTGTTTGTTCTTTTATTCTCACTGTTATGATTCTTTCTGATATATATTTTATTTCTAGTATGCCTCTTGCTAGCCGTGGTTCGATGACTATTCCCACACTGTGTCTTGCCTTTTCTTGCTGTTCTACTCCAGAGTCAGTCAGTTTATACTTCTTAGTTTTTCTACGAATAAAATGGTAGTACAAAAAAGTGTAAACATTTGAGATGATTTATTAATAATTACACGAAGAATGATGAACAATAGTGAGATTGTATATTGTAAATCTTCCAGAATACTGGGTGTTAAATCTAAAGGCTGGTGCAGTGGTGTTTATTTTATCTATGCATCTTTCACAGCTTGCATCTAATTGTTACGTTTGAAGTTATTTTATTCAACTTAAACTGGTTATTTGAAATACCTCGTGGAAACACATAAAGAAAGAAAATGTTACAAAAGATGATTGTATTAATGCTTCTCTTATTCACAATGGAGATGTAAAATACCCTAAATTAATAAATGTGGATTAGAAAAATTTGAAATGTGTTATATTTGGTGTATTATATTTTAAAAGGGCAGTCATCATCATCTTCCACTTCTGCCGTCAAGCGTTGTGGGAAGGAATAATTTGCGTTCCAGCGCTCGGTTGGCAGCACTGGATAGTGTCATTCTGTGTGGTCGTACAATGTCATTGATGTCATCAATCCATTTTCTTCTTGAACGTCCTCGTGGTCTCATTGCAGATGATTTTTGATGTACGGCCAGTGATGGTAGTTGCTGGTGTTGCATTCTAACGACATAGCCAAACCACTTGATCTTCTGTTTTTCAATAAATATGGCACAAGGTGTTGATCCCACAGTCTGTCTGATAATAGCATTTCTTACTAGGTCTCGGATTTTTAAGTTGGCAGCTCTCCTCAGGCATCTCGTTTTGCAGATGGTGATTTTGCGAAGGTGTAATCTGGATAAAGTCCAGGTTTGAGATTGGTAGCATAGGGTTGGTGTGAATATGCTATTTATTATCCGTCATTTTGTGGACATGGTTATATTTGGATGTTTCAGTAAGGGTGATAGTTGATATGTAAGTGCACTAGCTTTTTGACATCTGATTTCGATTACTTTGTCCAATCTGCCATCTTCTGCGATCATACTTCCAAGATATTTGAATTCTTTAACTTGTTTCAGGGTTGTGAATGTCATAATCTCTCCATTAGTTCTACCGCATCGTCGTTAACGATGCCTGGCGACTACGGCCAGGGGTCCACCTGTGAGCGGCACTAACCACACTGTGGCAAGAATAGCCAGTCGGTAAATGCGTGGATCATGCAGTCCATGCAGGGACACAACTCCGACTAGCGAGACTCACAGTGGGTTATCGGCCAGACGGCTTGGGAGTGTTGGACGAGACAGACGGGAATGAATGGTGCTCGTATACTTGGGTGTATGAACGCAATAGAGAGAACGCCTGTGAGAAGATAGAAGACTGTGAGTTGTGTATATTATATTGATATATCTATTGAATGTATTATTGCATCGTCATTGTAATTGTACGATGCCTGTAATTGTTGTGATGAGTGAGTTGTGTGAATAAAGTGTTTTCATTGTAAGTGTAGTGCGTCACGTCAAGTCATTCTGTGACCCTGTTTTGTATCACACTTGTTGGTGAATACGAGCCTGTGTTATTGCTGAATGCAAGACTCTGACATGCTATTTATCTGTATACTTAGTGGGCCCGGCGATCTGCTAACTTGCATTACTTCGGTTTTGGCTGTGTTTATACTCATATTGTATCTGCTGCAGGTTGAACTCAGATTATTAATATGATTTTGCAGTCTGCACTCGTCGCTATAAAACAGGCACTGATCGTCTGCAAATAGAAGTTCATTTATTTCCTGTTGATCAGTTGTTTCGTCTGGAGTAAAGGGTTCTAAATTTTCTGAATCTGTTCTGTCAAGACTTGCTTCTTTATATATTATGTCCATGTAAACATTAAATAGCAGGGGAGAGAAGTAGTTAGAAAGGCGCAAAACGGTTATATTTTGCGGGATTAATCCGGCAATTGACCTTGACCTCGGCTGATTTTCACCACCCCCCCTCGGTCATATAGTTGGGTGGGTATGTAGGGGTGGTATCTAGGTCATATCTAAGGGCGATAATTCTAAGATTTTATGTTTCTAAGGGCAGATAACTATTGAGTGGGTGTATACAAATTTTAATTAATTATTATAAAATAAAATAAAATAAATAAAAAATAAAAATAAATAACGACGGGGTGCGGGGTGGTGGCGAGGGGGTGGGCGCGTGGGGTGAGGCTAGGCGGTTCGGGTTTAAACACTATCAGGTATATAATAATTTTTTATTAAATCATGTATAAACAATACAATGCATATTAAATAAGTAGCGGCATAGTGGAAAATTCTGGAAGGTAGTACCGGGGAGTTATACGTCGGCAAGTGTGGGAAAATCTCCGGCGGGTGTGACGGTGGTCGGTTCATAACAGACGTGGAGGGGGTGCATAAGGCAAAGTCATTAAGTAACGGGTTGTAAAAACGTGGGTGAGTGGTGTGTTAAAATATTTTGAACTGTTAGCGCATTGGTGGTGTACATTAGTACGAATAGAAGGAATAGGTGCGGTGGGGATAGTAGTGGGTATGGGTTAGTGAAATTAGTTGATAAGGGTGGTTATTAGTGCTATGTAGATGTTCATAGTAGCTTATTCACTAACATAACACGTGTTACAAATGAAACCTTGAAAGCTAAAGATCGCTGATTGTAATGGATATAGTGTAGTATCATTCGGTGGTAAGGGGTGGGTACCAGGTTTTAGTGGTCAACAGATGGTCAAGTAGTGGTCAAGTGAGGAAATTTTAGGGAAAAGTGGTTATAATGATAGGGTGATGCTTAAAGGGTGGTAAATTAGTGGTCAAGTAGTGGTCAAGCAGTGGTCAAGTAGTGGTCAAGTGGTAGTCAAGTGAGGAAATCTTAGGGAAAAGTAGTTGTAATGATATGGTGATGATTAAAGGGTGATAAATTAGTGGTCAAGCAATGGTCAGGTGGTGGTCAAGTGAGGAAAATTGTAGGGAAAATTGGTCGTAGCGACATGGTGATGGTTAAAGGATGGTAAATTAGTGGTAAAGCAGTGGTCAAGCAGTGGTCAAGTGAGGAAAATTTTAGGGAAAATTGGTTGTAGCGACATGGTGATGGTTATAGGATGGTAAATTAGTGGTCAAGTAGTGATCAAGTGAGGAAATTTTAGGGAAAAGTGGTTGTAATGATATGGTGATGATTAAAGGGTGGTAAATTAGTGGTCAAGTAGTGGTCAACCAATGGTCAAGTAGTGGTCAAGTGGTCGAGTGACCACTTAAATTGTAGAGGACGATGTACCTAAGATTATGGTAGTGGTTAAAGTGATCGATGACATGGTCAAGTAGCGGTCAACCAGTGGTCAAGTGGTCGAATGAACACTTAAAAGGTAGAGAAAAGTACGTATATTGAAACGGTGATGGTAAAATGGTCGACAACGTGGTCAAGCAGTGGTCAAGTAGTGCTCAACCAGTGGTCAACCGCTAAAGTGAGAAAATTGTAGGGTATGGTACGTGTAGTGAAACAGAGATGGATAAATTAAGTAGTGACGTTGTCAAGTAGTGATCAAGTAGCGGGCAAGTACTGGTCAAATGGTCGAGTGACCACTTAAATTGTAAGGGAAAGTACGTGTTGTGAACCTGTGTTGGTTAAAGTGATCGATGACGTGCTCAAGTAGTGGCCAAGTAGTGGTAAATGGTTGAGTGACTACTTAAATTGTCGGTGAAAGTAGGTATAGTGACATGGTGATGATCAAGAGTTGGTCAAGTGGTGTTCAAATAGTGGTCAAGTAGTGGTCAAGTAGTCGAATGACCACTTAAATTATAGGGTATGGTACGTGTAGTGAAACGGTGATGGTAAAATAAGTAAGGACATAGTCAAATAGTGGTCAAGTACTGGTGAAGTAGTGATCAAGTGGTCGAATGATCACTTAAATTGTAGGGTATGGTATGTGTAGTGACATGATGATGGTTAAAGTGATCGATGACATGATCAAGACGTTATGCCGACTGCTAAGTTCAGAAAGTAATGTCCTTACTATCGGCAATTTCCCTGACAGGAGCGCCTCGAGCACTGATTTTGTATTGATCAATAGCACCTAGTGGTACAGTCAACACACATGGACAATAGTTACATCCGGTCAAAGATGGCGTCGCACCCTATCACACATGGGTAATTGCTACAACCAAACTACGTCTCATTCACTAAAACTGGTCAAATATGGTGTCACATCCGGTCACGGGGATAATGGGACATCTGAGACACGTGGTTAAGAGGGAAACTATAGAAAAAGGGTGTCCTATCGGTTGTCGAGTCAGGGAACCTAACGTATGATGATCACTGTGTATAGGAGTGAATACACTGCATCATCAACACTGCATCATCAACACTGCATCCGAAGGGTAAAATGGTCACCCCCCTTCTCTCTCTCTTTTCTATAACCGTGTAGTCCTAGTGTTATCCGGTTACACCAAATGACACCCAAGCATCAACACAACAAACTGCCCCGATTCAACCTTAGGCAATGCACGTAACATGACAGGTCACATGTCTGCCGTCATAACCAGCGACGTTATCACGTATCAAATTAGACATCCACACTTTCATTTCCTTTCTATGTGGCCATAGTGTCTTTACAGCTTTCTCCAGAAAGCCATTTCCAAGACCAATATATGTTTTTTCAGTGTACCTGCTCAGTGCCACACTTCACAACCAGACAAAAGTACTCCTTCTATATACCAATTCAACCGTCAAATAAGAAAATATGTTAAACAAAATATTAAAATTATTGGTCAAATACAGAAATATCTCGTCCAAACTTATAAAAAGTACGAACATTTGTTAACCTATTGGGAAAAATATCAATCAAGTAGGAAAGTTTGTTAGTCAAATAGAACAAATATTGACCACATAACGATATATCTTGTCCATACTTATGAAAAGTAGGGAAATTTGTTAGTCAAATGAGGGAAAAAAAAGATTAACCAAGTAACGAAATACCCCCACCAAACATTTTGAAAAGTACGAAACTTTGTTAAGCAAGTATGGAAATGTATCGACCAAACAGAGAAATATATCACCCAAACTTATAAAAAGTAGGAACTTATAAAAATGTAGGAAACTTTGTTAACCAAATGGGAAAAAACAAAACAAATATTGATCAAGTAAAGAAATAACTCCTCCAAATTTATGAAAAGTACGAAACCTTGGTACCCAAATCCGACAAATATAGGTCAAATACTTAAATATTTCGGCCAAACTTATGAAAGGTAGAAAATTGTCTTAACCAACCGGGGTAAATATTGCTCAAACTAAGAAACATGTCGACCGAAGTAGGAAATTACGTGAACCAAAGTAATAAAATTGTTGGCCAAATAGGAAAAAGTATCGGTCAAACTTATAGATGTCTCGTTTAAACTTATAACATGTATGAACATTTGTTAGGTAAAGGTGAAAAATATTGGCCAAGTAATGAAATATCGCATCCGAACTTATAAAATGTACGAGTTAACCAAAGGCGAAAAGGCCAAAATACGAAATGTTTCGACCAAGCTTATAAAAATCTAGGAAACAATATTACAACTAAAATATTGATCAAAAGGTATAAATCCAAAACATTATAAAAATAACCAAATGTGAAAAATATCGTCCAAAGACAGAAATATTTCAACTAAACTTATATATAAATCAACAAAACTTGTGAAAATTTTTGGTCAAGTACAGAAATAGCTATGGAAAAAGTAAGTCCACAAAACTAAGAAAAAAAAATGTAACTTCTGTAGTCAATGTGTCATGAAGTTTTATCTGAAAAGACATTTCACAATACATAATCACCACCACTTTCCTTGTTTTACGTTACCGAAGGCCTTCACCGTATCTGGTACAGATACCCTTATACATCACTCATCTCTCCACACTCTTGGTTTCTTTCTAATACAAAGTGGTCACATCACCAAGAACTTCAAACCTCCATTGTACACGTGCTTCATTGAAACACACATGACAGTTAACAACATGTATGGCCATGTAATCTGTGAGTCCATCGGGGATAGTTCATCCGAGTACTCGTCACCAAAGATCCATTTCCCATGGCTGACATCTTCAACTTGCTATACCACATCTTATTCTAACATATACTTTACATGAAATTTCCCAAATTTGGGGATCTATTAAAGAATACGTAATGAGATACACAAAGACACCAAGAACATATCAGACAAAACAACTCACAAACCAGACTTAGAACTAAAACTTAAACCATATCAGATGAACCACCCAACAATTACTACTAGAACTCAAAACATAACGATATTAAGGAAACGCATACTTACACATTGTCAGACATTAGATTTAAATCCCCTACTACTAACATATCACTGGTGTCGAATTCCCGTTTCACAAAAACACCCTCTTGTCAGTTGTTAGTGAAAACCATTACACCAGTCCAGATCTGTGACTCGTAGAATCTACACTCACACAGGATCTATTAAAGAATTCGTATGAGATACACCAAGACAACAAGAACATATCATACAAAACAAGTCACAAATTAAAACTTAAACCATATCAGATGAACCACCCAACAAGTACTACTAGAACTCAAAACATAACGATATTAAGGAAACGCATACTAGTTTATTTGTTTATAACTGTTTTAATATGGCAGAGAGAAACATGGTAATTAGACTATATCTGCCTTCTTCACTGCTGTCCTTTGTTCGATGACTTTTCTTCTGTGCTTGTCCTTCAGGACTGGATTCAAATTTTTTTTTCCCCAAGTCTTGTACACGCTTTTCAAAATGCTCACGTTCTCTGATTACATGGTGCCAGTTACCATTGCGTTCTTCGGTGCCAACATTATGAACTGTCAAGAAGTGAGGTTCTGGTGCAAAATTAACCTGTGGAGGTAAATAAAACACATTGAAACTTACAAGACAGCCACACATACTACTTCACTAAAGAAAACACAGTAAAAAAAAATTCATGATGAGAAGTGGTAAAAGGCATCAAAAACAGACTGTCGACATTCTATTGGTCACGTCTTGAGAAAAGGTAAAGGTATAGTCACTGATGGTTTGTAGTATAGAGAGATGTACATAGAAAACATGTATAGCAGCTAGGTCTTCTGTAGTAGACATGTTTACAAAAATACACATGTGAACTATGATCATTACTACCCATACACACCTTATTCGTTGATGACGAACACCTTCGGACACCGACAGTAGGATAGTTTTCGTTCCACAACACATTAATTTTCTGGAGAGACTCTGGGGCATGACTACTATCCAAAAGGTCAATATCTTCATCTGAAGACGAATCATCACCCCAAGCAAAGGTTGTCTCTGGTACATCTAATGCTGGCTGGGTGCCACGAGTAGGTTTCTGGCAGACCAATTTTTTTTTTTTAGATTGATTATTTTTGTAAGTGTGGTTGAGATATTTCTTATTTTGGTCTTTTCATACTTGCTTAACTCCTTTTTATACATTTGACTGAAATATTCCTGTATTTGTCATAACTTCTTCTAAGACTTTGTTGATGTCTGGTAATGTAAGCTCTGTTCCATCAAGAAAAAAGACAACGTCATGAACACAACCCACTAAAGAAAATCAACAAAAATCTTGGTTTCAATATTTAATCACCAAAATATGTATGTCATTGATTCTTTCTTACGATATATCACTAAACTGTTTTGATTACTTGGCCAATATTTTTCTCCTTTACCTAACAAATGTTCATACATGTTATAAGTTTAAACGAGACATCTATAAGTTTGACCGATACTTTTTCCTATTTGGCCAACAATTTTATTACTTTGGTTCACGTAATTTCCTACTTCGGTCGACATGTTTCTTAGTTTGAGCAATATTTACCCCGGTTGGTTAAGACAATTTTCTACCTTTCATAAGTTTGGCCGAAATATGTAAGTATTTGACCTATATTTGTCGGATTTGGGTACCAAGGTTTCGTACTTTTCATAAATTTGGAGGAGTTATTTCTTTACTTGATCAATATTTGGTTTGTTTTTTTCCCATTTGGTTAACAAAGTTTCCTACATTTTTATAAGTTCCTACTTTTTATAAGTTTGGGTGATATATTTCTGTTTGGTCGATACATTTTCATACTTGCTTAACAAAGTTTCGTACTTTTCATAAGTTTGGTGGGGGTATTTCGTTACTTGGTTAATCTTTTTTTTTTCTCATTTGACTAACAAATTTCCCTACTTTTCATAAGTGTGGACAAGATATATCGTTATGTGGTCAATATTTTTTCTATTTGACTAACAAACTTTCCTACTTGATTGATATTTTTCCCAATAGGTTAACAAATGTTCGTACTTTTTATAAGTTTGGACGAGATATTTCTGTATTTGACCAATAATTTTAATATTTTGTTTAACATATTTTCTTATTTGACGGTTGAATTGGTACATAGAAGGAGTACTTTTGTCTGGTTGTGAAGTGTGGCACTGAGCAGGTACACTGAAAAAACATATATTGGTCTTGGAAATGGCTTTCTGGAGAAAGCTGTAAAGACAATATGGCCACATAGAAAGGAAATGAAAGTGTGGATGTCTAATTTGATACGTGATAACGTCGCTGGTTATGACGGCAGACATGTGACCTGTCATGTTACGTGCATTGCCTAAGGTTGAATCGGGGCAGTTTGTTGTGTTGATGCTCGGGTGTCATTTGGTGTAACCGGATAACACTAGGACTACACGGTTATAGAAAAGAGAGAGAGAAGGGGGTGACCATTTTACCCTTAGGATGCAGTGTTGATGATGCAGTGTTGATGATGCAGTGTATTCACTCCTATACACAGTGATCATCATACGTTAGGTTCCCTGACTCGACAACCGATAGGACACCCCTTTTCTATAGTTTCCCTCTTAACCACGTGTCTCAGATGTCCCATTATCCCCGTGACCGGATGTGACACCATATTTGACCAGTTTTAGTGAATGAGACGTAGTTTGGTTGTAGCAATTACCCATGTGTGATAGGGTGCGACGCCATCTTTGACCGGATGTAACTATTGTCCATGTGTGTTGACTGTACCACTAGGTGCTATTGATCAATACAAAATCAGTGCTCGAGGCGCTCCTGTCAGGGAAATTGCCGATAGTAAGGACATTACTTTCTGAACTTAGCAGTCGGCATAACGTCTTGATCATGTCATCGATCACTTTAACCATCATCATGTCACTACACATACCATACCCTACAATTTAAGTGATCATTCGACCACTTGATCACTACTTCACCAGTACTTGACCACTATTTGACTATGTCCTTACTTATTTTACCATCACCGTTTCACTACACGTACCATACCCTATAATTTAAGTGGTCATTCGACTACTTGACCACTACTTGACCACTATTTGAACACCACTTGACCAACTCTTGATCATCATCATGTCACTATACCTACTTTCACCGACAATTTAAGTAGTCACTCAACCATTTACCACTACTTGGCCACTACTTGAGCACGTCATCGATCACTTTAACCAACACAGGTTCACAACACGTACTTTCCCTTACAATTTAAGTGGTCACTCGACCATTTGACCAGTACTTGCCCGCTACTTGATCACTACTTGACAACGTCACTACTTAATTTATCCATCTCTGTTTCACTACACGTACCATACCCTACAATTTTCTCACTTGAGCGGTTGACCACTGGTTGAGCACTACTTGACCACTGCTTGACCACGTTGTCGACCATTTTACCATCACCGTTTCAATATACGTACTTTTCTCTACCTTTTAAGTGTTCATTCGACCACTTGACCACTGGTTGACCGCTACTTGACCATGTCATCGATCACTTTAACCACTACCATAATCTTTGGGACATCGTCCTCTACAATTTAAGTGGTCACTCGACCACTTGACCACTACTTGACCATTGGTTGACCACTACTTGACCACTAATTTACCACCCTTTAATCATCACCATATCATTACAACCACTTTTCCCTAAAATTTCCTCACTTGACCACTAATTTACCATCCTATAACCATCACCATGTCGCTACGACCAATTTTCCCTAAAATTTTCCTTACTTGACCACCACTTGACCACTGCTTGACCACTGCTTTACCACTAATTTACCACTAATTTACCATCCTTTAACCATCACCATGTCGCTACGACCAATTTTCCCTACAATTTTCCTCACTTGACCACCACCTGACCATTGCTTGACCACTAATTTATCACCCTTTAATCATCACCATATAATTACAACTACTTTTCCCTAAGATTTCCTCACGTGACTACCACTTGACCACTACTTGACCACTGCTTGACCACTACTTGACCACTAATTTACCACCCTTTAAGCATCACCCTATCATTATAACCACTTTTCCCTAAAATTTCCTCACTTGACCACCACTTGACCACTACTTGACCATCTGTTGACCACTAAAACCTGGTACCCACCTCTTACCATCGAATGATACTACACTATATCCATTACAATCAGCGATCTTTAGCTTTCAAGGTTTCATTTGTAACACGTGTTATGTTAGTGAATAAGCTACTATGAACATCTACATAGCACTAATAACCACCCTTATCAACTAATTTCACTAACCCATACCCACTACTATCCCCACCGCACCTATTCCTTCTATTCGTACTAATGTACACCACCAATGCGCTAACAGTTCAAAATATTTTAACACACCACTCACCCACGTTTTTACAACCCGTGACTTAATGACTTTGCCTTATGCACCCCCTCCACGTCTGTTATGAACCGACCACCGTCACACCCGCCGGAGATTTTCCCACACTTGCCGACGTATAACTCCCCGGTACTACCTTCCAGAATTTTCCACTATGCCGCTACTTATTTAATATGCATTGTATTGTTTATACATGATTTAATAAAAAATTATTATATACCTGATAGTGTTTAAGCCCGAACCGCCTAGCCTCACCCCACGCGCCCACCCCCTCGCCACCACCCCGCACCCCGTCGTTATTTATTTTTATTTTTTATTTATTTTATTTTATTTTATAATAATTAATTAAAATTTGTATACACCCACTCAATAGTTATCTGCCCTTAGAAACATAAAATCTTAGAATTATCGCCCTTAGATATGACCTAGATACCACCCCTACATACCCACCCAACTATATGACCGAGGGGGAGTGAAAATCAGCCGAGGTCAAGGTCAATTGCCGGATTAATCCGGCAAAATATAACCGTTTTGCGCCTTTCTAACTACTGAGAGAGCACACATCCCTGTCTCACTCCTGTATTGACTTGAACATATCTGATATACCTTCTTGTGTTCTTACTGCACTTCAGCTCGAGTGGTACATGACTATGATGTTTTCTAGCAGTTGCCCTTGTATCCCATAGTCTTCAAGGATGGTCCATAATTTATATCTGTCTACTCTATCGAAAGCCTTTTCCTTATCTACAAACACAATATTCTGCTGGTCACTATATTCGATAGTTTTTTCACATATTTGTCTAAGTGTAAATAATGCATCTGTGCAAATTTTACCTTTCTGAAAACCGAATTGTACTTTGTTTAACTGTTGTTCAACTATGGGTCTAGTGCTTTGTTCCAATAGTTTTGCATACATTTTCCCTATATGGCTCAGGAATGATATACCTCTGTATGTTTCACATTCTCTCATATTGCCTTTCTTTTTCCTTAATGGGACTTATTGCCTGTTGCCAATCATCTGGGACTTTTCTTTCTTCCCATGCTATTTTTAAAAAGTCATGTTAGCCATTTAACTCCTGTTTCCCCACAGGCCTGAATAGCTTCTGTGGTTATTCCAATTGGACCTGGTGATTTGTTTTTATGACTTTTCTGTATAACTGCTTTGACTTCTGCAGGTATAAAACTTGCTGTCTCTGGCTTTTAGGCACAAAAGTGAGGTTTTCTATGTTATGTGTGGAGTTAAGTAGTTCTTGAGAGTATTCTGCACACCTTGCTAGTCTTTGTTGTGGATTAAATATCGGTATACCTCTTTTGTTGTTTATGATGGTGGTTGGGTTGTAGCATGCATCTCTATTTCTCATTGAGTTACGTTTATAAAATTCCCTTGGGTAGTCTTTGCTAAGGGTCACCATCTATTCACCTTATATTCTCCAGGATTCATCTTGATTGATTGATTGATTTAGGAACCGGCATCACAGCAGTCAGGGCATTCCCATAGGTGCTCCATCCCCATCCTCAGCAGCCATTGAAGAGTTCCAACACCAATAGTATCAGTAGCAGGCAGACAGATTGGCTGGCTCTGTCAAACTCGGTGGAGTATAAATGCATGACAAGGCAGACGTATTCGCGGCCTTGTGGGAGCACGTGCACACCTCGGAGGAGCAAATGGATTACCATGGTCTGGCAAGAATGAGACTGCAAGGAGTGACGAGGGGATCTGGCCAACGATCGACGCTCAGAGGAAAGGCGAGACGGACATATAATCAGATTGCTACTGGTGCTATTAGTGTTGGAACTCTTTGCTGGCTGCTGAGGATGGGGACACAGCGCTTATGGGAATGCCCCGAATGCTGTGATGTCAGTTCCTCAATCAATCAATCAATCAACCAATCATTGGTTTGTCATTTTCATGTATTCTACAAGACACAAACAACACAGTGAATTTGGATGTTCTCACCGAATTGCCAACGAACTGAAGTGCTTGTAAATTCACGAACAGAAACAGTGAATTTGGATGTTTTGATGTTTATTAAACCTAGTTGCAGAGACCTAGTTGTTGGCCGTTTTCCATGGCGAAGAACTTGCAGACGCAAAACGTAATGCCCCTTAACTGCGTTCGAAACACAGAAGTGCTTGATTTGGCAGCAGACCACGTTGCGCTGAGTTGTAACAAATTTGAATGGGAGCCAGGCATTCATAAAGCAATGGCAAACTAATGAACGTAAACTTGCCAAGACATCAATAACAGCAGGAAAATGTTGGTGTGAACAGTAAAAAGGATATGCAAAAAAAAAAAAAAAGTTGTAGAAAATTGACAAGTCAGGTTGGTTGTAACAGACGACTCTTTTGTTCTAGAAAATTGCTAATAGATATAGCACATATTTTATCCAGAAAAAAAAAACTGCAACATTTCCGATGTAGAATATATATTGTGTCATTAAGTCTGGAAAGATAATCACATGTCTACACTAAAATACTTCCTCGAATGGTTACAATATCAAAGATGTAGTCCAATTTTTAAAGTGCACTAGAACGTCACATAGTCTTTTATGCTGACTTGGGAACTTGCATGAGCAAATAGTCGACTTCTGTTCCTGGATTACAAGACACTATTTATTCAACACTATAGATAAAATGTGCTTGAAAAAGCAAGAACAGAATTTACACAAAATGATCAGGGAAAATATTGTCCGTTGACCGTCTATTATATTCCATCAATATCATAAAGCAAATAAGACGGTCATTGGGGGCGGTAAATAAACCATGTACGAGTCTTTGCCACTAATGCTTTGTATATTTGGGCCTTAATGTTAACATACTGACATATTTCCCAATGTTGTTGTTTAATAGAGAGAATGAGTTTAGATCACATAAATTGCACAAGTACGCACATCAGAGTCGGGAGTGGCTAACGTGTGTTCGGCACACACACACAGAATCCATTTGAAAGCAAAATTTGACAGTTGTGAGATGCAGCTTGGTGACCAGAATATAAGAGTAGACAGGTGGAATAAGATCATTAAAACAGCTGATGATTTCCATAGTTGCTGGTTTCACTGTCATCCATCGACGATGAACTGTGGTATTTGTGGATGAATTGTGTGCAGACATTCTGACAGCATTATGCACAGTGTACCTGTGTGGGCTTGTTGGATTACCAAGACTCCTATCTGTTCCACTTTTCACATTGGACAGTGGGGAGCATTGTGTGTGATATTCGCTGGCACGGGAATGGAGCATAATGGGGATGACCCATTGCCATGAAGTTGGAACCTCGACTAACTAACTGACTGACTGACTACCTACCTAACTAACTAACTAAATAACTTCACTGTCATCCAGACTATCACCTGACTAGAGGAAAAGAGATTAATCCTGTCAGTAAAAGTTCCCTGGTTTAACTGGTCCAGAACACTAGTGAAATTCATGCCTATTTTTTTTATCGAGGCCAGTGCGACTGTAAACATTATTTGTGAGTACCAGTGGCAGAAATTTACTAAAATCAGATCTGATAATCAAGCTGTTACTCGGGAAAAATTTCTGCCATCAAACCTTCCCTGGGATTCCTCGACTGAAAAACAGATCCTCGTTGCTGTAGTTGAGGAACGAATTTTTGGTTTAATTGGGTGTGACATTCATGGATCAGATTCCATGAAAGAGTATTTTGCTGAGACATCTCCAATTTTCAGAAACACGGAGTTGTTGAGAGGTGATATATGCACTTTTATGAATGAATACGCAATAAACTACTGACTACCCCATAAAGTACCTTGATAGGAAGCTACAGTGGAAGAAAATGTTATTGGTCACAACACTCTTAAGATTGTATCTAACACTTGCGGGTTCTAAACAGTTTAGAGAGACTGTGTCTAACTCCCAGCGAAAGGGTGAGATAAATCCCACCGAGACTATTACAGTGGAAACCATGAAACATCTCGGTAATGCAGCTTATGGAAAGACATTAATTAATAAATCACTCTTTAGAAACATGACCCCAATTACCGATGATCTTTTCAAGCTTGATATGTTTAAAAAGACAACTCTCTGGTATCTCCCCTTCCAGATATGCTACTTTGTGTAGCAATATGCCAAGTTACGGATGTCGCCCTTCTACTATGACTTTCTTGATAAATTTGTGTCTAGATTTGATTAACAGCGCATTGAAATAGACACCGATTCACTCTATTTGGCTCTTAGTGCCGATTCACTCTCTGATGTTGTTAAATCTAACCTTCAAAAATAGTTCTTTAGATCCTATAATCAATGGCTTCCTGCCGAATTTTATTTCCGCCCATAAAGTACATATGCGTAACTTTCAGGACTGTGAAGATGTCAAATTATATGAGAAACACACCCCCGGTATGTTTAAACTAAAATATTAGAGTGAGGAGATGGTTTCTCTTTGCAGTAAAATGTACCGCTTTTTTGCTCCTACACTAAACCAGAAACAAAAGTCTGACTATGCCCCACAACAAATTAGACAAAATATAATTTTGGATATACTCACAACCCATCAGGCTGGAGGAGGTAACAGATATGGTTTTTTTTAAATACACGGCTTGGATATCTTTACTTATGAGCAATACAGAGTTTCCCTCCCTTGTTTCTACATTAAGAGACAGGTTAGGCCTGATAATGTATCAATAACACTCTCACCATTTAATTTATTGTTTATTTTTAAAACTCTTTTAATGTTCAGTGTATTGAATGCTTACATATCATTTATGTTTATTATATATGACTTCTGTCTATTTATGTCTTCCCTTTATATACCATTTACCTTTATATGCCCATTCTTATACCACTTTTATCGTTCCTTTGTTAGTTATTTTGTTGTTTCAATGTTTTAATTTATATTGTACCCACGAAGAATGCACCTATTACGTCATTGAGACAACTCACAGGCAGTTCAAGGAACGCATATTAAATCTAAATAAAGATTTCAAAATGAGGAGGATGATTGATAGCTAGTAAAACTATAGAGGAAATATTCTCCTTCAAATTTCGGTGGATAGCGACCCTATTATACTACTACTTTCCTATACCCAAGAAAAGCCATTCTTAGCCGCCTCTTACGATATGCATGACAGGCTACAGTGTTATTATTCTTAGCTTTCTCTAATGTCATGATTACCATCTTCTTCTTACAGACCGTGCCATTTAGAGTTGTGACAATTTCTGCCAACAACAAAGGAAATTCCCAGCTCACCGTGTCGCGTCACGCACTCAACTCAGTAGCAAGTCAACAGAACCTTGTGCTATCAGTCCAACATGAGGAAAATGCGACTGCAAACCGTAGCCACAAGCATAGACACTCCAGAGGCTTAACAGTTCAAATGCCTATCCGCCGTGTTGGCGACCTGAAGTATGTTCCCATAGGTCCTCCTATGTAGTACTTGGGATCTCTGGTCTTCGTCTGGACCTGTAACCTTTTTCTTAATGGCTGCCATCACCATAAGGTGCGAAGATTTGCTCTCTGATCTATCCTCATATTTCCGAAGGAGATGCCTAGGGAGACTTTTCAGTTCTCCCCTGATCCTGTTTTCGTAGGTATTCTTGGACACAACCTTTTCCACAGGATAAGGTCCTTTCCATCCTACTTGGAGTATATTGGTCTCTGCTGGACCCCACACTTCCACTTTGTCTTCCACCTGAAGAGCTATTTTACTCTTCGTCCTATTTTTGGGTGGTGCCTTCTGGCACTCTGTGCAAGACTTCACTAACCGGCGTACATCTCCAGCCATCCTGGCCAGCAATAATGGCCGGAAATTTGCTGCAAGGTTTCTCTGACACCCATATGTCGAATCCCGGATATGGTGTGTCCGCTCTGAAGAATGTGAGGACGGTGGGTCTCTGGGACCACCCACTGCTCGTGCAGGTTGTCTCCCCTTCCAGCTCTCCGATAGAGCAGTCGAATCTTCAGAAAGTACTGTCTCCTTTTTGGTGGCTCAGCACTTCTTTGTAGCTTCCAGTAGCAAGGACGCAACGTAGTATCCTTCCTCTGGGCAGTATGCAATTCCCCTAGCACTGAGTTGTCACATAGTGTCTCTGTCTCTTCTTTCTTCCCCTGAGATCCACTGGCTAATGCTCCTCTGGGGGCTGGCTGTTTGGGAAACCCCAAGAACACGTATTTCGTACCAATAATCACTGGGAATAGGGAGTCAGCTAATACAGCTGCAGGAATAATGCCCGTGACGTACCTGGACTTAATCTCCACCGTGGCGATTGGCAGCGTCATGGTAACAGCACTCCTCATTGCCGACTGTATCTCAATGGTCTCCCCTGTAAGTTGGTCTGGGCGTACCAGGCTGGCGTCAATCACAGCTTCCCCGTCCAAACCTGTATCGTAGAGGCAAGTAACCTGCTGGCCATTGACTTCAATCAGTTCGACCACAGGTGGCCTCTCTTGGTCCAGAATTCCTTCAATGACCTCGAACTTTTCGGTGGCAACTGCATTTGGAGCCACACGGCAAGCCGCGAAGTGAGAGCTTTTCGTTTTCGATCTGCAGTCTTTTGTGTTGTGAGAGGGCGACTTGCAGATCGAACACCACTTCTCAGACCACTGTCGTGTCGGTTGAGAGTTAAGTGGTGTCACAGCCTCACATTATCCACATTATCCGGTAAACCAACATTAGTTAATAGATATTAGCCAAGGGCTACAACTCCCGCCCAAGGGAAAGAAGTAAGACCCTCGAAGGCCAGAGTATTCCAGAACCTTCTCGAAGGACTGGTCAGTGAGTCCACTGTCCCGTGGACACTGATGTGGCCCGCCTATTGCGGGGTCCACGAGGAACTCGAACAGAGTTACCACCCGTGTCGGATTGCGACACGTGTGAATCGGCAGAGAGAGACGGGACATCGAAGAGGCAACAGGGCCTGCCTTAGAGGGACTCAATAGTTTAGACCCATGTGTATTTGGGGTTCATAGACATATGCTAGATAGTTTGCTTAGAATGTTTGATGATGTTAAACTGTGTGATGATGTTAAACCTCTGTGATATGCAACTCAGTGCGGGCTTCTTAAACCCACTGCGCCAACGCACTGTATATTGAAATACAATAAATGTTAGATATTATATTTAACGGAGTTATTGTTGCCTGTGTGAGCCCGAGCTCAGATACCTAGACATCCAACACGCTGACAGGCTTTTTGGGGGCTAATCTCCGGTTTTGGCACAAGCTTTACATATAGACGGCTATTGATTGCCAAGTAAAATAGTAAATTAATCATATCAAATTGATGTTTGAAGAAGTTTAACAAATTTGCATCTATCTAGTGATGAACTAGTATTAATATGAGTCCCTCTGCAGCTAGTCTCTCAATGATGTTAATACTATAAACTATTTTGACATGACTGTGACATTTTTTGACTGTTACTAATGTTTTCTCATTCTACGAGCAGATTGTTCCGCGAGTTGTGTGGTGTGTAACCTATGTAAACTATCCAACAGTGGCGAGAGTACAAGACAACATTCACAAGTTCTGGGAATATAAGATAAGTTTCATATCATGCCCATTGCAACCCTAAGCGGTACTTATCACCATCCATCCATGTATCATTTTGCTTTACATTGATTTGTATGTATATTCATGACCTTGTAACCAACATAACTTTGCATTTCTATTTGCGCATGTAAACATTAAGGGAGATAACTAAATTTTCTACTCCCCAACAATTTTTTCTAAGGGATTTAACTTTATTGAAATTACCAAAAATTAAAAGACAAGATGTCTACTTTAGAAAAATGTATTGAGCAAGGTATGAAATTAGGTTATAAAGAAGAGAAACTGTCAGAATGGGCACAGAAGACGCACGCAGAGAACATTGCCCGTGAAGAAAGAGCGATAGAACGAGAAGAAAAACAAAGGCAATTGCAGGCAGAAGAAAAGAAGATGCAAATGGAATCAGAACGGGAAAAGATGCAGATGCAACTACAAGCTGAAGAGAAGAAAATGCAATTGCAGGCTCAAGAGAAACAATGGAGCTTGAGGCGGCGGCCAAACAAGCCCAATTGAATGCCGATACACAAATAAAACTAAAGCAGATGGAAATCGATTCCAACGTAGAAATATCTGTAAATAAACTGAGAAGCAAAGAGGAGGAACAGAAAGTATAACTAAGTATAAAGGCCTCGTCAAGGCATTCTGCTCAGGAGATTCCATCAGTGCATACCTGGAAAATTTTGAGTGTCTAATGTCCTACCATAAGATCATAAAATCAGATTGGTCATTTATTTTAATGAGAAATTAGCTCTGGAACCTTTGAAAGTAATAGAGACAGTGCCACAGGAAATGAGAAAAGATTATGATTACTTAAAGCAACGCATTCTCCAACATTTCTCTTTAGATACTGCAGGTTACCAACAACAGTTCGCAAA
The DNA here is from genome assembly GCA_014155875.1 of Cepaea nemoralis. Classification (NCBI taxonomy): domain Eukaryota; kingdom Metazoa; phylum Mollusca; class Gastropoda; order Stylommatophora; family Helicidae; genus Cepaea; species Cepaea nemoralis. The sequence goes on along the minus strand of JACEFZ010027050.1, from coordinate 118,418 downwards.
ATTATCCCCACAACCAAACCAAACCTTTATAGACTACGTGTCTACAGTTCAGGATGTGTGCACAAAGTGGATTAACTCAGCTAAAACTAACAACAGCCATGACAAACTAAAAGAACTCATTATTATTGACAAAATAGTTAGTACAATCCCCACACCTTTTGCTAAGTTTTTGAAACAAATGGACTGTAGGAGTATTCAGGATGTAGAGACAAAGGGGAACGCATTTTTCACAGCGAACAGAGATATTTTCCAATTAAACCTAAGTCAAAACGAAGCAGCAGCAGTGGTAAACACTAGATACTCGAAACCAACTGAAAGCAAGTTTAAACCACGCTCAAATGTCAGGAAGCCAGTTAAGTGCCAATATTGTAGTTTAACTCACGAAGAATACGCGATGTGCGATAAATCGCCCAACTATCCTCACCATCTCAAAATGATCGTGGAGAAGCAGAAGAACAAGAGAAATGCGTACCAGAGAGCGGTCAAATGCTATTTTTGCAGTAGCTTTGGGCACTACAGTCGCTTTTGTGATGGCCGAAAATTACTAAAACAGGCCAATGCTGCACTAGTTGAAACGTCATCAGACGAAGATATTGAATCACTGAATGAATGTGACAATCAAAACGAAAGTTTGAGTGAACTAGGAAATGCCGTGCAAATTATTGACACCATTACAGACCATAAATGTAACACCTGTATGAAATTCCAACTTGACACAACATTACTATGTGGCCATACCATTCCTATTTCTAATGAAATGGCCAATGTTGCCTTATCTTCTACAGGCAAGCTAAATTTCTCAACAGGGTTTGTAAATAACAAAAAGTGCACATTAATTCGTGATTCCGGCGCAACGCTCTGTGGGATTAAGAAAACATTAATCAACGACAAAGACTATACACACAAACACGTAACTTGTCGCACATTCTCAGGCACTATAGAGAAATACCCCCTTGCTCTTGTCGAAATTCGAACACCGTTCATATCAGGACTAGTATTGTGCGCAGTCCTAGAAAATCCTGTCGCTGATATTATACTTGGGAACCTGCCCAACATACGACCTTGCTCTGAAAAGGAAATCAGAGATTGGGAGCGGAAAAACGGTATCCAGCACCCAAACAGCGATCCTAAAGAGAAACACCATTCATGCTTGTCTCAATCTGCCAAAAGAACAAGAGAGACAACCAATGAAGTAATTCAGAAAGAATTCACCGAGGTGTATGATGCAGGGGCGGTCGAATCTGTCAGTGATACGACCAATTTAAAACCTCGAATTGAGGATGCTACCGATCTACCAAGTACCAAGCCTGTAGATGTGCAACAACACACACAACACACGAATGCAATAACACGACAGACAACTCACAAAACTCACACCGACCAACTGCAGGAGTCACTAGAAATTGTAGCACCAAACACTACCATCACTAATTTTGGAGAAGAACAGAAATCAGATCCTACACTTTCACAGTATTTTAGGTTAGTAGGACTGAAACCAAAATTAACTAAAAATGCATCGTGGTCATTTAGATTAAAGAACAATGTGTTGACTAGATTATACACTAGAGATCAGACCACGGTACAGCAAGTAGTGTTACCACAAGCACATCGAGAGAAAGTACTAAAATAGCCCATGACTCACCTTTCGGAGGTCATATGGGGTACGAAAAGACTAGAGCTAGGGTCCTGACCCAATTTTATTGGCCGAAATTTTGCCAAGACATAAAAACCTATTGTAGATCATGTGATATATGTCAGAAACTGGTGAAAAAGGGGAAAAACCCCACGGCAGAAGTTCAATCAACCACAACTGCCTCGAGGCCATTCCATGTAAATATGTTAAAACCATACTATACTAGACAGGACACTGACACGAGTGAGCAGACGCAGCTAACTGATGACAGAAACGAAACGACAATGACCCAACTGAGTGACATCTCGACAAACGAAGCATCGTTAACGACGCACTCTTACGACAACAAAGACGACGAAGACATATGTACATTACCGACAATATGTGATAACGACAGCGACGACCAATTTGACGACATATTGACAACGATTAACCTCGACGACGACGACAATGACATTGAGGACAATTTACAAACAGTAGCATCTGTGATAAATCAGACAGACGTAGACAATACTGAAATCCCAGTACCGATTATGAATGACGACGGTAGTATAAAGGACATACAAATCTCTGACACTCTGACACAACAGCAGCGACAAGACATTTTGACTCTCCTTAACGAGTATAAATCTATCTTCTCTAACAAACCTGGACGGACTGACAAAATAACACATTCAATTGTGTTGACAGATCTGACACCGGTCAAATGTAGACCATATTCTATTCCTCTGCATTATAGAGCAAATTTAGACAAGGAAATTTTGGATTTAGAGAAAAATAGAATAATTCAGAAATCTATGTCTCAATATTCTTCACCGATTGTCCTGGTGAAAAAGAAGGACCAAACGATCCGTTTGTGCATCGATTATAGAAGGTTAAATACAATAACCACAACAGATGCGGAGCCGATGAATAGCTGTGAAGACCTCATTTTGAACATGTCTCAGTCATCCTTATTTTCAAAGGTTGATTTAGCGAAAGGTTATTGGCAAGTACCACTACACCCTGCTTCTAGACATATAACAGCATTCGCAACACCTCTCGGTTTGTACGAATGGAGATATCTTCCATTTGGTCTCAAGAACGCTTCCGCCACATTTGTTAGATTAACTAGATTGCTATTGCACGGAATTAAAGATGTCCAAGCTTATATTGATGATATTTGCATTCATTCTTCTAATATGACTTCTCACTTACTTACACTCAAACAAGTCTTCGACCAAATCGTTCTTTTCGGACTTACTATCAAACCTTCCAAGGTTGAAATAGGCTATAAACAAATAGACTTCCTTGGTCATAGAATTTCTGAAGGCAAACTGTTGACAGATGATAAGATTGTTTCGAAGATTCTCAATCTAGAAGTTCCTACCACAAAGAAACAAATTAGAAGTTTATTAGGTCTTATAAACTATTATTCTAAGTTTATACCAAATTGGGCAGAACTTACATCAGTTTTTTCTAATATGTTGACAAAAGATCATCCATCAAAAGTTTGTAAAAGTACCAGCTTAGAGGATGCAATATGCAGATTGAAACGCATTTTTTCTAATCCACCAGTCTTACGATTACCAAACATAGATTTACCCTTTATTTTGACCACAGATTCGAGTGCTATCGCAATTGGAGGATGTTTAATGCAAGAAGTGGATGGAGTGAGACACCCAATTCTCTACGTAAGCCGTAAGCTGAAGAAAGCAGAGACCCGTTACTCTAAAGTGGAATTGGAGGCATTAAGTCTATTATTTTGTATGCTCAGATTGTCTAAGTTCCTCTTGGGTGCCCACTTCGTGGTACTCACCGACAATTCGCCATTGTTGGTACTTAAGCAAGGTGTTCCGAAAAACCATCGTTTACAAAGATGGTGTCTTCTCCTCCAAGATTTCGACTTCGAAATCCGCCATATCAGAGGCACTGATAACATTATAGCTGATATTTTATCGCGGCAGACGAATGCGCCAGCAGAATAACATTTGGCACATTGACCATTCGCCATACCAGAAATTGTGATATTTTATTCCGTAGCATAGAACAGTGTAACTTTACACCTGCTAAAGAACTTCCATTTAAAAGTAATAACACCCCAGTGAATAGGTTACATATAACACCCACGAACGTGAAACTTTGAGAACTATACTACCAATTACCAAAGCTCTAGGACCAATCCGAGCGAGAGACATTATCTGTGAAATGATTTCATCCAGTGAACTGACATTGATCAAGAAAACATGAAGAACACTTATACTCGACATTGAGAACATTCCTGTACTTGCTGTGGCTAATAGACTTTGCAAACAGCCGAAATAGAACTACGTCAACGACAACACTCAAGAGACAGCCATACTAACTATTAACATTCATGGCACGACTACGCTAACAACAGGAGGACAACGCGCACATCATCGTTGGATTTAGTTACTTAGTTAATTAATTAATTTAGTATTGAATATGTATTATATTATTATGTATATAAAATGTGTTAACCTGTAATTTGTACATTTTCTACCATAATATTACAGGTATTTCCATTCATAGGTTAAATAACCTTCCTATGCAAGTTTCTCTATGTAAATTATAAACAATTTTTGAGTCATCGTACAAAAAGTACGTGTTATCTTAAAGGGAAAATATCGCCTATTCCATTTTTTCTAAGGGAAATAACACTTACCTCAACTTTACTTATATATTTTAACCAAATACTATTTGGAATGAAAGATGTGTGAATGACAGAGTGAAAGAATTAAATGAGAGAGCGATATACTGAGCGGACAAATTGTACGCAAAACGTATTTATTTTAATTTGTCTGCGTCTTTCATGTAAATTGTACTACTTGTCTAAATTGTTGATACATGTTTAGCAGTTAGTTTAGTACTCTTAGTTTAGTATTTAGGATACTACATCTAAGCACCACTGCTTGGAATGCCTGATCATGCATTACACACATTGGAGTAATTCATGATTAAGGATATCCCAACTCGTGACGCTTGGAAATAAGCCACACATTCAGCACACACTTTACACAAAACTCAAAACTGAACACTATCAATTAAAATGCAGTCACTTTATTAGAAGCAGCAACTTATTAGTCAACACACTAACAAGTCAACAGGGACACATGTAGTCAGATGGGATAAAATAACAACGTAACTACATATTTAGCATTATACAACATACGAGAGTAAAAGTGTATTGAAATGCACACACAGATCAAGATTTGAAGGTGTACTTAATCAGCCAAGACTTTTGTCTTGTTAATCCTCTCTAATACAGAGGTTAATTATCTTGGTATCAGTAGGATACTATGAGAAGGACGGGTTGTAGACACAACTAGTAAACGTCACGTAACTTCGGTCAGATAAGCATTTTAAGGACACAGGAGAGAGAGAGAGAGATCTCTTCACCAAATCAGAGAAGTGGTGTATGGGAGAATACATGAGTGTTGATGCCAGTATGTAGGTTACCAAGTTACTGTCCACCAAACTACAAATACCGTCTTTATGTGATTCTGTGACAGAATTAGTGCAGAACTAATTACCCTATAACAACCCATCAAATCAGGGGAGAGGGGGGACTCCTGTCACAGCCTCACATTATCCACATTATCCGGTAAACCAACATTAGTTAATAGATATTAGCCAAGGGCTACAACTCCCGCCCAAGGGAAAGAAGTAAGACCCTCGAAGGCCAGAGTATTCCAGAACCTTCTCGAAGGACTGGTCAGTGAGTCCACTGTCCCGTGGACACTGATGTGGCCCGCCTATTGCGGGGTCCACGAGGAACTCGAACAGAGTTACCACCCGTGTCGGATTGCGACACGTGTGAATCGGCAGAGAGAGACGGGACATCGAAGAGGCAACAGGGCCTGCCTTAGAGGGACTCAATAGTTTAGACCCATGTGTATTTGGGGTTCATAGACATATGCTAGATAGTTTGCTTAGAATGTTTGATGATGTTAAACTGTGTGATGATGTTAAACCTCTGTGATATGCAACTCAGTGCGGGCTTCTTAAACCCACTGCGCCAACGCACTGTATATTGAAATACAATAAATGTTAGATATTATATTTAACGGAGTTATTGTTGCCTGTGTGAGCCCGAGCTCAGATACCTAGACATCCAACACGCTGACAAGTGGGCTCAGTCTTCCATCCTTCTTCTCCCCTGGACTCTTCTCGGTGTGCTTCATATAAGGTTCTACTTTCCTGTATTCCGAGTTCTTGGATTTCTTTCGGTCCTGTTTCTCCTGACCTTTGGTTTGCGTACTTAGTTCCGCAGCCTCCCCATGTACTTCTACGAATCTTTCCGCTAGCTTATTCACAACATCAAGCCATTCCGCCCCTTGTTCTCCTAAAAATGTCTTCAGTGGTTCTGACATTTGCTGGCGCATCTGGTCTACTACCATCAGCTCTTCCAGACTCTCGTAGTCCCTCTTGAACTCTGCCAAATCCATCCATTTTTGCAGGTATGATTTCAATCTTAAACTGTAGGCGGCGAATAGCTCTCCCGGCTCTCTTCTTGCCGATCGAAACTTCTTCCGATACGTTTGTGCAGTGATATCATAGTGTTTCATCAAAGCAGCTTTTAATTCTTCGTAGTTGTTTTCATGTCCTGGTGGTAGGCGTGTGTAAACCTCAAAACCGGAGCCTCGTAATCTCTGGGATAATTTAAGAGACCATAGGCTTCTATCCAGCCCCATAGCGACTGCCATGGCTTTGAAGCGATTCGCGTATTGGTCAAATCTTTCTTTAGACTCCTCATAAACCGCTAAGGGAAACTTCATGGCATGGTAGCCATGTCCACTCATGTTGGTTGAACCATGTGAAGATATTCCTCCTTCTGCTACATCGGTTTCTCCCTTAGTTTGTGTTTTGAGTTCTAGTTCTCGCATGCGGTATTCATGGTCTCTGTTCTTGTTGGCCTCTTCCACGTCCAACTTCTTGTTGTTCTGTTCCGTTTCCAATCTCTTGTTCTCCAACTCCATCTTTTTCAATTCCAACTCGGCCTTTCGATCTTCCCTTTCTGCTTGGCGATTTTCCCTCTCCCTCTCTTGTACGTAATCGGTTAGTGCCAAACCAGATAAACCAATTTCTTCCCCGTCTGCCCTTAGTTCTGCTGTAGTTAATTTAGGAGTGGCCATAGTTAAAGTAGGTGAGTCAGCAGGTTGAGTAAAGACACTTCAAGGCAGTAAGTACTTACTAACTATCTAAATTAAATATATATATATATATATATATATATATATATATATATATATATATATATATATATATATATATATATATATATATATATATATATATATATTATCTATGACACCACACAGTACACCACAACTACTCTCTCAAACACAAGAGGAGATTTAGGATAAAGACTTATGTAGACGTGTAAAGTGTGAATAGATATGTACTGTGTCTTAACACCTATCCACATTCATCCGGTCTGGATCTTTATTTTCCCGACAATAATGTCCCCAACACCAATGTAATGTAGTCCCAAATATATAATGCAATATCACTATATATCCCCTGGACCTGCTCACGTTAAAAGTCATCAATATGTATACTAATATGTATATCCCAATATGTACGTACCAATATGCAGATACACCGCTGCTCCACCATTTAATGTCGCTTGTCGTCCCTGGAGGAAAGTGGAATCAACAAGCACACCTTTAAGATCCTTATACTTGGGAATTATTGCCAGACTTTTGTCTACACTCCTCCGTTCTGTCTTCTACTCACTATCTCTCTCTCTCTCTCTCTCTCTCTCTCTCTCTCTCTCTCTCTCTCTCTCTCTCTCTCTCTCTCTCTCTCTCTTATTCCTTCATAACATACCCCGACAACAGTTTCCTCCAACAATTAATAAATTATTTAATGCTGAAAACTATGTCAGTTGTATGTATTGAATGTGTCTATGTAGTTGGTAGTGTCTTCTATTGTGAGTGCGAGATAGGACTCTGGAATTCGTATGTGCCGTATCATATCTCCCATCCTTATACGGCTATGTAACAAGACATCACATATATATGGACAGCTCTCACACGGGATGCTCCGCTCCGCTTGAGTCTGGACGTATTCGAATATTGAAAACAAATGTTCAATGTCTGATCACCATAAAATAAGGCGATTAAGGTAAGTCTCGGAACTCCAACTGTTTCCCGTTTTGGAATTTAGTAAAATCCATCACTGAAACACATCACTACTGTATAACACTGTCTGTACAACGACTATATATGTTCGACACATTGTCTTTACTCAATTACTTAACAGTTTTTGTATACATTTAAACTGTTCTTGAGTTCTCTCATGTGTCTTTTAGGTTAGTACCCCGTTAAAATATATTTAGCCTATGTCGCTCTGCCTTTATAGAATGAAAGTCCTTTCCCTGGTTTTCCAAACCTGGATACAGAGTTAACTTATTTATGTCGGCCCACGATTATTGAATGGCTATGTTTAAGTTGTTCTAGTTAAGTACTTTCTCTGCACAAGTGAATTACTTTCTCTGCACAAGTGAATTACTTTCTCTGCACAAGGGAATTACTTTCTCTGCACAAGTGAATTACTTTTTCTGAATATGTCAGGAGTTTTCTGTAGAACCTGTGGGTGACATATAACCATGTGATATTAGTCTGCTTCAGACTAATTCTTATGTGAGAGCATGCCTCCAGCCGTACTCAGACGCTTCCGAAAGATACTCTGACATAAGACAGATGAGTTCACTAAAGTCTAAACGATTATCTAAAAGAAGGAAATGGTAACAGACAAGCACAGACACCTAGTTCACGATGCTGTATTCCTAAGCTAAAGCTAGATTACCTTATATTATCTATGTTAGTCCATGAATCGAAATACACAAGCACATAAGCACCAATTATCCCATCGCTTCTAATCGATTAGGGACCGATATTTCTATTCTAATTAAGGACGCATAGATCCATTCTCCGTCCAGTTTGGTAGCACACTAACTACAAAAACAAGTTTCCACTATTTATACCTGGGTCCAATTCTCCGTTCCCTTTTGATGTCTCTACATCAACAATCGAATTTTCCGTTATCAAAGGTTTGTGAAATCACGTATTCGTTCGTGGCTGCTCGGTCTCATCTTCTCCGCTGATTCCCGCTTTCCCAAACTCTCGTACATCAATCAGTTTTAACGCTTTGATCCACGTCTTCCTGTTTTCCTCAACCTCCCGTCTCCGTGTTGTTTGTCCGATAAAATCGGCAGTCAATGACCCTCACTTTGTCCTCGATCAAGGCTGAAGTGTTCGGTTGTTATTCTGACTATAGGTCAATACTCTCCGATCCTCATACATTGCAAGCAATTTTATATGTCAGTTTATCGGGGAATCACTAAACTCGCAGTATCCCGTCACACCATCTCACTCTTTTCCCACTGTAAGCTAGATCTAGATGATTTATTCCTCTTCTTAAGGAGCTGGTGTCTGGACAGAAAATCCGCTCCAACATTTTCCTTCCAAGTTATATACTTCACTGTGAAATGGTTGGGTTAAAGTAGCAACGACCACCGCATCAAACGGGCATTGAGCTTCTGAGAAGTAGCCAGGAACATCAGGAGCTGATGATCCGACTGGACCCGAAAATGAACTCCATACAAATAGGGCTGGAATTTCTGCACGGCCCATACGAGAGACAAACTCTCTCTCTCTCTCTCTCTCTCTCTCTCTCTCTCTCTCTCTCTCTCTCTCTCTCTCTCTCTCTCTCTCTCTCTCTCTCTCTCTCTCTCTCTCTCTCTCTCACTCAACGGTCGAATAATTCCTCTCAGCCTGGAGAAGTTTCTTGCTTGCGTATGCCACAGGTTTAAAGACCGAAGCATCGTCTTTCCTTTCCTGTAACAAGGCTGCCCCAATTCCAATCCCACTCGCATCCGTTCTGAACACAAATGGTTTGGAAAGATCAGGGAGCTGTAACACATGTTTGCTGACCAAGGCCTCCTTCAATTGACTGTAGGCTCTCTCGCACTCCGGTGTCCAAACGATTTGGTCCGGGGATCCCTTTTTTAAGGTTTCCGTTAATGGAGCTCCCAGTTCAGTGAAATGCGGGATAAATTTGTGGTAAAACCCACACAACGAGAGAAAGGATCTCACATCCTTCTTCGTTTTCGGCCTTGGAGCATGTCTGATCTTTTCTAGGTTCTTATCCTCTGGGACAATTTGTCCTGGAGTGATGGTGTGACCTAGAAATTCCAGAGTCTGGTAACCAATCATGCACTTGGTTGGGCGAGCGGTAAGCCCTGCTTCCATGAGCCTATTGAAAACTCTTTCCAAGGATTGCAAATGGTCATCCAAGCTGTCACTGGAAATCAGTATATCATCCATGAATGAGATAATGGACGGATCCTGTAAGGGATCTAATAAGGTCCTCATCATGCGAGTAATCACACTAGGTGCATTGCTGAGTCCAAAGGGCATGACCTTGAATTCGTAGTGTCCACTGGGTGTACTGAAAGCCAGCAGTGGTCGGACCTCTGGTGTGACCGATATCTGATAATACACCCGACTCAGATTCACCTTTGAGAAGTACCTAGCCTTATGGAGCCTAGCGAATAACTGAGTTGGATTCGGCAAAGGTTCCACCTGAAATTGAGTATGACTGTTCGAGAGTCGATAGTCTATACACAACCGATGTTCTCCACTTGGTTTGCGTAACAAAACCACCCCCGCATTGTATGGAGATGTGGATGGCGCAATCACGTCATCCTCCAGCATTTTCTGCATTCCCTCCTCCAGGGACTTTTCTTTAGAGAATGGCACTGGGTAAACCTTTTGGCGAACAGGCTCTTGGGTGGTCAAGGTCATCTCGAACTCCACCAACCTCGTTCGTCCTGGTTTATCAGTCAGTATCTCCTTATGAGACTCGAGAACCTGGGTTATCTTTTCCCTCTCCTGGGAGGTCAGATCAGGATTCACCTGCACATCCTTGTAGGTTTCCTGGTGTACCAGGGGATATTCCCTGCATTCGTTGGTTCCCACTTCAGTCTCCACTGCAACTGCCATTGCCATGAGATGGGCTGCTTTGTCTCCGGGTCTCTCCTCGTACTTCCGCAGGAGATTGATATGGAAAATCTTCGACTTTCCCCGGATCCGATAGTTGGTTCTAGATATCATCCCTTTCCACGGGAAATGGTCCTTGCCAACCTATCTCCAGTTTGTTGGTCCCCGTCGGGAGTAGCAACAATACTTTGTCCCCCACCTCTAGAGATCTGTCTTTAGGCCTACAGTTGTAATAAGTCGCATGTCTTTTTCTGGTTTTTTTTTCAAGTTTTGATTTGCCAGAGTCCATCCCTTGTGAAGTTTTTCTTTCAGTTCCTCCACGTATTTATAAGAGGAGATAAGTTCTTCTGACGTCCCCTCCTCAGTCCAGCTCCTCAACATGGCTTTCAACGGTCCCTTGATTGGACGACCAAACAGCAGGGTAGCGAGTGATAGTCCTGTTGAGCCATGAGGTACTTCTCGATAGGCAAAAAGTGCTGCTGGGATATATTCATCCCACCTATCAGGTTTTTCCTGTGCCAGTTTCCAGAGCATTGTCATTGTGATATAATAAAACGTCCTTACCCTTTCCTATTTATTGACTCCCTTAAAAATAAACAACCCCTTTCAACTACGTTTTAAGTATCTTACTGAATATAGGATAAAAACTAACCCGTAGGGTAGCTAAATTAATTTGGCCTTAATTTGGCCTACGTACCTGGCCAACAGTCGTCGACTGATAGTAAGACAAAGGCCCAGTGTAGCCATTTTTAGTTCAAGCTAAGAAAGTAAACAGACGTGCGTTCCCTTGTGGGATTTCTTTCCCCGTGTAAGGAAAAGGTATTGTTGCCTTTAAAAACATGATTCTCTTCAAGCTATTGGTATGTTATATCTACATTATTAAGATGGATTTATGTATTACATAGACCAGTATGTTTAATTAAGAATTAGTTACAATTCTCTTAAACCAGGCTGGATGATGTTTACCAAGGAAACACATGTGGGCGCCACGCTGTAATTTTTCCTATGTCTTACAATTTCAAATCCCTATGTTAATATATTTTATAGGCATTATGAACTTATATCTAACTAATAGTGTTTATAACCTATGAATATTATGTGTATTGTAGTACACATAAAGTATCAACTCTCATGTCTGAAACACATTCTAGAGATTTTCTCAATGTAGGAGCAGACCTCTGATTCATACTTCATAGTAAAGAACTAGTGTCTGTCAATTTCATATTCATATGAATAAAAACTTCCATGCATTGTGAAATATATCTCAATATCGATGCTTAGAAATCTGCAAATAATCTATGTACTGTAGAGATTGGACTTTAAAGAAACATTTTCTCAATGTAGGAGCAGACTCTTGATTTCATACTTCACAAGTAGAGAACTGGTGTCTGCCACTTTCAAATATCCTATGTAGTGTAAATTCACTGGTAAGGATGTCTCTGAACTTGTTTTATCCATGCGGGGACATACAAATGATTACGCATATTCCTGACTCTTACTTAGTCAGGGGATAAAATATTTTGCCACATCATAATCTGTAACTTGGAAATATAGTACTAAATTTTAGTACCATCCTTTTGCTAACAGATTAATAACCACTCCATAGTAGTGAAGAACATATAATCATTTCATAAAATAGTGTTAGGAGAATGCCATGTTTGAGAATATAAATTCATGAACAATTAAAGTAAACGTGTGATGTAAATGCATGTTCGGATAGGATTCAATCCCCATCGCCTCACCGTAGTAGAAACAGAAGCGAAGATTGATGTGAATAAATTGCTTGCAATATTCAGAATACTGGACCATGCGGCATAAGTTATTCTAATAAATACCCTCCGAATAATAGCAGTCATTGACAAAATATATCACAGCGGCTACTATCCTCATCTGCGGTACGCAGTGGGGGAAAAAATATATAGTTTAGTTATGGATTAACCCCTGAAGAAAATTCAAAACCATTGGCTCCGGCATTAAATTGTATGATTAAATTATTATGTATGATTATCATGTACTTAATATCAGAGAAATGTACATGTATGTTTTTTTTCTGGTATGAGAATTTTCTCTGTTCTGATTGTTACTTTTTCCTGTGGGAATATACATTTTAATGTTGCACCTTGGGATTAGAGGATGTTGATGTAAGAATCCATGTGTACGTCAGTACTTAAGAAGCCAATGTTGAATAGTCTTGACCTAATGATGATTATAGTGCCGAAAGGAAGACGCGGCATTAGAAACCACAGAGATTCTGTATAGGCTATTCTCTTCAAGTAAGGAGAGAGACAATATCAACATATTGGATGGACAGAATGACTTCACTCATCTAATAGTCCCAGTAACTACAGAACATAAAATAAAGTGAGAAAATACCTTACTCACTATTAAGAGTCAGAATGGCTCTACTCAGCAATGAGGGACAGTGGAACGTGGACACCCACTCCTTTCCCCTTCTCCCCTTGTTGTTTTGTATTTGTGTTTGTAATTATGTTGTAAACCTTTTACCATAACACAGTAAGTTAATGCTCGTGTTGTATTCTTGTCATCCCTTTTCTATAGAAGAGAAGCAGGTGGTGGTTGAATGTGGTGGGACTATATCACTAAACCTGGATCCTGGGTCAACAGCCAGAAAGTGAATGTCCTAACCATAGTCTGCATCTAGAAATACCCATGGACTGCTGCGCTCAATTAGATCCATAGCGAGCAACAGATAAATTCGAAGACAACTGACTGGGTGAGTGATTAAGTCCTATTTTAGTAGGAATATCCAGGATGGACTTCAAGATCTAATAATCTACAAAGATGAAGATCATCAGAGTACTGACAACAGTGTATCGTTTGCGTTACTTCTGAGAAGTATCACCTATGGCCTCATCATTCAACCAAGTCAGTGAAACTGGGACAATCCTTCTTCAAGTTACTAAAACTAACAACAGTGAGTAACCTTCAACTGTTGGTTGGATTACCAAGTTAATATCCACAATGGATAAGTCTTCGAAAGAACATCTCACAGCTGCAACAGTCAAACATAAGGTTCCAGCCATGTGTCACCGCCTCACCTTCATACATATTATTAGAGGGCTGCAACTCCAGCCCAAGGGACAGCATTGAGTCGCTCAGGACCCGAGTAATCTAGAACCTTCTCGAAAGAGCTGGTCACCGAGTCCATGATTCCGTGGACACTGATGTGGCCCGCCTAATGCGGGGTCCACGAGGAACTCGGACAGAGTTACCGCCCGTGTCGAATTAGGACACGAGGAGACCGGCAGAGGACAGTCGGACTTGAGAGAGACAACAAGGCCTGCCTGAGAGGGACTCAATAGATATTCATAGATATATATATATACATAGGCTAGATAGTGTGCTAGATTGTTGTATGACAACTATGTGTTTGATGTTTAACTATCTGTGATATGTAATATAATATAGCGCGGACTGTTAACCCACTGCGCCAACTGTACATTCAATACAATAAATGTTCTATATCCTAGCGAACAAAGTATTGTTGCCTGTATGAACCCGAACCGTTATTTAGATAAGAGTAAGATGATGACAGGCTTTTTGGGGGCTAGTTTTCCGGTTTTGGCATAGAATGTTTTCTGAAAGAGCTATTAAATGCCATGTAAAATTACTTATTTAATCATATCACATTGATTTTTGGTAACACATTGATTTATTTTAAATCAAAGAAATTTTTAACTTTACAAGTTTGCATAGAATTAGTAGCTATCTAGCGATAAAATATAATTAATCTGAGTCCCTCGGCAACGTCTCACCATTGCCTCCGCAGTGCCTCATTATTTTGATTCTGTAAACAATTTTTGACATGTTACTATTTTGACATCTTTTTTTTGTGACAGTGACTAATGTTTTCTCGCTCCACGAGCAGATTGTTCCGCAACTAGTGCCGCGTGCAACCTATGAAACCTTTCCAACAGTGACGAGAGTACAAGACAACATCGAGGAGAGTTCTGGGATTGAGAGCTAAGTTTCACATCATACCCATTGTAACTCTAAGCTGTACTTCTCATCTTCCATCAACGTATCATTTTGTATCATATTGATTTATTTGCATATTCATGACCTTGTCACCAACATAACCTTGCATTCTGATTTACACATTAATAAGTAAGAGAGATAACTAAATTTTGTCCTCCCAACATTTTTTCTAAGGTATTTAATTTGATAAACATTGCAAACAAATAAAACACAAAATGTCTAGCTTAGATAAGTGCATTGAGCAAGGAATAAAGTTAGGTTATAAAGAAGAGAAACTGTCAGAATGGGCACAGAAAGCGCACGCAGAAAACATGGACCGTGAAGAAAGAGCGATAGAACGAGAGGAAAAACAAAGACAAATGGAGGCCGAAGAAAAGAGATTGCAAATGCAGGCAGAAGAAAAGAAATTGCAAATGGAGGCCGAAGAAAAGAAAATGCAGATTGAGGCAGCAGAAAAGAAATTACAAATGGAAATCGACGCGGCAGCCAAGCAAGCACAATTGAATGCCGAGACACAGATAAAACTTAAACAGATGGAAATTGAGTCCAACACAGAAATATCGATAAATAAGTTAAGAAGCAAAGAAGAAGAACAAAAATATAACAAGTACAAAGGACTCGTGAAGGCGTTCTGTTCGCCTATTTAGAAAATTTTGAGTGTCTCATGTCTCATCATAAGATCATTAAATCAGATTGGGCATTTATTCTAATGAGAAATTTAGCACTTGAACCACTAAAAGTAATAGAGACAATACCACAGGAAATGCGAAAAGACTATGAGTACCTAAAACAACGCATTCTCCAACATTTTTCTTTAGATACTGCAGGTTACCAACAACAATTTGCCAAATTATCTCCACAACCAAACCAAACCTTTATAGATTATGTCAGTACAGTCCAAGACATATGCACAAAATGGATTAACTCGGCTAAAACCAACAATAGCCATGACAAACTTAAAGAGCTTATTATTATAGATAAAATAGTTAGCACCATCCCCACACCTTTTGCCAAGTTCTTAAAACAAATGGACTGTAAGAGTATTCAGGAAATAGAGGCAAAGGGGGATGCATTTTTCACAGCAAATAGGGATATTTTCCAGCTAAACATAAGTCACAACGATACAGCAGCTGCAGTAGTGAACACCAAATACTCCAAACAAACAGAGAGTAGATTTAAACCGCGCTCCAATGTCGATAAAGTAGTAAAATGCCAATATTGCAATTTGAATCACGACAGTTACGCGATGTGCGACAAAGCACCTACCTATCCTCGCCACCTCAAAATGGTGGTGGAGAAGCAAAAGGCTAAACGCAGTGCTTACCAGAGAGCAGTCAAATGTTATTTTTGCAATAGCTGGGGCCATTATAGTCGGGAGTGTGAGGGCCGAAAGTTATTGAAACAGGCCAATGCTGCACTTGTAGAAACGTCGTCTGACGAAGAGCTTGAATCACTGAATGAATGTGATAATCAACACGACAATGAAAGCGAGCTTGGGAATGCTGTACACATTATAAACACCATTACAGACAGTAAGTGCAACACCTGTACGAAGTTCCAACTTGACACAACATTATTATGTGGCCACACGATACCTATTGCAAATGAAACAGCAAACGCTGCTTTGTCATCTACAGGCAAGCTAGTTTTTTTTACAGGGTTTGTTAACAACACAAAGTGCACATTAATTCGTGATTCCGGCGCAACGCTCTGTGGAGTAAAGAAAACATTAATAGACACTAAAGACTACACTGACAAACAGGTGACTTGTCGCACATTCTCAGGTACAATAGAGAAATATCCCCTTGCTCTGGTCGAAATTCAAACACCGTTCATATCAGGACAAGTAATGTGCGCTCTCCTTGACAATCCAGTCGCTGATATTATACTTGGTAATTTACCCAACATACATCCATGCTCTGAAAAAGAAATCAAAGAGTGGGAGCATAAACACGGTATCCACCATACAAACAGCAACGCAAAAGAGAAACACCATTCTTGCTTGTCTCATTCTGCCAAAATACCAAGGGAGACAACCACTGAGGTAATTCAGAAAGAATTCACCGAGGTGTACAATGCAGGGGCGGTCGAATCTATGAACGATACGACCGAATTAAAACCTCGAATTGAGGATGCTACCGAGCTACCAAGTACCAAGCCTGTAAATGTGCAACAAAACACACAACACACAAACGCAATAACACGACAGACATCCCACAAAACCAACACTGACCAACTGCATGAATCATTAGAAATAGTAGCGCCAAACTGAACTAACATCAATTTTGGTAATGAACAGAAAGCAGATACAACACTTGCACCATACTTTAAATTAGTAGGACTCAAACCAAAAGTCACTAAGAACGCATCGTGGACATTTAGGCTACAGAACAACATCTTAACTAGATTTTACACAACAAATCAGACCACGATACAGCAAGTAGTGTTACCACAAGTACATCGAGACAAAGTTGTAAAAATAGCCCATGACTCCCCTTTTGGGGGTCATATGGGATACGAATTGACCAGGGCAATTGTCCTGACCCAGTTTTATTGGCCAAAGTTCGACCAAGACATTAAAACATTTTGTACATCTTGTTATATATGTCATAAACTAGTCAAGGGGAATAACCCTACTACATTCTCTGTAAATGGAAAGTTGAAATTATTCCATGTAAATATGTTTAAACCATACTATGCTAGACAGGACAATGAGACAAATGAACTGACGCAACGAACTGGTGACACAGAAGAAACGACAATTTCCCGACGAAATGACACCTCGACAAACGAAGCATCGTTAACGACACACTCTTACGACGACGAAAACGACGAAGACATATGGACATTACCTACAATCTGTGATATCGACAACGACGACAAATTTGACGACATATTAACGATTGATCTCGACGACGACGACAATGACATTGAAGACCATTTACAAACTGTAGCATCTGTGATAAGTCAGACAGACATGGACAATACTGAAATCCCTGTACCAATCATGACTGATGACGGGAGTATAAAGGACATACATATCTCTGACACTTTGACACAACAACAGCGACAAGACATTTTGACTCTCCTGGACGACTATAAGACGATCTTTTCCAACAAACCTGGACGCACTGATAGAATAACACATTCAATTGTGCTGACAGATCTGAGACCGGTCAAATGTAGACCATATTCTATTCCTCTCCATTACAGATCTAATTTAGATAAGGAAATTTTAGATTTAGAGAAGAATGGCATTATTCAAAAATCGATGTCTCAATATTCTTCACCGATTTTCCTGGTGAAAAAGAAGGACCAGACAATCCGTTTGTGCATCGACTATAGAGTATTAAATACAAGAACAACAACGGATGCAGAGCCTATGAACAGTTGTGAAGATCTTATTTTAAATATGGCTCAATCATCCTTATTTTCCAAGACCGATTTAGCAAAAGGATATTGGCAAGTTCCACTACACCCTTCTTGTAGACATATAAAAGCATTCGCAACACCTCTCGGGTTATACGAATGGCTATATCTTCCTTTTGGCCTGAAGAACGCACCGGCCACATTTGTGAGACTAACAAGATTGTTATTACACGGAATTAATCATGTAGTTGCCTATATTGATGATATATGCGTCCATTCTTCTGATATGACTTCTCACTTACTCACCCTAAAACAAGTCTTCCACCAAATCTCTCTTTTTGGACTTACTATCAAACCTTCCAAGGTTGAAATAGGCTATACACAAATAGACTTCCTTGGTCATAGAATTTCTGAAGGAAAATTGTTGACTGATGATAAAATTGTTTCCAAGATCCTTAATCTATAAGTTCCTACCACAAAGAAGCAGATTAGAAGTTTACTAGGTCTTATTAACTATTATTCTAAATTCATTCCACATTGGGCAGAACTCACCTCAGTCTTTTCGGATATGTTAACTAAAGATCATCCATCAAAAATTTGTAAAAGTACCAGCTTAGATGATGCAATGTGTAGATTGAAACATATTTTTTCTAATCCACCAGTCTTACGATTACCCAACATAAATTTACCCTTTATTTTGACCACAGATGCGAGCGCTATCGCAATAGGAGGATGTTTAATGCAGGAAGTGGATGGCGTTCGACACCCGATTCTCTACGTCAGCCGCAAACTAAAGAAGGCTGAGACTCGTTATGCCACAGTGGAATTGGAGTGTTTGAGCCTATTGTTCTGTATATTGAGATTATCTAAGTTCCTCTTAGGAAGTCACTTTGTGGTCCTCACAGACAGTTCGCCATTATTAGTCCTTAACCATGGGTCGCCCAAAAACCACCGGTTACAAAGATGGTGTCTTCTACTTCAGGACTTCGACTTCGAAATCCGCCATATCAAGGTCACCGATAACATAGTGGCTGACCTTTTATCACGGCAGACAAATGCGCCATTAGAATGACTCTTATCACATCGGCCATTAGCCATACTATAAACTGTGATAGCTTCCGGTTTCAAGATGGCGACGGACGGTCGTGTTGTTTTGTGTTCGTTAACTTTTTCGCGTAAGGGATGGATTTATTCATTTCTTGCGTGTAATTGGTGTGCCAGGATGTAAAACCAGGAGTTTCTACTCAAGATCTGCGCGGGTGCTACGGAGTTCGTGCATCGAGCGAAGCCATCCTTGAGTGAATTTTCAGCAGCGTGTGTGGTTCTCAATCAAAAGTCTGTGTTTACGTTTTTTCAACATGGCGGAACAACGTGTGTTTTCCGAACGATCAGCAGTCAACATACCGAAGCGGCGTGGTAGCCGCGCAGGGAAAAAGAAGCCAGGTAAGCGCGGTGGCTTGAGACGTTTTAGACTCAAGTGTCACCGTCTAGGACTCAGGAACATCCGTATTCTATATTGGAACTGTGCCAGTGTAAAACAACGGGGCTCTATTTTAGAAACCCTAGTTTACAGGAACGACATTGTAGCACTCCAGGAGACGAGACTGGGCGATCAGCTACTCCGAATTGCCGGCTTCAAATGTTTCTATAACAGACGACATCTGGGAACGGCGATTCTCGTTCGCGACAGCATGGTGGCGTCAGAGCTAGACATGTCCAGTTGGAACAGTGACGATATACAAATACAGGCGTTGAGAATTCATTCCAGTATACCATTCGTGTTGGTTAATGTTTATGCCCGCAATGCGAGTGTGGACGCCCAGAAGTGGCAGTGCTTAAGTGGCATATTAGGCCACGAGAGAAATGTTATTTTCTGTAGTGACTTCAACGCTAAAGGCAGATCATGGGGAAACACTTCCTCCAATACACAAGGGGAGGAGCTCGAGACTGCACTGGAAACCATCGACCTGGTTTGTATCAACAGTGGCTGTGTCACCAGGACAGCAAGCCGTCCAGGCGATGAGGACAGTGCTATTGATCTGGCGCTAGTTTCACCTTCACTCACTACAGTGTGTAGATGGGGTGTCCTAGGACACCATGGCAGCGACCACCACCCATGCAGCATATTGGTGGAGAAAGGCAGAACCAGGCAGCACAAGCTAAAGGTAAAGACGTTCCAGTATGACAGTACAGGGCAAGATGTGGTGAGTAAAATAAGACGTAACAAGCGCAAAACGTTTCAGGGCAGGAAGAAAAGGAAAAAAAGCTGGGAGCAGCCACCGTGGTGGAGTTTCGAGGTGGAGAAGGCTTGGGTGGATAAGCGTAGTGCTGTAAGGAGATGGCAAAATGCCAAGAAGAACAGAGCTGGTCATCCTAGTCCCTGCTTGCACTTAGAAAGAGAGATGCACACAAAAGTAAGCTATTTAAAAAAACTGGTCACGGTGGTTAAAAGCGAAAAATGGGCAGAGGTGTGTCAAAGAGTAAGCACAGACAAGTCACTGAAATTGTTCTGGCGACTACATAAAAGCATGAGTGGTGTAGTCAAGAATAAGAGCATTTCTGACTTCCAAGGTGCTGACCTCATCTGGCAGAGGACTGACGAGGACAAGGGCAAAGCCCTCTTTGAACGCTACCTTGAGCAGAGCAACCAGACAGACATGGGAGGCCGGAATCTGGCCAAGGAGGTCACCTCAGACAGATGCAAGGCCCAGAACACTTCGGATGAAGACACAGTGACAGTGCAAGAAATCAAGGCTGTGCTTCGACGATCAAAAAACAGTGCTCCAGGTCCTGATGGCATAAGATACGACGACATAAATAGGTGTACCGACAATGAGCTAGAGAAACTAGCAGACATGTACAACAACAGTATAGGGAGTGCTAGCATCAAGGAGGAATGGTTACACAGCTATCTGATTCCCTTGCCGAAGCCTGACAAAGACCACAAGAAAATTCAGGGATATCGAATTATAACCATGCAGAATACAATAGGCAAGCTGCTGGAGAAGGTAATTGCCAGGAAAATATCAAGCCAACTAGAGAGGCAAGGTTTTTTCCCACCTACCCTGGGTGGGTACCGTCCAAAAAGAGAAACCTGGACCAATGCAGCAGTCTTTGCCCACGATGTCTATGAAGGTTTCCACTCAGGCACTGAAACCGTTGCGGCAGCGATTGATCTTGAGGACGCATACAACAGAGTACCACTGGATTTTTTAATGTTTCAGCTTCTTGAACTAAACGTAAGTCCATTCCTCCTTAGTTGGATCGCTGCAGCTCTCTTCCAACGGAAAGTAGTTTTTAGATGTGGCAGTTGGACATGACTTGTGATGAAGCTGGGGCAATGGTCAACCCAACAAAGGCAACAGTGACTTGGTTCTCGTTGAATAATCATATTGTCAACAATCCAACACCAACTGTAATGCTGTGTTCAGAGACGGTGGAAAGAACGCAGGCAATGAATTACCTGGGGATACGGTTTGATCGAAGCCTTGCTTATAATGTGCACATAGACCAGGTGATAACAAAGGCCAAGCGGGGTTTGGCAGCGATGCGGGTGATGGCGGCAGCAAACTGTGAGCAGCGCCATCTATGTCTTCTGTACGAGGGGCTGGTCATGTCTGTTTTGGAGTATGCAATGGCAATCCTGACTGTCAGCCATAAGCAGATAGAAAGGATGGAAAGGATACAGAATGAAGCTATGCGCATTATTCTTGGATGTACAAGAGATACAGCATGCAGGGCGATGCGCTACCTTCTTGATTTTCCAACCATTGAAGAGAGAATGCAAGTTTGCAGGGCACGTGCCTACCTCAGAATTAACGCAAACACACAGCATCCACTGCATAGTGAAATTAGGAAGGTGAAGGGCAGCAGGTTAAAAAGAGGACGGTCGTGGATGGGTCAAGCCGAGGACATTCTTCAACAGGTGTGTTCACTTGAGGACTTAGAACCTGGCGAGGAGTGGGTGCAAGTGCCAACAGACTTCTGCACATCCTTTTCAGTTTGCATCCAACTAGATAGAAAATGCAGACAAGAAAATCCGGCTGCTGTTGAGGCTGAAGTACAAGCGTTGATTTTCGAGAATTCGCTAGACAGTGACGCGGTCATCTACACAGATGGGTCGGTCGTCCGACATGTGAGAAGCTCATGGGCCTTTACAGCTCGGGCCGGAGGGAGATTTGTGAAGGAGGACTCTGGTGCTTTCACTGAAACCACAAGTAGCCTGACCATGGAAGTCATGGCAGTAAGTAAAGCAATAACATGGCTTGAGACACAGACATTCACTAGGGCTTGTTTCCTTAGTGACTCAATGAACATGATCAAGAGGATAGAGGAGGGGTCGATCCGAAGAGAATGGTTGCTGCCTCTGAAGCGGTCTCGGCTGGCAAAGATTAGTTTCATCTTCGTGCCAGGGCATGCGGGAGTACAAGGAAATGAGCGGGCTGACAAGCTCGCAGGTGAGGCTACTGTTGAGGGCGGACGCGCAATGGACCAGGCTGACATTCTGAATGCTCTACGAGAAGTGAGACTTTTGCAAGAACCAAGTGATGACTGTGAATCTACAACAATGGCCAGACTGCGAGAGCAGCAAATTAAAAGAGGGGTGGCCAAACAAGAACACTACGCAGGAAGCCAAAGAAGATTGATAAACCAACACAGAACTGGCGTCGTTAGCCGCTACACGCTGCGGGATTTGCTGAGGAGGGGATCCGAGCACTTATGGACTGAATGGTCCGATGTGCAACGAGGATGATCTGTCGACTAACTAACTAACTAACTTTTAGTCCGTTACATATAACAGTGTGACTCTACACCTGCTAGAGTACTCTCAGTGATTAGGTTAATTACGTCACCCTTAAACATACGTTAAGAGCTATACTGTAAGAACTATACCATCAAATGCCGAAGCTCTAGAACGATTCCAGCAAGAAACAGTAACTGTGTTTGTTTTAACCAATAATATCAACCAGTGAACTGACTCTGAACACTGTAATATTTCATACGGGACAGTGAGAGCAACCCATACTTGCTGTTGCTACGAAACTTTGCAAACAGCCGAAACAGAACAACATCGACGACAACACTCAAGAGACGGCCATACTAACTTTAACATTCATGGCATAACACGCTAACAACAGGACGACAACGCGCACATCATCGTTGGAGTTATTTAATTAATTACGTTATTATTAAATATGTATTATATTTCCATTAATGATGTATATAAATTGTGTTAACCTGTAATTTGTACATATTCTACTTTAATATTACAGGCGGTGCCATTCATAGGCTAAAGAACCGTCCTATACAAGTGTCTCTAGTTAAATTATAACCTATTTTTCATTTATCGTACAAAAAGTACGTACTTTCTTAAAGGGCAAATATCGCCTAGCCCATTTGTTCTAAGGACAATACCTCTTACCTCAACTTTAAGTATATATTTTAGCCAAATACTATTTTGAATGAAAGATGAGTGAATGACTGCGTGAAAGGATTAAATGAGAGAACGATACACTTGGCGGACAAATTGTACGCAAAACGTATTCATTGTAATTTGTCTGCGTCTTCCATGTAAAAGTGCATGACTTGTCTAAATTTGTCAATACATGTGTAGTACTTAGTTTAATAGTGAGTTTAATTTAGTAGTTAGTGTAATATACTTAGTTTAGCAGTTAGGATACATCTAAGCACCACTACTTGGAATGCCTGATCATGTATTGCACACAGTGCAGTATTTCATGATTGAGGTTATCCCAACTCGTGACGCTTGGAAATACACCACACATTCAGCACGCACGTTACACAAACCTCAAAACTCAACACTATCAATTTAAAATACAGTCACTTTATTAGAAACATCAACTTATTAATTAACACACTAACAAGCCAACAGGGACACATGTAGTCTGAGGGGGATAAAAGAACAAGGTAACTACATATTTAGCATTATATAACATACGAGAGTAAAAGTGTATGTAAATACACACACAGATCAAGATTTGAAGGTGTACTTATTTAGCCAGGACTTCGGTCTTGTTAACCCTCTTTAATATAGGGGTTAATTGTCTTGGTACCATTTCGGGTACTATGAGAAGGGCGAGTTGTAATACAACTACTAAAACGTCACGTAACTTCGGTCAGATAAGCATATTTAAGCACACGAGAGACAGAGGGATCTCTTCACCAAATCAGAGAAGTGTTGTATGGTAGAATACATGAGTTTTAGTGCTAGTAGGTAGGTTACCAAGTTACTATCCACCAAACTACAAACACCAACTTTACGTGATTCGGTGACAGAATTAGAATAGATCTAATTACCCAAGAACAAATCATATCAGGGGGGAGGGGGGATCCTGTCACCGCCTCACCTTCATACATATTATTAGAGGGCTGCAACTCCAGCCCAAGGGACAGCATTGAGTCGCTCAGGACCCGAGTAATCTAGAACCTTCTCGAAAGAGCTGGTCACCGAGTCCATGATTCCGTGGACACTGATGTGGCCCGCCTAATGCGGGGTCCACGAGGAACTCGGACAGAGTTACCGCCCGTGTCGAATTAGGACACGAGGAGACCGGCAGAGGACAGACGGACTTGAGAGAGACAACAAGGCCTGCCTGAGAGGGACTCAATAGATATTCATAGATATATATACATAGGCTAGATAGTGTGCTAGATTGTTGTATGACAACTATGTGTTTGATGTTTAACTATCTGTGATATGTAATATAATATAGCGCGGGCTGTTAACCCACTGCGCCAACTGTACATTCAATACAATAAATGTTCTATATCCTAGCGAACAAAGTATTGTTGCCTGTATGAACCCGAACCGTTATTTAGATAAGAGTAAGATGATGACACCATGCAACCCCAAGTTCTAGCTATGAACACCAACTCAAAATGGGAAGAGACACTGAAACAACTTTATAAGCCAATACAAGCAACTTCAGAACCTCTGAACCCTAACAACACCAGATTACCTCAAGGTTCCAAAACCTGAACACATAAAAAAGACCATATGAAAGCAGTTAGCTGAGTAAATGCCTCTACGCCTGCAACCACAGGAATCACCTGATGGCCTGCAACCCTGGATGTGTGGTGAAGTCAATATTCTTCAGTTCCATGCCTGCAGCAGAATCCTGGAATTAATTCCAGATGAACCAATTGAATAACAAGCAGAATTGTATGTCTACACTGAAAGTAAATACTGAGTCAGAACTCTGTGCTGGTCCCATGTCAGCCTAAATGCCAATAACGGTGGAATAGGTTATAGACTGATGACTAGGTGGGTGAAAAATCTGTGGGAACAAAATTGAGATTCGTATTATAAGCCGAGAAGCTGAAAGGTAGGCATCCTTTTCATCGGATATGGTGATATAGGGAAGACCCTTAGTCCAAGACTCAAGATGCATCTCCTGAAGGTATGACCAACCCAGGCCTCAATTCACACTGACACCGAGCCGTTCGCAACAGAAGATTCATGAATTCAGCCCCAATGGAGGGGATATGTATATGTGGTGAATTTATTTCCTAATATGGATTATAAGTCGTTCCGCAACAAACTTCAGTGGACATTCATACATGACTGTGAGTATTTATTGCTGTCCCGGATAATTATGGACATTAACAGCTTAGCACTGGAGAGGAATATCCACCCGCAATGCCAAAATGAACACTATAATTAATTAATTTAATTATTACTATCAACTGCTTTTATGTGGGTGTGTTTTGTATGCCATGTATAAAGAGTGTTTTTTTGGTAATGGTATACAACTAAAGGGTTATGTTATGATATATGTATAGTATTTTGACACCAACTCATTATTTTTAAAATGAGAAAAGGGTAAAAGGTGTCAGAAACCAATGTTGATATGTTGGGTTCTATTTAATCTTTATTTGCCTTAATTATGAGGGTAAATGAAAGTAGACCCAATTTGTGGTTGTTATGTTGTTTGTAATAACATTGTTGTTTTTTGGGGTCACTGGGTACTATATTGTAATAATGCAATTAATCCCATGCCTGTCTGAAAATGCATAGTGTTTATTACACCTATATATGTAACTGCAGATCTTGAGTTAATACCTGAACTGTTTGTCCAAAAGTGTTGTGTACATCAAGTAAATGTGGTGTCCAACAAGTGGTTGTTTATATGTTGTGAGCAATCAATATCCTTCTAGCACTATATTGAATTTAAAGGGTGATGAAGTGGGAAGGGAAACCTACACACAGATGCCATTGTTTCAAGGATTGAACTCTTTTCTCCTGGGATTTGTGGTAAATATCTCTGATCACCCTGCATTCTAACCAGTGACCAGAGAATCAATAAAACCCCGTAGACATCTTAACAATATTCTCAGGAATTAAAATCCACATCCCACATGTGTGGGCATCGTCCGTGAATTAAAACTCATGGTAAACATCATAATTGGTGTATTATTGTGAGTATATGAATTCAGGGAAAACCTCTCGCAGGTAAACCAAGTCACTTCAGAATGTTATAGTGTTAGTAACAGACCTAATCACTCATTAGTATGAGCTGAGTCAAGTGTTATGTGAACCCATAATGGCTCAGAGGAATATAGGTGTTTTTTTGGTACAAAACTGTTCACAGGTAAAATCTTGATTCTGGAAGATGCATCATGTAGTTGGTTGTTGGGTATGAGATTTTGTTTAAAAACTCATATTTTATATCTTGTTGATGGGAAACTAAGTCCAGTAATGAACCTCCAGTAGTAAGGTCTCTGGGATGGTAAACTCACATAAGATAGGTAATTCAGTGAATGTTTAGAATTCATAGTCATTCCCATTTGATGTTTGAGGTATGGTTCTGCTACACTGATATTCTCTTTAAATGGTTTAAAAGTGGTGTAGTCATGAACACACTACTATATTATGCATCCATAAGGTTTATGTTCCTACATATGAATCATGTGTTAATTAACTATTTTGTCATTGATTATCATTGTATTTTCATGCTTGATCTGCTTGTATAATTCATGTAATATTGAAAAATTACCAAGGCAGCAGAGAGTGATAGACAGTTTATAGATAATTAGGACAGATAAGTTAAAAATCCAATAAAAAAATTTTTAAGGGAAAAATTTAATCAACAAATGATGATTCAGTAGGACAGTAAATAATACCTGAGAGATGAATTAAACCAGGGGAAAATAACAGTAACTAAAGTAAATGAACTAAGGTTAAGGCCTAAACCACCACTTGCAAAAATGTAGACATAGTTAATGGAAGGGAAGGAATATTGTAAGAATTTGCAGTATTTAGGGGCACCCTAATTTAATCCTTTTTTTCATATGACATAACATGTTCTACAACACCGGTAGTAAAGTAAAGTGAATAACTGATGGATACTTAGGAAGAAAAGCCATATAGACACTTATGCTATCCCACCGGTGATATGAGTAGTATTATTAACTAACTCAGATGGCCCATATGTTAATAAATAGGGTCAAAACCAAAATATTCACCTGGTGATGTAAGTGAAACTGATCAACTCACTTACTGACCCAACAGAATATAAGGTATTTCTTTAAATTATCCACCCCGATTCCATTATTGATGGTAGTGGAAACAGACCGTATAGGTATGTAAAAGGTATAATTAAAGAATTAACTTAAGAAATTGGAATTTCAAATGAACTTCAGGAGATACCGGAAAAAATATGTGCTAGTCTCTAGTAAGAGACTAAACATTTCAGAAATTGGCTCCTTAACTTTGAAATTTACAATTTAATCTCATTAAGTGAAATGTTCACTATGAGAAGTCCTCATCAAAAAGAGGAGTGAAACAACATTTTAGTTAGCGATTAGCTTACGTAAAGTTTGTTCATAAATTGCCTAACTAACATTAATCTTCTCATAAGGGAAGAATTAAAACGGGCAAAATAAAGTAGTACAACAGAGGCGCGCGACTCAATTGTATTTTCTTTAAAACTAAACGAGTAACTAAATTCTAGATAATGCTCGAAGTCTACTAATAGGTAGATGAATCAGAAATCAATCGCAAGGCGAAACAGATTTCTACATCTCACTTCTGATTAGATTATATGCCAGCATTAAATATGTGAAAGCAGATCCAGACTAACAGAGATTAGCTTAAATAACTGATACGAATAAGTAAAAGCAACAATTAAATAAACAACTCTTGAAATAGATGCTGTTTATAGATAGGACGAACCTCTTGACGTAAAGAGAGAGGAAACGCCTAAAACTTATACAGTGAACCCATGCTAGAAAAATGGAATATAGCTGTGTAAAAACCAAGCAAATTGGAGCATATAGCTGGAAAATTGCTTGATATTTACTAGATTAGGAATTTCAATCAGGAATCCAGCTAGTAAATTATATAACAGTTCAAAGATAGACCTTAGTCAATCTAAATAAATCCAGAGTTTCCATGTATTAAACGGATGAAAACAAAACTGGAGAGAAACATTAAGAGTACCTTACCTGTTATCTTGAGGACACAACTCAGGAGACGCCAGTATTAGAGGGATATACAGATGTAATAGTAATTTTACAAAAACTAGTAATTCACATCCATAACTGGGAGTGAACCAGCAACTTGATTGTCTGGAAGACTATCACAGGAAACCATAAAGGGGCTTTTAACTTCTCACTGAACTGATTATATCAAGTAGGAGACAGTACGCCTGAACCTACATAACAATGTATGTTGCTAAGTTGAAAATAGTCCTAAAACCTGGAGGGAGGTAGACGACGATCAATGTACGCCAAGCGACGCAAAATTGCTCGTAATTCAACACCAAAGCAACAAATACAGAGTGAAACTCAAACACATCAGCTTAGAATTACTAATAAGGATTCTAGCGTAAAATAGATCTCGATTAGAAGGAAAAGCAGAGAAAGTAAGCTAAGAATTATTTCATTTCTGATAGATTCATGTTCCCCGGAAAATTCGGTTCAGAACGGAAATCTAGAAAAGTTGGACCTTGTTTACATGTTAGACGAGATTCTCCGGGAAAACCCGCAAGAGAAAGGGACACCACTCTAATCAGTAGTTATCAAAACTGAGCGGAATATCCCATAACTCGACTAATAACCCAAACACATGATGTGTTGGATGAAAATGTATTCAACAGGAACCATCTTTAGCTTCCTTTAAATATCAGATCTATAGTTAAAACAAACGTCTAACTTACAGGGAGACGGGCGAGTTTAATATGCTATCAGTAGACGCAGAATTAACCGTTGGTTTTAACATAATCTCAATATTAATAATCTAACGAGAGAGGAATCAAGCTGGTATATATCCCAACTAGTCATGCTTAAGTTAGCAGTGGTTACACGTAGACCATAAATGAACTACAAGGAGAGAAGAGACTTTCTGCTGGGAAAAGAATCTGAGGGGAGTGGACGCACAAAACACAGAATCAGCAAAGTGCAGATGTTAGGTTTCTTAATAACCCATGTAGAAGTACTCAGGACTTTCTCCAGTTCTTAACGCCAGACTAAATATATTGGGAAAAGAAATTCAGCAAATGATCTCATAAGAACAGTATCATCTGGCTATTGAAAGCTTAATGATGATATTTCAATTGCTTCAAAAAGTCGGTTTGATGCAGACAAAACTAGTACTTGAAAGTAACAAATTATCAGATAACCACTCATATTTCAAACAATAGCTGACAACAGTGGAGAGGGTGCTACACTCTTTCACTAAAAGAGAAATAAACCTTTAAGGTTATGCCAGTTGTCGTGACTAGAAGAAAATGGGCATGGCTCTGGTAGATTTTAACACAGGGAAGTAATGCAAGAAATTAATAAGGAATGGAGACTAGGTGAGTCAATGTAAAGACGGAAATTGTAGAGTACTACTTGACCATTTATTTTCTGAAAGAAATAAATGTCTTAAACGGGGGAGGCGTGTGATAAAATAAAACGTCCTTACCCTTTCCTATTTATTGACTCCCTTAAAAATAAACAACCCCTTTCAACTACGGTTTAAGTATCTTACTGAATATAGGATAAAAACTAACCCGTAGGGTAGCTAAATTAATTTGGCCTACGTACCTGGCCAACAGTCGTCGACTGATTGTAAGACAAAGGCCCAGTGTAGCCATTTTTAGTTCAAGCTAAGAAAGTAAACAGACGTGCGTTCCCTTGTGGGATTTCTTTCCCCGTGTGGGGAAAAGGTATTGTTGCCTTTAAAAACATGATTCTCTTCAAGCTATTGGTATGTTATATCTACATTATTAAGATGGATTTATGTATTACATAGACCAGTATGTTTAATTAAGAATTAGTTACAATTCTCTTAAACCAGGCTGGATGATGTTTACCAAGGAAACACATGTGGACGCCACGCTGTAATTTGTCCTATGTCTTACAATTTCAAATCCCTATGTTAATATCTTTTATAGGCATTATGAACTTATATCTAACTAATAGTGTTTATAACCTATGAATATCATGTGTACTGTGGTACACATAAAGTATCAACTCTCATGTCTGAAACACATTCTAGAGATTTTCTCAATGTAGGAGCAGACCCCTGATTCATACTTCATAGTAAAGAACTTTTTTTGTTGTTGCGTATCCCTTACGGGACGTTGCAGTCAAGACCAGCATTTTCAGCTGCTGTTGATGTACTAGGCAAGTGTTACGTTCAGTAGTTTGCCATTGCTTTCTGAACGACCGGTCTCTATACCTTTTTCGAAAAAACCAGCACCGCCGTGTTTCGAACCCGGGTATACGGGCTCACAAACCGCGTTCGCAAGCCCTTCAGCCACAGAGACCGGCAGTAAAGAACTAGTGTCTGTCAATTTCATATTCATATGAATAAAAACTTCCATGCATTGTGAAATATATCTCAATATCGATGCTTAGAAATCTGCAAATAATCTATGTACTGTAGAGATTGGACTTTAAAGAAACATTTTCTCAATGTAGGAGCAGACTCTTGATTTCATACTTCACAAGTAGAGAACTGGTGTCTGCCATTTTCAAATATCCTATGTAGTGTAAATTCACTGGTAAGGATGTCTCTGAACTTGTTTTATCCATGCGGGGACATACAAATGATTACGCATATTCCTGACTCTTACTTAGTCAGGGGTAAAATATTTTGCCACATCATAATCTGTAACTTGGAAATATAGTGCTAAATGTTAGTACCATCCTTTTGCTAACAGATTAATAACCACTCCATAGTAGTGAAGAACATATAATCATTTCATAAAATAGTGTTAGGAGAATGCCATGTTTGAGAATATAAATTCATGAACAATTAAAGTAAACGCGTGATGTAAATGCATGTTCGGATAGGATTCAATCCCCATCGCCTCACCGTAGTAGAAACAGAAGCGAAGATTGATGTGAATAAATTGCTTGCAATATTCAGAATACTGGACCATGCGGCATAAGTTATTCTAATAAATACCCTCCGAATAATAGCAGTCATTGACAAAATATATCACAGCGGCTACTATCCTCATCTGCGGTACGCAGTGGGGAAAACAATATATGTTTTAGTTATGGATTAACCCCTGAAGAAAATTCAAAACCATTGGCTCCGGCATTAAATTGTATGATTAAATTATTATGTATGATTATCATGTACTTAATATCAGAGAAATGTACATGTATGTTTTTTTTTCTGGTATGAGAATTTTCTCTGTTCTGATTGTTACTTTTTCCTGTGGGAATATACATTTTAATGTTGCACCTTGGGATTAGAGGATGTTGATGTAAGAATCCATGTGTACGTCAGTACTTAAGAAGCCAATGTTGAATAGTCTTGACCTAATGATGATTATAGTGCCGAAAGGAAGACGCGGCATTAGAAACCACAGAGATTCTGTATAGGCTCTTCTCTTCAAGTAAGGAGAGAGACAATATCAACATATTGGATGGACAGAATGACTTCACTCATCTAATAGTCCCAGTAACTACAGAACATAAAATAAAGTGAGAAAATACCTTACTCACTATTAAGAGTCAGAATGGCTCTACTCAGCAATGAGGGACAGTGGAACGTGGACACCCACTCCTTTCCCCTTCTCCCCTTGTTGTTTTGTATTTGTGTTTGTAATTGTGTTGTAAACCTTTTACCATAACACAGTAAGTTAATGCTCGTGTTGTATTCTTGTCATCCCTTTTCTATAGAAGAGAAGCAGGTGGTGGTTGAATGTGGTGGGACTATATCACTAAACCTGGATCCTGGGTCAACAGCCAGAAAGTGAATGTCCTAACCATAGTCTGCATCTAGAAATACCCATGGACTGCTGCGCTCAATAGATCCATAGCGAGCAACAGATAAATTCGAAGACAACTGACTGGGTGAGTGATTAAGTCCTATTTTAGTAGGAATATCCAGGATGGACTTCAAGATCTAATAATCTACAAAGATGAAGATCATCAGAGTACTGACAACAGTGTATCGTTTGCGTTACTTCTGAGAAGTATCACCTATGGCCTCATCATTCAACCAAGTCAGTGAAACTGGGACAATCCTTCTTCAAGTTACTAAAACTAACAACAGTGAGTAACCTTCAACTGTTGGTTGGATTACCAAGTTAATATCCACAATGGATAAGTCTTCGAAAGAACATCTCACAGCTGCAACAGTCAAACATAAGGTTCCAGCCATGCAACCCCAAGTTCTAGCTATGAACACCAACTCAAAATGGGAAGAGACACTGAAACAACTTTATAAGCCAATACAAGCAACTTCAGAACCTCTGAACCCTAACAACACCAGATTACCTCAAGGTTCCAAAACCTGAACACATAAAAAAGACCATATGAAAGCAGTTAGATGAGTAAATGCCTCTACGCCTGCAACCACAGGAATCACCTGATGGCCTGCAACCCTGGATATGTGGTGAAGTCAATATTCTTCAGTTCCATGCCTGCAGCAGAATCCTGGAATTAATTCCAGATGAACCAATTGAATAACAAGCAGAATTGTATGTCTACACTGAAAGTAAATACTGAGTCAGAACTCTGTGCTGGTCCCATGTCAGCCTAAATGCCAATAACGGTGGAATAGGTTATAGACTGATGACTAAGTGGGTGAAAAATCTGTGGGAACAAAATTGAGATTCGGATTATAAGCCGAGAAGCTGAAAGGTAGGCATCCTTTTCATCGGATATGGTGATATAGGGAAGACCCTTAGTCCAAGACTCAAGATGCATCTCTTGAAGGTATGACCAACCCAGGCCTCAATTCACACTGACACCGAGCCGGGTAAAAGGTGTCAGAAACCAATGTTGATATGTTGGGTTCTATTTAGTCTTTATTTGCCTTAATAATGAGGGTAAATGAAAGTAGACCCAATTTGTGGTTGTTATGTTGTTTGTAATAACATTGTTGGTTTTTTGTTGTCACTGGGTACTATATTGTAATAATGCAATGAATCCCATGCCTGTCTGAAAATGCATAGTGTTTATTACACCTATATATGTAACTGCAGATCTTGAGTTAATACCTGAACTGTTTGTCCAAAAGTGTTGTGTACATCAAGTAAATGTGGTGTCCAACAAGTGGTTGCTTATATGTTGTGAGCAATCAATATCCTTCTAGCACTATAGTGAATTTAAAGGGTGATGACGTGGGAAGGGAAACCTACACACAGATGCCATTGTTTCAAGGATTGAACTCTTTTCTCCTGGGATTTGTGGTAAATATCCCTGATCACCCTGCCTTCTAACCAGTGACCAGAGAATCAATAAAAAACCCTAGACATCTTAACAATATTCTCAGGAATTAAAATCCACATCCCACAGTCATCAACGTGCCGTTGAAACGCTCTACGTGTCCATTGCCTTGAGTGTGGTAAGGGTTGGTATGTATATGGTTAGAGTGGAACACTCTAAATACCTCCTCCGTTAGTTTCCCACAAAACTCGGACCCATTGTCCGTCAGAATTTGATCAGTGAAGCCTAATCTTGTAAAGGCCTCCATCGGTGCATCCGCCACTCGTTTCGAGTCAATGGTTGGCAATGGTATGGCTTCACCCGACATCGAACAACAATCCACCGTTGTGAGGATGTACATGTTCCTCTTCTTAGTCCTAGGAATAGGACCCACGATATCGATGTCTATCCTCTCGAAAGGAGAGTTCATAATGGGCATCTCACCCAAGACCACCGGTGCTGTCCAGTGTTTCAGTGCCACCCTCTGGCACTCAGGGCATGACTTCACATACCGACGCACATCACCTGT
Organism: Cepaea nemoralis; assembly: GCA_014155875.1. NCBI lineage: Eukaryota > Metazoa > Mollusca > Gastropoda > Stylommatophora > Helicidae > Cepaea > Cepaea nemoralis. Next base: position 84,202 of record JACEFZ010027050.1, on the reverse strand, counting down.
CACACCCGGCCAATAGTAATGGCAGGAAATTCGCTGCATCGTGGCGGCAATACCCATATGCCCACTAAATGAGATGGTATGCCCCATATGAAGAATCTGGGAACGGTAGGCCTTCGGGACCACCAACTGACCGTGTAGGTTGTCTCCCCTTCCGGCTCTCCTTTAGAGTATCCTATTCTTCATGTAGTACTGCCCCCGTTTTGGTGGATCAACACTTCTCTGCAGCTTCTTGTAGTAAGGACGTAAGGTTGCATCCTCACTCTGGGCAGTTCGCAACTCCCCCGACAGTGGGTTAGTCACAATTGCTTCTGTCTGATCCATTCTCGTCTGAGAGCGAGTCTGTATTGCTCCCATAAGGATTGGCTCCCTGGGCATTCCCAGAAAGACATACCGCCAACTGAGGATGACGGGAAAATGGGATCGGTCAATACAGCGGCCTTGATTGTGCCGGTAACATATCTTGACCGAATCTCCACTTTGGCAATTGGCAACTTCATGGCTACAGCACTCTTCTGTGCAGGCTGTATCTCCATGGTCTCACCTGTGAATTGTTCTGGGTGTACCAGATCCGCGGAGATCACGGCCTCCCCGTCCAGTCCAGTGTCGTATAGACACTCAACTTGTCGGCCGTTAACCTCTATCAATTTCACTACAGGTGGTTTATCCTGGTCTGGAGTCTCTTCCTCGGCCTCGACCTGTTCGGTGGGATCCACCTTATGTTTCCCTGGGCACACATCGAAATGAGAGTCTCCTGACTTAACCCTGCAGTCAATAGCATTGTGCGTGTTCGACTTGCAGTGTTTGCACCATTTCCCTGGGAACACTGTCCCATGAAGTAACATTATTCCCTTCTAAAAGATTTCCACAAGTTTTCACCCGTACACAGTTATTGTACATAGTCTCATAGGAATATACTAATTTCCTAAATACTCCCTATTGCTCTTTTCCCATGTGATGTGGAAAAACAAATAATATAGTTCTGTTCGCATGTGGTGTCGAAAACAACTACTATTGTTCTGTTCACATGTGGTGTGAAAATACAATCATTATCGTTCTGTTCACATGTGGTGTGAAAACAACAATCACTATCGTTAATAAGTCATCCTGTCGGATACTTATATGTATCGGCTCAACAGAGCCCTGTTTCTTCAGACCCTTTCTATTATAGGCCCAGTGCAAAGGCCACTGAATACATCTTCCTGCACTAGTTTATCCATGATCTGAAAGTTGTGATGTTTCAATTGGTTTTCTTGAGAACCTGAGGGAACCTTATGAAATCCTAGCTCAAACCTGAATTGAATCTACGCTTTGCCATGAAAGGCACATGTTCCTCAACGTTAATTGATACCGAACACACGAGATTCTTTTCAATATTAGAACCGAGCAAGCTAACACGACAGTCTAGTTAAATCACATTCTTCACACTGGCGGTAACAAATTCTGTGTTTCATACAGTCGGGGATTGTCCTAGTGACGTCATTCGATGTAAACACCAGGTGTCCCCAGGGGCAGACAATCCGTCCCTTAGTTGTCTCTCTTCTTACAACTAACGCACCCGTCTTTCCTTTCATCTTGCGATTCGGGCAAATAACATGCCGACAATTTCTTGTTTCCTAGGGAACTCTCAAAGACTTGTAGTTTCCTTTGATCCGACGTGAGTGTTTCCCCACTGGTAACAAACAATTGCAGCCGTGAACACAATTGTCTCTGTTATGTTATAATCTTATCGTTCCTTACAGTTGTTCCGCGACATAGGCCCCCTCTTAAGAGAGTAGTCCATCTCATTCTTTTCCCACTGTAAGCTCGATCTAGATGATTTATTCCTCTTCTTAATGAGCTGGTGTCTGGACAGAAAATCCGCTCCAACATTTTCCTTCCCAGTTATATACTCCACTGTGAAATAGTAGGGTTAAAGTAGCAACGACCACCGCATCAAACGGGCGTTGAGCTTCTGAGAAGTAGCCAGGAACATCAGGAGCTGATGATCCGACTGGACCCGAAACTGAACTTCATACAACTAGGGCTGGAATTTCTGCACGGCCCATACGAGAGACAAACTCTCTCTCTCTCTCTCTCTCTCTCTCTCTCTCTCTCTCTCTCTCTCTCTCTCTCTCTCTCTCTCTCTCTCTCTCTCTCTCTCTCACTTGACGGTCGAATAATTCCTCTCAGCCTGGAGAAGTTTCTTGCTTGTGTATGCCACAGGTTCAAAAACCGAAGCATCGTCTTTCCTTTCCTGTAACAAGGCTGCCCCAATTCCAATCCCACTCGCATCCGTTCTCAATACAAATGGTTTGGAAAGATCAGGGAGCTGTAACACAGGTTTTCTGACCAAGGCCTCCTTCAACTGACTGTAGGCTCTCTCGCACTCCGGTGTCCAAACGATTTGGTCCGGGGATCCCTTTTTTAAGGTTTCCGTTAATGGAGCTCCCAGTTCAGTGAAATGCGGGATAAATTTGTGGTAAAACCCACACAACGAGAGGAAGGATCTCACACCCTTCTTCGTTTTCGGCCTTGGAGCATGTCTGATCTTTTCTAGGTTCTTCTCCTCTGGGACAATTTGTCCTGGAGTGATGGTGTGACCCAGAAATTCCAGAGTCTGGTAACCAATCATGCACTTGGTTGGGCGAGCGGTAAGCCCTGCTTCCCTGGGCCTATTGAAAACTCTTTCCAAGGATTGCAAATGGTCATCCAAGCTGTCACTGGAAATCAGAATATCATCCATGAATGAGATAATGGACGGATCCTGTAAGCGATCTAATAAGGTCCTCATCATGCGAGTAAACACACTAGGTGCATTGCTGAGTCCAAAGGGCATGACCTTGAATTCGTAGTGTCCACTGGGTGTACTGAAAGCCAGCAGGGGTCGAACCTCTGGTGTGACCGGTATCTGATAATACCCCCGACCCAGATTCACCTTTGAGAAGTACCTAGCCTTATGGAGCCTAGCGAATAACTGAGTTGGATTCGGCAAAGGTTCCACCTGAAATTGAGTATGACTGTTCAAGAGTCGATAGTCTATACACAACCGATGTTCTCAACTTGGTTTGCGTAACAAAACCACCCCCGCATTGTATGGGGATGTGGATGGCGCAATCACGTCATCCTCCAGCAGTTTCTGCATTTCCTCCTCCAGGGCCGTTTCTTTAGAGAATGGCACTGGGTAAACCTTTTGGCGAACAGGCTCTTGGGTGGTCAAGGTCATCTCGAACTCCACAATCCTCGTTCGTCCTGGTTTATCAGTCAGTATCTCCTTATGAGACTCGAGAACCTGGGTTATCTTTTCCCTCTCCTGGGAGGTCAGATCAGGGTTCACCTACACATCCTTGTATGTTTCCTGGTGTACCAGGGGATATTCCCTGCCTTCGTTGGTTCCCACTTCAGTCTCCACTGCAACTGCCATTGCCATGAGATGGGCTGCTTTGTCTCCGGGTCGCGTACTTCCGCAGGAGATTGATATGGAAAATCTTCAACTTGCCCCGGATTCGGATCTGATAGTTAGTTCTAGATATCATCCCTTTCCACGGAAAATGGTCCTTGCCAACCTATCTCCAGTTTGTTGGTCCCCGTTGGGAGTAGCAACAATACTTTGTCTCCCACCTCTAGAGATCTGTCTTTAGACCTACGGTTGTAATAAGCCGCATGTCTTTTTCTGGCTTTTTTCAAGTTTTGATTTGCCAGAGTCCATCCCTTGTGAAGTTTTTCTTTCAGTTCCTTCAATTTATAAGAGGAGATCACTTCTTCTGACGTCCCCTCCTCAGTCCAACTCCTCAACATGACTTTCAACGGTCCCTTGATTGGACGACCAAACAGCAGGGTAGCAGGTGGTGGTCCTGTTGAGCCATGAGGTACTTCTCGATAGGCAAAAAGTGCTGCTTGGATATATTCATCCCACCTATCAGGTTTTTCCTGTGCCAGTTTCCAGAGTATTGTCATCAACGTGCCGTTGAAACGCTATACGTGTCCATTGCCTTGAGGGTGGTAAGGGCTGATATGTATATGGTTAGAGTGGAACACTCTAAATACCTCCTCCGTTAGTTTCCCACAAAACTGGGACCCATTGTCCGGCAGAATTTGATCAAGGAAGCCTAATCAGTGTAAAGGCCTCCGTCGGTGCATCCTGCCACTCGTTTCGAGTCAATGGTTGGCAATGGTATGGCTTCACCCGACATCGAACAACAATCCACCATTGTGAGGATGTACATGTTCCTATTCTTAGTCCTAGGAAGAGGACCCACGATATCGATGTCTTCCCTCTCGAAAGGAGAGTTCATGATGGGCATCTCACCCAAGACCACCGGCGCTGTCCAGTGTTTCGGTGCCACCCTCTCGCACTCAGGGCATAACTTCAGATACCGACGCACATCATCTGTCACACCGGGCCAATAGTAATGGCAGGAAATTCGCTGCATTGTGGCGGCAATACCCATATGCCCACTAAATGAGATGGTATGCCCCATATGAAGAATCTGGGAACGGTAGGCCTTTGGGACCACCAACTGACCGTGTAGGTTGTCTCCCCTTCCGGCTCTCCTGTAGAGTATCCTATTCTTCATGTAGTACTGCCCCCCGTTTTTGTGGATCAACACTTCCCTTTAGCTTCTTGTAGCAAGGACGTAAGGTTGCATCCTCACTCTAGGCAGTTCGCAACTCCCCCGGCAGTGGGTTAGTCACAATTGCTTCTGCCTGATCCATTCTCGTCTGAGAGCGAGTCTGTATTGCTCCCATATGGATTGGCTCCCTGGGCATTCCCAGAAAGACATACCGGCAACCGAGGATGACGGGAAAATGGGATCGGTCAATACAGCGGCCTTGATTGTGCCGGTAACATATCTTGACCGAATCTCCACTTTGGCAATTGACAACTTCATGGCTACAGCACTCTTCTGTGCAGGCTGTATCTCCATGGTCTCACCTGTGAATTGTTCTGGGTGTACCAGATCCGCGGAGATCACGGCCTCCCCGTCCAGTCCAGTGTCGTATAGACACTCAACTTGTCGGCCGTTAACCTCTATCAATTCCACTACAGGTGGTTTATCCTGGTCTGGAGTCTCTTCCTCGGCCTCGACCTGTTCGGTGGGCTCCACCTTATGTTTCCCTGGGCACACGACGAAATGAGAGTCTCCTGACTTAACCCTGCAGTCAATAGCATTGTGCGTGTTCGACCTGCAGTGTTTGCACCATTTCCCTGCCCTAGATTTTCTAGTGCCGGACTTTAGTGAGCTCTCCTGGTGGTGAGCTTCCTTGTTGACTTCAGCATTTTCAGTGACAACCTCCTTTGAAGCCACTTTACATGCCGCGAAGTGAGGGCTCTTAGCTTTCGATTTGCATTCCCTCGTATTGTGAGAGGGTGACTGACAAATCGAACACCACTTCTCCGACCACGGTCGTTTTGGTGTGGAGCTTGAAGTGCTCTTACCTCCCTCTTTCGTCTTCTCTAAACTCTCCTCTGAAGTTTTTACATAAGGTTTCCTCTTCTTGGTTCCTGTATTTTTGGGTTTTTTTCTGGTCATGGTTCTCCTGACTTTTGATGTTGGTGGAAAGGTTTTATCCCGCCTCCCCATGTACCTCGACAAACCGTTCTGCCAATTTAGTCATGATGTCAATACGTTCCGCCCCTTGTTCTCCCAAGAATGTCCTGAGAGGTTTCGACATTTGCTTTCGCAACTGGTCGACAACCATGAGCTCTTCCAGACTCTCATAGTAATGCGCGAATCCAGCCAAATCCATCCACTTATGGAGATAGGATTTCAGACGCAGACTGTAGGTGGCAAACAACTCTCCCGGTTCTCGTTTCACTGCTCGAAAATTTTTCCGGTAGATGTGTGATGTAACTTCGAACCGTTTCAGCACAGCCGTTTTCAATTCGTAGTAATTGTTCTCGTGTCCTGGTGGCAGGCGAGAATAAACCTCGTAACCTGTCCCACGTAATCCCTGGGACAGCTTAAGACACCATTTGTCACGATCCAGACCCATAGCAACCGACATGGCCTCGAAGCGTTGTAAGTATGGGTCGATCTCCTCTTTGTCTTCCTCATAGACAGCCAAATGAAACTTCATAGCATGGAAACTATGCCCACCTACTGGGATTGAGCCAGGGGGAGAGGAACCTCCCACTGTTCCCTCAGTTTCCCCACTAAATTGCCTATTCAGCTTGATCTCCCACATTCGGTACTCGTGCTCCCTTTTCTGAGCTTCTTGTTCAGCTTCTTATCTCTTAGCAGTTTGCTCCGCTTCAAGATTCTTAGCAGCTTGCTCAGCTTCAAGTTTCCTAGCTGCTTACTCAGCTTCAAGTTTCCTAGCTGTTTGCTCAGCTTCCAGTTTCTTAACAGATTTCTCAGCTTCAAGATTCTTAGCTGCTTGCTCAGCTTCAAGTTCCAGCCTTCTAGTGGCTTGCTCAGCCTCTACCCTCTTAGTTTCTAACTCCATCTTTCTCAAATCCAACTCGGCCTTCCGATCTTCCCTTTCTGCTTGACGAAGATCTCTCTGCACCTCCTGTATGTAATCTGTTAGTGCAGAAGGCGACAAGCCCATTTCTTCCCCCTTTGTCCTTAGTTCTGCCGTAGTTAGTTTAGGAGTGGCCATATTTCAGAGAGGTAAGTCAGCAGGTTGAGTACAAATTATCTCCAAAACAAATATATAGACAATCACTAATTAAAATGTATATATTTAACACCACACAACACAACACAATCACCCAGTGAGAAGAGTAGAATTTAGGACCAAAGACCTATGCAGACGTGTGAAGTGTGAACAGGCAAGATTTGTGTCTTAACTCCTATCCACATTCACCCTAGCTGGATCCTCACTAATATGATATCACCGTCCTGTATCATGAATCCCGTGTCGAGAAATCCAGTGTCAAAGGACCCCGTTGTCTAGAAATCCCGTTGTCAAAAGATCTTCTTGTCGAGAGATCCCTGTCAAAAGATCCCGCTGTCGAGAGATCCCTGTCAAAAGATCCCGCTGTCGAGAGATCCCTGTCAAAAGATCCCACTGTCGAGCCCTTAGTAATTGTCAGAAGTCGGGGTGCCCCACCGGCTAGATGAAAGTATTATTCACTGGCGAGCAACCCCAAATAGTCAGAAACTGACTAGGGACAAAATCTATATGGCTGAACTATAGATTAATCCCATGAATATCCAACGTACAGCTCCAAGTGGCTCGTTACAAAATTAAATGAACTGTGCTGAATATTCGCCAAGGAATGGGAAAGTGAAGGTTAGATAAGATAGATTTTTAAGTCTAAATATAAGAGTATTGACGACTATCTTAGTACAGGTTTTTCTCCCTGACTGCTCCCTTCCTTTGTGTCTAAGTGAACCCCCACCAATGTACACACCAACACGTATGCACAATTGGAAAAAAATATAATGACTGAACTATGAGTTACAATACTACAACATTTATTTACTAATCATAAAATTAGACATATGATGGTTGTCAATATGAGGATGATGAAATCATATACACATTGATATTGATGACAAACATTACGTAACTTGTTACTTGATCTATCTGGATCTGTGGTCCAGATCCCCACTCTCCAGTAGACACAGAAAAAAACAGCTTGCCGGTATTCTGACTACTCCTGTCAGTCCTGACACTACTTAGTCGTCACTCGTTCTTGAGATCTATAACATAGGTGCTCCTTGTGAGAGCTGTTCAGAGATGTTTTCATTTCTAACATGACCAGAGCTAACAGCCTATTTAACTAGTATCCCAAAACAATTAACATTCCTTCAGTACTGTTCTAATTGCTTTATCAGATCTGTTTCACACATTTCTACAGGGCAGCCACATTATCTCCGAACATGTCAGTCATAAATCTTTCTGCATGCACACTAGCCCTCACACCTGTGAGTCTGACAATTTTTAGCCCCCTGAGTCTTATCAGTGATTTCACACCTTGCACCTCTAGTCTGGTACAAAGTCCACAGGCCCAGTGTTAATTGCCTCTGCCAGACACCCAACACCTAATTTCCAAATCCAGTCCCAATGGTTTATTATCCTTCTAACACCCTGCCTTTCTACCTGTCTACAGGAGTTACTAGCCTCTAGTCAAGTTTAGGATCAGTTTTACAAGGTCTGTTCACACTCTGTTGAGTCTGTGTGAATGGCTGGACTTGGCATGTTTATAGCTCCAGGTTGCTTGTGCCAGGCCTGGGCAGTTTTAATTTCCACTCACAGTCGCGGTTCATTTAACACTGCATAACTGTGTGGTGTTATTATCAATTCTGGGCCTGTTTCTCCTTCCCCCAGCATTCTGTGTGATAGAGAATTTCATTCCTTGTTCTGTAATATCTCTACATGGTTAATCAAAAGTGAACCGAAATTTGTTCTGGGAAGTAAAGGCTGCATTTCATGACAGAGCTTCCCCCTTTAAAAAAAAGTTTCTGCCAGAAATCTTTTGTCACAGCACGCCGTACATCCCAGAATAATGCCTAAGCACTCTCCGTTCTGTATCTGCCTAAAGGTTTCCAATATTCCTTGTGGCAGTGGGTTGTCCTGCATCTGCATAAAGACGTCCCATTTCCATAATCCAAGGATACTCTGGATAGGTCCTTGTACCTGGTCTTCGGCCGGGATTCCATGCAATAGCCTGGTAAAAATCCGGTAATTGTCAGGAGGTTGTAATTTTATCCCTCTGGGAAAGATCACAATTAACGGGATTCTTCTACGCCTCTGGGCAGCAATTGTTTTACACCATTCACATCACGTGATTTAATCCTTTCAGCCGAGGATGTACCCGTAGTGAAGTCTTGCATAAGCTGGCCACAGCAAAGCTTGTCTCCGTGATTTTCCTCCATCCTTTATAAGATCCTTAACTGATCCATCAATATCTTCCTTTGAAAGGAATAATGTTACACATCATGGTCCCATGATATAAATTCAACTGGCGCTTTCCTCCTTCAAAGTCGGGCGTAACAATCTTCCCTCCTCGGTGTCACGGTTTCTTCCCCTGATAATCAGTTAACGGGCTGAGTTTCTCTGCATTAGAGTTTCTTGTACAAACCGTGCTAGAAATTGGAAATTTAGTGTGCCAAGCTTGTCCAGCCTTGAGAAATAACATAGTTATTCAAGGGCGGTAAAGTGGAGTTACTTTTAAATGAAGTATCCACAAATAGCTGATCTACTCCTATCAAATCGACCTGACTGAAGGGTAGATTGAGTCCTAAGAAGTGTTGATTCCAAACCACTCTTGACTTCTGTTACTTCAGGTTCCCGTCGCTGGAATACCCTGATTATTTCAGCTATAGCGATGCTAGCAGTTTCTACCTCCATCTTGTGTGAAGAGTTTTCTTTGCTAGTAACTACAGACAATGTTGTCTGCACAAAATCAGAATCCATATTCTGGCTCCTAACAATTCCCTGTGTTTCCTGAGTCTCCGAACTGGTATACTTCGTGATAACAACTGGAAATGTCTCCTTGTCTGGATGTTCCTCTCTGGTCCTGCTTTCGTGGGCTAAGTCCAGTTGAGGTAAATCCTTTGAACTGATGTCTAGTGTCTTTTCCTGAGCTGCAGCCTCAAAGATCACAAGGGGTTCCGGATCGTCCTTCATCCCACTGTCAGTCAAATTTAATCCCACTTCTTGCTTTCCTAAGCTGAAGGGAATACAAGAATAGGTTACCTCTCGATCTTCCGACCTCCGTAAAAGATGTCCTCAGGTCATCTTCCTCTTGAGTTTCACCCCTCGTTGAAGTAAAATGAGATTCCTGGGAGTCTTGTACTGGGACAGTAACCACATATCTTGTGTACGAAACAGTTGTCCTCTGGGTAACTGTTAATAGTTAAATTATCTGAACTGATAATTAGTGATTCTTCCCGCGTTGCAGTAATGAAATTCACCTGGGATTCCGTTACTTCCTTCCTCCCTATTTCAGTCAGATGTAATTCCACTTCGTGATTCTGTGAACAGAAGGGAATGTGAGAATCGGCTAGGTCTCTGCCTGCGACCTCATTAAAGGTTGTCTTCAGTTCCTCTTTCTCTCGAGATTCATTTCTCGTACTAGTCAAGTGGTTTTCCTGAAGGTCCTCTACTGTTAAACCACCATTGCCGTGGTGCAAACAGTTATCACGTTTGTGACTGTTTGAAGTGCCCTTGGCACGTTTCTTCTTCCCTCTTTTCCGTTTAGGACTGGGTCGAATGAGAACCTGTAGTTCCCGGTCCACTAACTCTGATTCCGCGGTGGGTTGGCAAAGATGTCCCTTCCTTCCTGGTTGGGTGAGCATCCATATCTACTACCTTATGTTCCGCTAGAAAGGTTAGCTTCTCTGCATTGACTACTTCCATATGCTTTTTATTAATATCTGCTTCTTCAGTTTTGCTACGCTCTTTTGCTTCAAATAACTCATTAATTGTTTTAGTCATCTGTTCCTCCGCCATGTCCCACTCTTTCATCTCGTCTCTGATGTATATTTCTAATTGTTCTCCTGTTAAGCCCTCTATTATGCCTAACCTTCTCGTGGACTCTAAGTAATCTGTGCGCGCCTTCAGATAATCTAGATCCTGGGAAGGTGAGTCCATATTTGCTAATGGCTATATTCAGATAAGCTCCTATGTATCTATCAAATTCAGAGCTAAGCTAGAAAGACAAGAGTGAACCAATGACAGCAGAATCAAAACCAATGTGTAGAGTTAACCTCAGCAGTGAAAGACAACTGAAAGTAATATTCAAGTAAGTTCTGGCGCCCGCAGTGAAGTAAGTGTGAGAGATATACTACACAGTAATCAAGTAATATTTACCTAAATAAATATTAAAATGCACTGCATACATGTCATAATGAAAATGGCATAAGTAAGCATAAAATGGCAAATCAATCAAGCAGTTAAATCATCAAACACATCAATGTAATTATGATTAAAGTGATCAGTTATCATTAAATGATGAATGATACACTAAATGATAAGAATTAAAATACTTATCCATAAATGATAGATGAGGTAGTTTTCTCATAAGTTCTTATCTGTTATACACTTTTGAAAAGTTATATCTATACTCTGTAACTTCCTCAACTAAAATTAGCTACATCTGATGATAGTCTATTTTGATGACTGAAGATTACAAGAGTTAACTTTTTAAATCGTATGTCTAGGGTCTAGTACCGGAGTCTATTGAAAGCGAGAAGTCCGAATTCAAATTCCAGACGAGAAGCCTAATCTGTCAGAAGTCGGGGTGCCCCACCGCCTAGATGAAAGTATTATTCACTAGCGAGCAACCCCAAATAGTCAGAAACTGACTAGGGACAAAATCTATATGGCTGAACTATAGATTAAGCCCATGAATATCCAACGTACAGCTCCAAGTGGCTCGTTACAAAATGAAATGAACTGTGCTGAATATTCGCCAAGGAATGGGAAAGAGAAGGTTAGCTAAGATAGATTTTTAAGTCTAAATATAAGAGTATTGACAACTATCTCAGTACAGGTTTTTCTCCCTGACTGCTCCCTTCCTTGGTGTCTAAGTGAACAATGTACACACACAACACGTATGCACAATTGGAAAAAATATAATGACAGAACTATGAGTTACAATACTACAACATTTATTTACTAATCATAACAATAGACATATGATGGTTTTCAATATGAGGATGATGAAATCATATACATATTGATATTGATGACAAACATTACATAACTTGTTACTTGAACTATCTGGATCTGTGGTCCAGATCCCCACTCTCCTGTAGACACAAAAACAGCTTGCCGGTATTCTGACGCCTGTCAGTCCTGGCTCTACCTAGTCGTCACTTGTTCTTGAGATCTATAACATAGGTGCCCCTTGTGAGAGCTGTTCAGAGATTTTTTCATTTCTAACATGACCAGAGCTAACAGCCTATTTAACTAGTATCCCAAAGCAATTAACATTCCTTCAGTACTGTTCTAATTGCTTTATCAGATCTGTTTCACACATTTCTACAGGGCAGCCACATTATCTCCCAACATGTCAGTCATAAATCTTTCTGCATGCACACTAGCCCTCACACCTGTGAGTCTGACAATTTTTAGCCCCCTGAGTCTTATCAGTGATTTCACACCTTGCACCTCTAGTCTGGTACAAAGTCCACAGGCCCCGTGTTAATTGCCTCTGCCAGACACCCAACACCTAATTTCCAAATCCAGTCCCAATGGTTTATTATCCTTCTAACACCCTGCCTTTCTACCTGTCTACAGGAGTTACTAGCCTCTAGTCAAGTTTAGGATCAGTTTTACAAGGTCTGTTCACACTCTGTTGAGTCTGTGTGAATGGCTGGACTTGGCATGTTTATAGCTCCAGGTTGCTTGTGTCAGGCCTGGGCAGTTTTAATTTCCACTCACAGTCGCGGTTCATTTAACACTGCATAACTGTGTGGTGTTATTATCAATTCTGGGCCTGTTTCTCCTTCCCCCAGCATTCTGTATGATAGAGAATTGCATTCCTTGTTCTGTAATATCTCTACATGGTTCATCAAAAGTGAACCGAAATTTGTTCTGGGAAGTAAAGGCTGCATTTCATGACAGAAATGTCGTGTATTTCTTTATAGTGTCGTCCCTGGAGTGAGGGGAATCAACACCCACATTATTTGTAACCCCATATCATTATTCTGGAGAATCCACCAGATTCCGTCCACCACACTCCTTCAGTCAATGGATACCTCTTTCTTTCTCTCTCTCTCACCCCTGGATCATGCCCCCTCTCACACTTCCCCAAGACAACATACTAAACAACTCTAGCTTCTAAAATTAATAACATATTAATTTAATGAAGAAAAGTGTATGTATGTGAAAAGTGTATGTGTAGAATGTAAGTCGTATACTCTAGTGTGTCTGCAGAATTAGACCGAACAGCTCAGGAGCCAGATCCTATCATCACGATAAGGACTACACCATATCATCAGAGTCAGCACAAAATGACCTCACCAAACGATGTGTCCCTCCTGTTAGATGTTGAATATCTCCAGTAGCTTTTGATAACCACGATACCTGATCACCAATCTCAGATATAGTTCGGTACTGATCCCAAATTGATCATACACAATGTTCCCTAAATGTCCATTAGAGTCGGAGACTTCACAATCCCTGCATCCGTGAAAACATGGAACACTGTCCCATGAAATAACATTATTTCCCTTCTAAAAAATTTCCTCAAGTTTTCACCCTTACACAGTTATTGGACATAGTCTCATAGGAATATACTAATTTCCTAAATACTCCCTATTGTTCTTTTCCCATGTAATGTGGAAAAACAAATAATATAGTTCTGTTCACATGTGGTGTGGAAAACAACTACTATTACTCTGTTCACATGTGGTGTGAAAACACAATCATTATCGTTCTGTTCACATGTGGTGTGAAAACAACAATCACTATCGTTAAGAAGTCATCCTGTCGGATACTTATATGTATCGGCTCAACAGAGCCCTGTTTCTTCAGACCCTTTCTATTATAGGCCCAGTGCAAAGGCCACGAATACATCTTCCTGCACTAGTTTATCCATGATCTGAAAGTTGTGATGTTTCAATTGGTTTTCTTGACAACCTGAGGGAACCTTATGAAATCCTAGCTCAATCCTGAATTGAATCTACACTTTGCCATGAAAGGCACATGTTCCTCAACGTTAATTGATACCGAACACACGAGATTCTTTTCAATATTAGAACCGAGCCAGCTAACACGACAGTCTAGTTAAATCACATTCTTCACACTGGCGGTAACAAATTCTGTGTTTCATACAGTCGGGGATTGTCCTAGTGACGTAATTCGATGTAAACACCAGGTGTTCCCAGGGGCAGACAATCCGTCCCTTACTTCACAAGAAGAGTTGTCTCTCTTCTTACAACTAACGCACCCGTCTTTCCTTTCATCTTGCGATTCGGGCAAATAACATGCCGACAATTTCTTGTTTCCTAGGGAACTCTCAAAGACTTGTAGTTTCCTTTGATCCGACGTGAGTGTTTCCCCACTGGTAGCAAACAATTGCAGCCGTGAACACAATTATCTCTGTTATGTTATAATCTTATCGTTCCTTGCAGTGGTTCCGCGACATAGGCCCACTCTTAAGAGAGTAGTCCATCTCACTCTTTTCCCACTGTAAGCTCGATCTAGATGATTTATTCCTCTTCTTAATGAGCTGGTGTCTGGACAGAAAATCCGCTCCAACATTTTCCTTCCCAGTTATATACTCCACTGTGAAATAGTAGGGTTAAAGTAGCAACGACCACCGCATCAAACGGGCGTTGAGCTTCTGAAAAGTAGCCAGGAACATCAGGAGCTGATGATCCGACTGAACCCGAAACTGAATTCCATACAAATAGGGCTGTAATTTCTGCACGGCCCATACGAGAGACAAACTCTCTCTCTCTCTCTCTCTCTCTCTCTCTCTCTCTCTCTCTCTCTCTCTCTCTCTCTCTCTCTCTCTCTCTCTCTCTCTCTCTCTCTCTCACTCGACGGTCGAATAATTCCTCTCAGCCTGGAGAAGTTTCTTGCTTGCGTATGCCACAGGTTTCAAAACCGAAGCATCGTCTTTCCTTTCCTGTAACAAGGCTGCCCCAATTCCAATCCCACTCGCATCCGTTCTGAACACAAATGGTTTGGAAAGATCAGGGAGCTGTAACACATGTTTGCTGACCAAGGCCTCCTTCAACTGACTGTAGGCTCTCTCGCACTCCGGTGTCCAAACGATTTGGTCCGGGGATCCCTTTTTTTAAGGTTTCCGTTAATGGAGCTCCCAGTTCAGTGAAATGCGGGATAAATTTGTGGTAAAACCCACACAACGAGAGGAAGGATCGCACATCCTTCTTCGTTTTTCGGCCTTGGAGCACTGTCTGATCTTTTCTAGGTTCTTTTCCTCTGGGACAATTTGTCCTGGAGTGATGGTGTGACCCAGAAATTCCAGAGTCTGGTAACCAATCATGCACTTGGTTGGGACGAGCTGTAAGCCCTGCTTCCCTTGAGCCTATTGAAAACTCTCTTCCAAGGATTGCTAATTGGTCATCCAAGCTGTCACTGGAAATCAGTATATCATCCATGAATGAGATAATGGACTGATCCTGTAAGGAATCTAATAAGGTCCTCATCATGCGAGTAAACACACTAGGTGCATTGCTGAGTCCAAAGGACATGACCTTGAATTCGCAGTGTCCACTGGGTGTACTGAAAGCCAGCAGGGGTCGAACCTCTTTTGTGACGGTAACTGATAATACCCCCGACTCAGATTCACCTTTGAGAAGTACCTAGCCTTATGGAGCCTAGCGAATAACTGAGTTGGATTCGGCAAAGGTTCCACCTGAAATTGAGTATGACTGATCAAGAGTCGATAGTCTATACACAACCGATGTTCTCCACTTGGTTTGCGTAACAAAACCACCCCCGCATTGTATGGGGATGTGGATGGCGCAATCACGTCATCCTCCAGCAGTTTCTGTATTTCATCCTCCAGGGCCTTTTCTTTAGAGAATGGCACTGGGTAAACCTTTTGGCGAACAGGCTCTTGGGTGGTCAAGGTCATCTCGAACTCCACCAACTTCGTTCGTCCTGGTTTATCAGTCAGTATCTCCTTATGAGACTCGAGAACCTGGGTTATCTTTTCCCTCTCCTGGGAGGTCAGATCAGGGTTCACCTACACATCCTTGTAGGTCTCCTGGTGTACCAGGGGATATTCCCTGTCTTCGTTGGTTCCCACTTCAGTCTCCACTGCAACTGCCATTGCCATGAGATGGGCTGCTTTGTCTCCAGGTCTCTCCTCGTACTTCCGCAGGAGATTGATATGGAAGATCTTCGACTTTCACCGGATACGGATCTGATAGTTAGTTCTAGATATCATCCCTTTCCACGGGAAATGGTCCTTGCCAACCTATCTCCAGATTGTTGGTCCCCGTTGTGAGTAGCAACAATACTTTGTCTCCCACCTCTAGAGATCTGTCTTTAGATCTACGGTTGTAATAAGCCGCATGTCTTTTTCTGGCTTTTTTCAAGTTTTGATTTGCCAGAGTCCATCCCTTGTGAAGTTTTTCTTTCAGTTCCTCCACGTATTTATAAGAGGAGATCACTTCTTCTGACGTCCCCTCCTCAGTCCAACTCCTCAACATGGCTTTCAACGGTCCCTTGATTGGATGACTAAACAGCAGGGTAGCAGGTGATGGTCCTGTTGAGCCATGAGGTACTTCTCGATTGGCAAAAAGTGCTGCTGGGATATATTCATCCCATCTATCAGGTTTTTCCTGTGCCAGTTTCCAGAGTATTGTCATCAACGTGCCGTTGAAACGCTCTACTTGTCCATTGGCTTGAGGGTGGTAAGAGCTGGTATGTATATGGTTAAAGTGGAACACTCTAAATACCTCCTCCGTTAGTTTCCCACAAAACTGGGACCCATTGTCCGTCAGAATTTGATCAGGGAAGCCTAATCAGTGTAAAGGCCTCCATCGGTGCATCCTGCCACTCGTTTCGAGTCAATGGTTGGCAATGGTATGGCTTCACCCGACATCGAACAACAATCCACCATTGTGAGGATGTACATGTTCCTCTTCTTAGTCCTAGGAAGAGGACCCACGATATCGATGTCTACCCTCGCGAAAGGAGAGTTCATGATGGGCACCTCACCCAAGACCACCGGCGCTGTCCAGTGTTTCGGTGCCACCCTCTGGCACTCAGGGCATGACTTCAGATACCGACGCACATCACCTGTCACACCCGGCCAATAGTAATGGCAGGAAATTCGCTGCATCGTGGCGGCAATACCCATATGCCCACTAAATGAGATGGTATGCCCCATATGAAGAATCTGGGAACGGTAGGCCTTCGGGACCACCAACTGACCGTGTAGGTTGTCTCCCCTTCCGGCTCTCCTGTAGAGTATCCTATTCTTCATGTAGTACTGCCCCCGTCTTGGTTGATCAACACTTCTCTGTAGCTTATTGTAGCAAGGACGTAAGGTTGCATCCTCAATCTGGGCAGTTCGCAACTCCCCCGGCAGAGGGTTAGTCACAATTGCTTCTGCCCGATCCATTCTCGTCTGAGAGCGAGTCTGTATTGCTCCCATATGGATTGGCTCCCTGGGCATTCCCAGAAAGACATACCGGCAACCGAGGATGACGGGGAAAATGGGATCGGTCAATACAGCGGCCTTGATTGTGCCGGTGACATATCTTGACCGAATCTCCACTTTGGCAATTGGCAACTTCATGGCTACAGCACTCTTCTGTGCAGGCTGTATCTCCATGGTCTCACCTGTGAATTGTTCTGGGTGTACCAGATCCGCGGAGATCACGGCCTCCCCGTCCAGTCCAGTGTCGTATAGACACTCAACTTGTCGGCCGTTAACCTCTATCAATTCCACTACAGGTGGTTTATCCTGGTCTGGAGTCTCTTCCTCGGCCTCGACCTGTTCGGTGGGCTCCACCTTATGTTTCCCTGGGCACACGACGAAATGAGAGTCTCCTGACTTAACCCTGCAGTCAATAGCATTGTGCGTGTTCGACCTGCAGTGTTTGCACCATTTCCCTGCCCTAGATTTTCTAGTGCCGGACTTTAGTGAGCTCTCCTGGTGGTGAGCTTCCTTGTTGACTTCAGCATTTTCAGTGACAACCTCCTTTGAAGCCACTTTACATGCCGCGAAGTGAGGGCTCTTAGCTATCGATTTGCATTCCCTCGTATTGTGAGAGGGTGACTGACAAATCGAACACCACTTCTCCGACCACAGTCGTTTTGGTGTGGAGCTCGAAGTGCTCTTACCTCCCTCTTTCGTCTTCTCTAAACTCTCCTCTGAAGTTTTTACATAAGGTTTCCTCTTCTTGGTTCCTGTATTTTTGGTTTTTCTTCCGGTCATGGTTCTCCTGACTTTTGATGTTGGTGGAAAGGTTTTATCCCGCCTCCCCATGTACCTCGACGAACCGTTCTGCCAATTTAGTCATGATGTCAATACGTTCCGCCCCTTGTTCTCCCAAGAATGTCCTGAGAGGTTTCGACATTTGCTTTCGCAACTGGTCGACTACTATGAGCTCTTCCAGACTTTCATAGTCATGCGCGAATCCAGCCAAATCCATACAATTATGGAGATAGGAGTTCAGACGCAGACTGTAGGTGGCAAACAACTCTCCCGGTTCTCGTTTCACTGCTCGAAATTTTTTTCCGGTAGATATGTGATGTAACTTCGAACCGTTTCAGCAGAGCCGTTTTCAATTCGTCGTAATTGTTCTCGTGTCCTGGCGGCAGGCGAGAATAAACCTCTTAACCTGTCCCACGTAATCCCTGGGACAGCTTAAGACACCATTTGTCACGATCCAGACCCATAGCAACCGACATGGCCTCGAAGCGTTGTAAGTATTGGTCTATCTTCTCTTTGTCTTCCTCATAGACAGCCAAAGGAAACTTCATAGCATGGTAACTATGCCCACCTACTGGGATTGAGCCAGGGGGAGAGGAACCTCCCACTGCTCCCTCAGTTTCCCCACTAGATTGCCTATTCAGCTCGAGCTCCCACATTCGGTACTCGTGCTCCCTTTTCTGAGCTTCTTGTTCAGCTTCTAATCTCTTAGCAGCTTGCTCCGCTTCAAGTTTCCTAGCTGCTTACTCAGCTTCAAGTTTCCTAGCTGCCTGCTCAGCTTCCAGTTTCTTAACAGCTTTCTTAGCTTCAAGATTCTTAGCTGCTTGCTCAGCTTCAAGTTCCAGCCTTCTAGTGGCTTGCTCAGCCTCTACCCTCTTAGTTTCTAACTCCATCTTTCTCAATTCCAACTCGGCCTTCCGATCTTCCCTTTCTGCTTGACGAAGATCTCTCTGCACCTCCTGTATGTAATCTGTTAGTGCAGAAGGCGACAAGCCCATTTCTTCCCCCTTTGTCCTTAGTTCTGCCGTAGTTAGTTTAGGAGTGGCCATATTTCAGAGAGGTAAGTCAGCAGGTTGAGTACAAATTATCTCCAAAACAAATATATAGACAATCACTAATTAAAATGTATCTCTATATTTAACACCACACAACACAATCACTCAGTGAGAAGAGTAGAATTTAGGACCAAAGACCTATGCAGACGTGTGAAGTGTGAACAGGCAAGATTTGTGTCTTAACTCCTATCCACATTCACCCTAGCTGGATCCTCGCTAATATGATATCACCGTCCTGTATCAGGAATCCCGTGTCGAGAAATCCCTGTCTTTATAGTATCGTCCCTGGAGTGAGGGGAATCAACACCCACATTATTTTTAACCCCATATCATTATTCTGGAGAATCCACCAGATTCCGTCCAGCACATTCCTTCAGTCAATGGATACCTCTTTCTTTCTCTCTCTCTCACCCCTGGATCATGCCCCTCTCACACTTCCCCAAGACAACATACTAAACAACTCTAGCTTCTAAAATTAATAACACATTAATTTAATGAAGAAAAGTGTATGTATGTGAGAAGTGTATGTGTAGAATGTAAGTCGTATACTCTAGTGTGTCTGCAGAATCAGACCGAACAGCCCAGGAGCCAGGTCCTATCATCCCGGTAAGGACTACACCACATCATCAGAGTCAGCACAAAATGACCTCACCAAACGATGTGTCCCTCCTGTTAGATGTTGAATATCTCCAGTAGCTTTTGATAACCACGATACCTGGTCACCAATCTCAGATATAGTTCGGTACTGATCCCAAATTTATCATACACAATGTTCCCTAAATGTCCGTAGAGTCGGAGCCTTCATAATTCCTGCATCGTGAAAACATGGAACACTGTCCCATGAAATAACATTATTCCCTTCTAAAAAATTTCCTCAAGTTTTCACCCGTACACAGTTATTGTACATAGTCTCATAGGAATATACTAATTTCCTAAATACTCCCTATTGTTCTTTTCCCATGTGATGTGGAAAAACAAATACTATTGTTCTGTTCACATGTGGTGTGGAAAACAACTACTATTGTTCTGTTCACGTGTGGTGTGAAAACACAATCATTATCGTTCTGTTCACATGTGGTGTGAAAACAACAATCACTATCGTTAAGAAGTCATCCTGTCGGAAACTTATATGTATCGGCTCAACAGAGCCCTGTTTCTTCATACCCTTTCTATTAAAAGCCCAGTGCAAAGGCCACTGAATACATCTTCCTGCACTAGTTTATCCATGATCTGAAAGTTGTGATGTTTCAATTGGTTTTCTTGACAACCTGAGGGAACCTTATGAAATCCTAGCTCAATCCTGAATTGAATCTACACTTTGCCATGAAAGGCACATGTTCCTCAACGTTAATTGATACCGAACACACGAGATTCTTTTCAATATTAGAACCGAGCCAGCTAACACGTCAGTCTAGTTAAATCACATTCTTCACACTGGCGGTAACAAATTCTGTGTTTCATACAGTCGAGGATTGTCCTAGTGACGTCATTAGATGTAAACACCAGGTGTCCCCAGGGGCATACAATCCGTCCCTAACTTCACAAGAAGAGTTGTCTCTCTTCTTACAACTAACGCACCCGTCTTTCCTTTCATCTTGCGATTCGGGCAAATAACATGCCGACAATTTCTTGTTTCCTAGGGAACTCTCAAAGACTTGTAGTTTCCTTTGATCCGACGTGAGTGTTTCCCCACTGGTAACAAACAATTGCAGCTGTGAACACAATTGTCTCTGTTATTTTATCATCTTATCGTTCCTAACAGTGGTTCCGCGACAATAACATTCTGAATTACCCTCGTAGGTGGAAATGAATAGGCTTACAAATGGTAAATTAAGGTGGAAGATTACCTCAACCTGATATAGACATATCTTATGCTAAGGCCATGAGGTTTGTAAGCAGCACTTACAGGACTACAGGTGGAATGAATCGGTTACACACTGAACTTTGGAATGCATAACTATGTGTGACGCAATGTATAAAAAATAGGAGCGAAGAAGATGTTTAGCCTATTTAATCAAGAACTGACATCACAGTACTCAAGATATTTCCTATACGCACTCCGCCCTCATCTTCAACAACCAGCGAAGAATCCCAATATTAATGGTGCCATTTTCAACCTTGTTATGTGTCTGTCAAGTCTTTCTTAAAAGAAATGAATATCGGCCATATTCTCTGATCACTTCCCGCCGCACCATTCTATTCAGGCAATGGTGGTGTCTCTGTTCTTTCACGCTATATAATCGATTCCAAAGACCCCTGGTTACATTTGCTTTATGGTGCACCAAAACCCCACACAAAGGTACAGATTCAGCCAATTTGTCCGCTTGCTCATTTCCCAACCCACCAGCATTTCAGCCAGCAGAGCACCGCAGTAATTGCTTCTACCTCCATTTTCATGTTGGATTTTGTGATATCATACACCAGGCTCTCCTAGCATAGCACTAAACACTTTCTATTATCCTTCGCTATGAATCCCCGGGCACTTCTTTTACCTCTTAGCACATAGCCATCCGCGTAAATGAGCTAGAGTTAGGAATGGGAGAAACTGATGAGTGTAGCTGTGCAATTGGGAACATGACGGTTAAGTAAACATTTGCTGCAAAAGCGTCCAACATATGCAGAACCGAGACAATTACTTTAGCCTACATAAGTTCCATTTAATTAAGGACACATCACGAGACTTCAAAATCTCTCAAGATGACTGCTGTTTTCTTTAAATAAATTCAGGTTTGACATCCGAATGCGCATGAAGGAGATGAAGATTTCTCACGCGAAAATATGATGTAAGCTGACATTTAAACAGTAAATGCGTATATATGCAATTGTGAATGCTATGGTGTGAGCATGTTCACGTAACAGATACATGTTAGTGTTTAGAGAACATTGAAACAGCATGTGAAGTAAATTCACAGACAACTACAGGTTCCAATCTGTGCTGTATTTCTGTGAGTGCCAATGAATGAATGTGAATTTATTTCCCCGTATATGATATGGCCTTGATGGCTTGGCCACGTGGCATGGTCGATACAGAAACACGGAGCTGATCCACGACTCTGGTGATCGAGTGAGATGGCAAAACATGATCGCCCACTTATCGGCATGGCACATGATGGATGAATGGATTATTATTTCGGTAATGCTGTTGACCGTTTAATGAAGTTTTTATTTTACTAACTTTGGCATTTGGAAAATGGCGGCGTGTTGAAGTTGGACTAAAACGAATTCTTAGTTGGGTAATGTTGAATATTGTACTACATATTTTATGTATATTCTAATTAGTAATGGTGATGAATATCGTCACCGTCACACTATCTCACTAGGGGGGAAAGAGGGGGGGGGGGGGTGTGGCCAAGTAGCCTGCCTCGCTTTCCGAAAGTTTTGGATTCGAGATTGAGATTCGATTCCGGGCTCGTAGACAGCCCCATCACGATTTTAAATTTGAGTATTTACTCATGAGACCACCACAGTAGCTAGGCCTTGAAAATCAAAATCTAATGGTACCCCAATGATATGATGCCTGTAGGTATGACACTTCTAACTCTAAGTGAAGATATTCATTCACATTTTTGTGAAGGTGAGACGAGTTGCGATTTCTCATGCTCCTCATACGGTTTTAGAACTCTCCAGTGTGTCCATTACCTCCATCAGCGATCTGTGCGTGCGAGATTGTCTCAAACGGTCATATGAAAAGTGACTTCAAAAATATGTTCCGTCATGTTAAATGATTAAAAATTAGTACAAGTATTAGTAGGGAGAACTATCACGATTTTAAATTTGATAATTTACTCATGAGACCACCACAGAAGATAGGCCTTGAAATTCAACATCTAATGGTACCTCAATGATGCCTGTATGTCACTTCTAAGTGAAAATATTCACATTTTTGTGAAGGTGATACGAGTTGCTATTTCTCATGCTATTCACCCGTAATGAGAACTCTCCAGTGTGTCCGATTACCTCCACCAGCGAGAGTGTGTGTGTCTGTTCGTGCGAGATGGTCTCAAACAGTCGTATGAAAACTGACTTCAAAAATATGTTCCATCACGTTAAATGATTACAAAATAGTACAAGTATACAAATAAATTATTAATAATCTTTAAACTTGTGTTCTCTTTAACTTTAGTAGGTCAAATCGCACGTTATGTGTGTTGAAAAGTGTAGCGCAATCGATTTGCACGGCTGTCATGATCCGTGGGTTTCCAATTCACAAAGTCACATCTTCGCAGAAGATCTGTTTTTCAACCACAATTTGAGCATGTTTAGTGATGAAAATATGCTGATTCAGGGGCAATATTTTATATGGCAATTAAAATTCACATTAAACAAAGACGTCTATTGGATTCATCGATTCCAATACGCGATCATTCCGCTGCCTCTGTAGAATGCATTCTCCGGCAGTCGGCAGCTCGCACATATCCATAGGGCTCAATTTTTTCACAAATATCCAGTTTCTTAGTTCTATATAATATTTTAGTTCGTAATGTTTAATAGTTTCTGTTATATCACCTAATAATTTTGTGAAAAATTTAAAAAAAAAAAAAATGCCCAGCCGGGAACATAACCCCGGCCTCCCACATGACAGGCAGAATGCTTACGACTACGCTAGCGAGGACACAATGATTGTTTCACAAAGATTTTTATATAGTCAAGTCGCCATTTTGGGTTTCATGATCGTAACATCTTTGCCTGTTTTTCAACCATAATTAAAGCAAGTTTAGCGTGAAACTTTCCAAATTTCTGAAAAATTTGATGCAGTATTCGAAGATCCATATACAATTGATGGTTTCTATTGAAAGCGACAGAAAAAAAATTAATTACGGTTCAGCGTGCCATTTCCATTTTTCTCTGCACGCGAGGTTGGTCGCAACCAAACGGGTCATAGGCGGATTATGAAAACTGACTTCAAATAAATGTTCCGTCACGTTAAATGATTAAAAAATAGTACAAGTATACAAATAAATTATTAATAATCTTTAAACTTAAATAATCCTTAAATCTTTTAAGTGTTCTCTTTAACTTTAGTAGGTCAAATTGCACGTTTGAGCAAAGTCTGATCGATATTCAGAATTATTTGCGTCAGCCGCCATCTTGGCTTTCCATTCACAAAGACCAAACAACATGAAACATCCCCGCAAAAAATAATTTTTTAATACCACAAATGGAAGACGATTGGCGATGAAACTCTCCAAATATATGTAGAATAGGGTGCAGGATTTCTTCTTCTTCGTTCATCCAGAGTTTTTTTCTGGACGTGATTGCGTTGTGCCTGTTTACAGCAGAGCTGCGTTCTTGCGCCGTTAGGCCGACACATCTGACTTCTGCTGGCATTTGTTGACCGGGTTAACCTTCCCAGGGGTGCAGGATTTCAAAATCCATCTCTAAATATTCAAAGATGTACACATACAGCTTTAAAAAAATAAAATAATTTTATCGTGTATCAAATAATTAATTTATATAAAATGTCACGATGATTTCAACCAATCGCTGTGCACGGAATATTAGGCAAACCTTTCCCAGAAAACCCAGGATGACGTGTGTTGTTGTCACGTGATATTTGAATGAATGAATGACGTAGAAAGAATGCATGGTCTATATATAGCAAAATTTGGAGACATGGTCGGACATTCCGGGATGGCTCCGTACATCACTTCCGTTTTTCTTTTGGGTCATGGTACGATCGAACCTTCGGGTGCGGTTCCCTCGTAACTGATGGGGGGGGGGGGGGGGGGGGGGGTCAAAGCTGGAGCTACGGAGTATGTGCTCTGTGCCTTGCCTTCAGCAGGCTGCCCCGTGGAAAGAGACTGTGCAATTGGGATAACACCCGGTGCGATGAAGTCGAACCTCTCTGTTAACTCATATCCCCTCTCCCCCAAACTATTCACCTCATCTATTTTCTCCTTGTAAGTCTAGGTCTCCGTTTCATTTGCCCTGTGGGTATGGACAATACATTTTGTTGTTTTACTTTATACTATTTTCAGGTGTCTTCAATTTGTGTCCTACCTAGCATCAGTGCCTTTTCCTCACTTCTGAATTCACTTGTATTTTAGCTATTTTCATGAACTCCATGTCATTAGTAGCATTTATAGACAATATTGAAAAATTGGGTTTTGACAGTTGGATACAGATTGACAAAACAAATCCAACGGTATCTCAATGAAGGCTGTACGTTAATTCTAGTGGAGTTATTAATATTTTTGTGTCATGATCTACAACCAGGAAGTGCTAAGGAATCTTAAAAACAAACCAAACATCAATCAATCATGTGCCATACCGGAAAGCGGGGGCGGTCATGACTCGCCATTGATCACCAGCATCATGGATCAGCTCAGTGTTCCTGTCTCATCCATGCCATGTGGCCAAGCCATCCAGGTATTTTCTTCTTGGTCTTCCCCTTGGTCTGTTGTTCCCTTCGATCTTGCCAGTTGTCACTAAGTTCTCCAATCCATTTCTTCTCATAACATGTCCAAATAATTTTTACTGTCTACGTCTAATTTCTCTAATCAATTTACGATTTTCATTTGTTTCCTGTAGTACTTGGTCATTGGTTTTTCTGTCTGTCCATGGTATTCTTTGCATTTTCCTCAGAAATCACATTTCTGCAGCCATCAAATATTTTTCAGCTTGACTGCACATTGTCCAAGTTTCACATCCATACAAAAGAACCTGGCTCTATGTATCCCCTCAACACTCTTTTTCTCGTTTCAATTGACATCTTTTTATTGGTCAGAATGTTTTTCATCTTGATAAAGGCTACTTTCACCATGGCGATTCTTGTTCTAATCTTTTCAAGGCATCTGCATCAGATGTTATGACTGTTCCGAGATAATTGTACTGATTCACTTGTTGAAGAATATCCCCATTTACTTGTATATTACATTGTGGTACTTCGTTCTTCCTAGTAATTACCATAACCTGTGTCTTCTTACAATTTAATTCCAACATGGCTCGAGACACAGACATTCACTAGGGCTTGTTTCCTTAGCGACTCAATGAACATGATCAAGAGGATAGAGGAGGGGTCGATCCGAAGAGAATGGTTGCTGCCTCTGAAGCGGTCTCGGCTGGCAAAGATTAGTTTCATCTTCGTGCCAGGGCATGCGGGAGTACAAGGAAATGAGCGGGCTGACAAGCTCGCAGGTGAGGCTACTGTTGAGGGCGGACGCGCCATGGACCAGGCAGACATTCTGAATGCTCTACGAGAAGTGAGACTTTTGCAAGAACCAAGTGATGACTGTGAATCTACAACAATGGCCAGACTGCGAGAGCAGCAAATTAAAAGAGGGGTGGCCAAACAAGAACACTACGCAGGAAGCCAAAGAAGATTGATAAACCAACACAGAACTGGCGTCGTTAGCCGCTACACGCTGCGGGATTTGCTGAGGAGGGGATCCGAGCACTTATGGACTGAATGGTCCGATGTGCAACGAGGATGATCTGTCGACTAACTAACTAACTAACTAACAATTTAATTCCAACCCCAGCTGCTCACTGTGTACAACAACTGCGTCTACTAATTGTTGTAGATCTTGCGCATTGTCTGCAATCAATACTGTATCATCTGCATATCTAATGTTATTGATGTTTCGTCCTCCAATGCTGATTCCATTTATATCTTCTACATTCCTGAAAATATTTTCACTGTATAGGGAAAAAAGATCTGGAGACATTACACATCCCTGCCTAACACCTCTCTTAATAGGTTGATATTGTCCCACTTCACTATCAATCCTTATGGCAGCTTGTTGTTTCCAATATATGTTTTTTATAAGTCTTTCCCATCAATTTGTAGATCTGCAAGCATATCTACCATGTTGACATGTCTAACTCTATCAAAAGCCTTTGTGTAATCAATAAAGCAAAGGTGTATATCCTTGTTTACTTCTATAGCACGTTCAATAATTGTTCGCATCATATACACAGCATTTACTGTACCCTTTCCTACTACAAACCCACATTGTTCTTCCCCTATTTCAGGTTGCATTTTCTTCCTCACTCTTTGCATGATAATTCGTAGCAAAATCTTTGTGATGTGGCTCATTATACTAATTGTTCTACGTTGATCACATTCCAAGGTTCCTGATTTCTTTGGGATTGCAATAAATGCAGAATTACATAATTCAGAAGGTATATCTCCAGTATCATATAATGTGTTCAGTAGTCTGGTGACTTGCTCTAGTCCAAATTCTTCTAAAGCTTTAATCATTTCTGTTGTGATGTTATCTGCACCGGGGGCCTTGCCAGCTTTCATATGCTTAAGAACATTTCAAACCTCCATCTTCAAAATTGGCAGCCCTTCATTATTAAATCTAATATCATACCTTTCCTCTCTTATCATCATAAAGGTTTTTCACATAATCTGTCCATACATGTAGAATCTGATCTTTTTCTATTATGATTTTGCCATCTTTAGTTTTTAGACAGCCTGTTGATGTACTTGTTCTTTTATTAGTAAGTTCCTGAATTCTTTTGTGCACTAGTTTGGTATTTTGACTGTTGTGTTGTTTTTCAATGTCTAAGCACTTTTCCTCAAGTCATGCTTATTTTTCCTCCTTACATTATATTCTGACTTGTCTGTGAATTTCTTCATATTTTACAGGATTATTTTTTTTTAGTCTTCTTGTTTCCATTAGGTGTAAAAATTTCTTCTGTTATCCATTTCTAATTACAGCCCAATAAATTGGAAGCTGAGAAATTCTGCCTTCAATTACTGTGGCTTGTTTATTTTTAAATGGACAACATAGTACCATATATCATTGCGTCCGGGGTGGCATGGCCTAACTTGATGTATATTTTATTATGCATTTCTGTAACGGGAAAGTAAAGGTCACATTCCACTTATGATAGAATGTCGAGAAGATCGACTTCATTGCGCCGGGTTTTATCCAATATGGCACGGCCTCTTTCTGCAGGGTGGCCTGTCAAAAGCATTGCACAAAGCACAAGAGTCTCTGTGTCTCCGAGAAAAATGCACTCGACTTTTAAGGATTTTTGATAGGATGTGCTGTGACCTAGTTAACAGTTAACAATGGCTGCCCATTTATATTAATTAAATGCCATGTGACATGTTTGTCGTTAGTGAAAGAACAATTTATGAAAACGTACTCACATTGTTTTAGAGTACCCACTGCATTGTGACAGCTTTCTTTTGTTGATTAATATCATGCATTAATGTAAGTAAATAAATTTGTAACTGCTGCATAAATTAAGCAGTCACTTTCACTAATAATTGACTTCTACTTCTGCTCTATAATTACACTGTTCTGTATTTAAAAGTGAGAAATTAATAATTGAATACCAACTTTTTAAAACACCATAACTTATTTCACAGTATTTCACGAGGGTAAGTTATTAAGTAAGTCACACATGGCTATAGAAAAATAACTAAATATGATAACTTGAAACCAGTTTATTTTTATACATACTTTGTCCCTTTATTTCTCAACATAATTTTCACCAACATTGATGCATTTATCCCATCGTTTTATCAGTCCTCCCAAACCGGCTGCATAGAACTGTGTGCTCTGTTTTCTAAACCACATTTTCACTTCACATTCACCGTCGGTGTGATTCGCGAAATGTCTCCCACCAAGGTGGGTTGTCAGTGTTTATGCTGAGTAAATGCAAGTCACACAGTTCTGTGGGATGGCCAGTAAATGAAAACAAAGCATGCAGTTCTATGCAGCTGGTTTGGGAGGACTGATAAAACGATGGAATAACTGCATCAATGTTGGTGGAAATTATGCTGAGAAATAAAGGGACAATGTATGTATAAAAATAAACTGGTTTCAAGTTGTTATCAAGAGTAATTATTTTTCTACAGCCATTTGTGACTTACTTATTAACTTTAAATAATTATGTACTGCTGTGCTGCTAAGAAGAAAAAAAAGGTACTCCTTACTTACTGACTTTTAAAAATATTTTCAATCATGTCAAAGGGTGACAAATTATACAAAAACACAGATAAATTACTGCTACAACTGAAACTTGTATTCTGTGTAATTTTAGTAGTTAAATTGCCAGTTCTAATTATAAAATAAATAAAAGTCCGCTCTGCTATACTACGCAATGCTAGCAGCATGGGTCCGCCATTTTCAATTTTGTGATATCGATATCTCATTGTTATGATAAAAATGTTTATTGTTTTCTGAAAAAAGTAAGAATTGTTGAAGCTCTTCAAATGTACGTAAAAACAAATGCAGAATTCAAAAATGTATAAAAAATTCAAGGATTATTTAAAATACAGTAGATATAAGTAAAATTAGCTCATTGTGTTAAAGATATTTCAAATAAATTAACAAAAAATGCATGCAGCTTAGCATACAGACCATAGTAGCATTTATTAGAGTAGTTTCCCCTATCTGTGATGCATGGTTTTCGTATGCATTAAATCACAAGCAGGCGTGGGTACGTTTGCCGTAACTGGAAGTGTCGCAGAAAATTTTCCACTGAAGAAGCGTGCACTTCCCCCGCCCTCAATCTCAAAAGTCCAACAACTGACATTGCTATCATTAGCATCATACCACAACCACTTTAGTCCTTTTATTCTACACATACACCAATGATTGGATGTTTGTAGTCCAATAACTGACATTGCTATCATTAGTGTCATACCACAACCACTTTAGTCCTTTTATTCTACACATACACCAATTATTGAATGTTTGTAGTCCAATAACTGACATTGCTATCATTAGTGTCATACCACAACCACTTTAGTCCTTTTATTCTACACATACACCAATGATTGAATGTTTGTAGTCCATTAATAATTGTTTAGACCAGTGACAACCATTTTTGGCCCATGCACCCTTTCACCATATGTTAGAGTGTCATTACCCCCACCCCCCTCCCTTTTCGTATTTCCGACCAATAAATCTCTCCCCCCCCCCCCCCCCCCCACCCAAGACAGTATACATAAAAATGGAAGCTAAATGTACTAACACATACTAGAACAAGTCTAGACGTCTACATAAAATGTGATGTGTGGGTCTAATTACATTATAAAACGAATATCAGAAGGGCGAGAAGTACAGAACCTTAAAGTATGGAGGGAAAAACAATATCAAGTAATAAGTTCTTGTATTAATGCGATCCTGAAATAATCTTAATTTCCCCACTTAAAGTCCCCACTGTTTGAGAACCACTGGTTTAGACATTCTCCATGTGTCTGATACTTAGTTAGTTAGTTAGTCGCGGTTCCAACTTCACAGCAACGGGTTGTCCCCATTATGCTCCGTTCCTGTGCCAGTGAATATCACATAAAACGCTCCCCACTGCCCAATGTGAAAAGTGGAAAAGACAGGAGTCTCGACAAACAACAGCCCGCACAGATACACTGTGCATAATGCCGCCGCCAGAATGTCAACACAATAGTCCCCCACGAAACATCCAGTTTATCTCTGATGGAATCGGCAGTCATTTCCCCATCTGGATGTTTCCTAGATGTTCACCCACACAGTCCACGAAAATACAGTTCATCGTCGATGGCAGTGGCAGTCAACCAGAAGCCCAGCAGCCACGCATTTCTGCATAAGGCAAAAACCGGTCAACTCTGGGACATAGCCAGCTGCCATCGCTCCGAACATGCAGTCACATTCCAAAAAACCTCGGGCAGATTCAAAAGCATTTCACACGAAACTCACAGCTCACAGTGTCGCACCACGCACTCACTCAGTAGCAGGGCGACGGAACCATAGCCTCCTTAGTCGCCTCTTACGACATGCATGGTAGGCTACAGTGTTGCTATTCTTTGCTTTCCTTATGGGCCCCGGCAACACACGGGAGTGTCTGATACATACAGCAGTAATGAGTTAACGTTAGAGCTGAAACATTTTTAAGCACTATGGAAGTTCCTTTTATATGCTTGTTTTAATATCTCTGTGTGTTCCCCCCACCTTTGTCTACATTGGTACCTAAATAAGTGTATAATTCTACTTCTTGAAGTGAAGTTTCACCAAGGGAGATTAGGTTATCATTTGCCTCATTTATTCTCATTATCTTTGTCTTTCCCTATGCATTTTGAGACTTAATTGTTGTGATCTCCTATCCAGTGTGTTTAGCTAAATCTTGCATCTCATTTCAATGTGTGGGACAAGAAAGCAATGTCATTAACAAAGTCCACATAATTGAGCTTCAGTGCACAAGCAAACAGTATTGGGACCAAATGTACCTAGTTGTCAAATGTAGGCATGCTCACACATTTCATGTTAGAAGCAAACAAAGTAGAATTCTTGCTCATAAGCTACAATTTAGAGGGAACATTGATGACATGCATGTGTCAACGTCTTAGAAAATACAGGCAAACCTTAGCTCATCATTCTACATGTCACAGCTAGTTCCTTCACATGCACTCATAGATCTCAAACGTCGCATGTGGTTCAAACCATTTATTTATGCATCACAGCAATATTAACATAGTGTATATACGGATCCACCTGTGTTTTGCCGGGCCCATAAGGGAAGCAAAGAATAGCAACACTGTAGCCTACCACGCATGTCGTAAGAGGCGACTAAGGAGGCTTGATGGTTCCGCCGTCCTGCTACTGAATAAGTGCGTGGTGCGACGCTGTGAGCTGTGAGTTTTGTGTGAAATGCTTTTGAATCTGCCTGAGGAGTTTTTGGAATGTGACTGCATGTTCGGAGTGATGGCAGGTGAATATGTCCCAGAGTTGACCGGTTTTTGCCTTATGCAGAAATGCGTGACTGCTGGGCTTCTGGTTGACTGCCACTGCCATCAGTGATGAACTGTATTTTCGTGGACTGTGGGTGAACATCTAGGAAACATTCAGATAGGAAAATGACAGCCGATTCCATCAGAGATGAACTGGGTGTTTCGTGGGGGACTGGTGTGTTGACAGTCTGGTGGCGGCTTTATGCACTGTATTTGTGCGGGCTGTTGTTTGTCGAGACTCCTGTCTTTTCCACTTTTCACATTGGGCAGTGGGGAGTGTTTTGTGTGATATTCACTGGCACAGGAACGGAGCATAATGGGGACGACCCGTTGTTGTGAAGTTGGAACTGCGATTAGCTAACTAACTAACTAAATATACGGATCACCATTTTCGCACACATGGCATACACTATATGTTATATACATTAACAGCAATTAACACTTAGCCATAGCCATCATGTGATCACAAAACCCCGCACTCAATACTCTCTATCATAGCTCGGCAGCCTAGCTCTCACACCCCGCAATCAATTTCCTCGCTCCTCAGAATACATGCGTCTTCCCCCTAACGTGTCCAGTCTCCGTCTGAAGCCTTCTGGTGTGCGGCCTGCTAACCACGTGGTACTTGACCCTGTGTATCCTGGGCTAGTCAAGCTGTATTAGTAGTCACGCCGTCCTGGCTGTCTGGTCTTGTTGTCTCAGGTCCTTCAGTGCAAGCCTGAGTGTCGGTCAAGGACATAGTCCTGTCTCTCTGTCCCTGTGTCCTATTCATAGACTTGTGTCCCCTTTATAGCTGAGTCTTGTTGTCCCGTCTATGTCCTGTCTATGACGTATCTCCTGTCCTGTATATGTCCTGTCGCTATCCCCCCAACACTCTGACACATGTCTTGCTTTTCTCTCCAATAAAGAATCATTACTGGATGTATGGAGGGTGGGGGGGGGGGGATACACCAAGGAATGTCTGTCACTATAAGTATTGCATCAACTTTAATGTGTGTATGATGTGTGATACAAGTGATAATGATTTTCCATAAAGCTGTCATGCATTGTTATGTTATTTTTGTCATGATAAACTGACATCATTACACTGTGATGGTTCCCCAAACTCAAATTCTTAAATGGGACTTGAGGAATAACATATCAGAAATCATGTCTTGAATTAATCATAAGACACTTTGTATCATTAATCATCTTAACAAACAAAATATCAGATTCATTTGCATATATGTTTGCATATAGATGTAACTTACAAATCTTTTCAGACTGACTGTAGACATAAGATGGAGAATAAACTGCAATCAAGTGTCAAGACAGAACAACCTGAAGTCTGTGCAGCTCAAGGTAAGATTAAGTGCAATATATGATAACAGTAAGTTTAATATTCTTTACACCATGTTGCAATCAACCCCAGCATTTATTGGCTGTTTGTGACTTACTAGATAATTCTGCATTGAGGACTGCTATTGCTTTCTGAATTGTCAAAGCATTATACCATCAAAATCAACACAACAGCAGAATGTAAATCTACTCAGACACTGGGAAAACTAAGGTCATAGGTGTGACCAAGTATCCACAGGGATCAGTGCACAGCTCTGCAGCTGGGAAGAGCAGGGTACTCTCTTGTCCCGACAATCAGAAATTGTTGTCACAGGCTGAGTTAAAAGACCCCTGTGAATAAGGAAGACAAGGGAAAACCACATTACCTTCCCAAGACAAGTTTAAAATAGGAATGTCAGGATATAGTTGAGATTGAAAAGTTACATAATGTAATAAAAGAAATGAAAATATAAAGTTTAATATCCTAGGCATGAGTGAGATGAGGTGGAAGAGATTTGGTAAAATAATAACAGACAAACACACAATAATTTGTTCAAGAGGTAATACATACAAAAAAAGATTAGGACTAATGTTTGATGAGGCAACGGCTAAATTAGTTAATGGTTATTTGATTAAATCAGATAGTTATTGTTGTCAAATGCAAGTCAAACCAAGAGATATAAATGTAGGATAAGTAACAATAACAAGCAGTAGTGAAGTGGAATTACAAACATTTTATGACAAAGTAGAAATGGCGACAGGGGTGGAACATTTAAACATGATTCAGGAGCCAGCTCTTTTTCTCAGCAACCAGCCCTTTTTCTCAAGAGCCAGCAAATTGTTTTATAACATGGGCTAAGGAATATATGAATCAATCTCAGATAAAGCTACATATTTTGAAATGAGCCATTAAATGTCCTTTATTGGAGCCACAGGTCAGGATATCACTGTGAGAACACTTCAGTTATTTACACGTCTCTAGAGACTTAAAGTAGCTTGGCACTTGTTGCATCTTCCAATGGCACAATAGAAAGAACTGTCTCCTTCACTTTCCCTTCTCTGATAAAATGAATATATAGTATCAGCCCCTCATCATCAGATCTGTCTGCATCTCCATCAAGTAAGATACTGACATGTGGTTTTTCCTTTATTTCAATATCAAATCTTCATGAAGACATGAGGCAATGGAAAACAATAAATTCTCTACATTGTTTTTCTTAAAACTTCTTTGAATCAATCACATTAAGCTTGGTTAACAATGCAACCAAACCTCCATAATCAGTGTAAGGTCTGTAATTACTGGCCTACAATGCCTTGAAATGTACATTTATTTGTTCCAGCATCTTAGCATCCATGTTCCCCCCTTCCTCTCTCTCACATTGCTAAAGGAGCACATTCAGGATTCTTCTTTGTAATTCTTCTTTGTACGTTCAGCCTTCTGATACTTGAAGTGCATATAGGATTTGTGGTGCTTTGTAAGTTTCCAATTTAAATGGTCCCAAACATTTAAAAAAAAAAACACTTCCGAATTTGGTCTGCAGTGTTGGTGGGAAACTTACTGCTCACTTCACAATTCATTCTTCATAGCACAGCAGTGTTAGAAGTTATTAGGTAGAATTGCTGAAATTTTTGTTTGTTCAAATGAGGAAATTTAGGAACACTATCTTCAGTGTAACAGCATCAGTTACCAGCAATTGTGCTTCATCAAAGAAGATCTGCTACAAGAACAAGAGGACGCCAAGAAGAAAATGGAATAATGACATCACAGTCTTTGTACATTCACATGGAATGACACCATTCAGTGCCACGCATCTGGTTCTGGACCATTAACTATTCCTTCCCATGATGCTTCATGGTAAACATAGAAGATGATGATGAAGATCTACAATGATAGGATGTTCATTGTCATCTTAATCACAATAATTTGTTTTATGTTCATTATCATCTTGAAAACTACAAACAACACTTGGATTTTTCTATCCGTGGATGTCGATATCTCAAACAAAATCACAAGGAACAAAAATAATACTTGGTGCCAGGGGGCTACTATGTAGGTCAAGGGGGGAGGAGGGGTTGGGTTATGTGGCTCTTTCATGCGATAGCCTGGCAGATGCTGAGATTAATGCATGTATCGCAACTCGTGGTGGCAGCTGACATATAATTTATTTCTGAGGATACACACCCAAACAAACAAACTTCCACAGCCAGCTGAGTCGCTCACTGTTTACTAGTTGATACTGTCTGTAATATAATATATTCTGTTCAGCCAGAAATATACTGGGGAAAAAAAGAAACCAACAAATACAGGGACAAAGGTTGTCTCCATGTTAGGAGGTGATTGTTGTTGTTGTTGGTGATTGTTGTTGTTGTTGGTGATTGTTGTCTTTTCTTTTGCACTTGTTTCTATGGGTATGACTATAGTGTTTGGCACATATTGTCTACAAGGAACCGTGGTTTCTTCATTGGGCTGAAAAGGTCATTATTTGACTGAGATTGGAATATATTCCAGAATGCTGTATATTATCTACAAGTGAGTCGGAGTCATTTATGAGAGATGACTGGGATTTGCCTTGTCATTGCACCAAGAGTGAACCCCTTAAGCCTCATTGACCTCTGAGGGTTTTACAGTGTCCTCAGCCTATGACAAATCGCTAACCACCATGTTGGTATCCTTGTTATTTTTATTGAGTGCTGTGCCAACCAGGGAAATACTTATTACATCAGAGTTGACATTTTTTTAAGGTCCAGACCAAATGGACTTTTTCCAGTGTTGTTTACGAACATGGACTTTTTCCAGTGTATTTCAGAACATGGACTTTTTCTAGTGATAGTTAAGAACATGGACTGTTTCCAATGTTATTGAAAATATAAATCTTTCTTCAGGTTGATAAATTAGACATTTATCACAGGACTTTACATGTGAACCATCATAGTTTTGTGGTTTCAAAAGGTGTTATTTAATTATTTCACTGTGCAAGCACCTGAACAGTAATTAAGAAGCCTGATATAGTTAAGATGTTTTTTTAATGAGATGTTATTGTATTTTTTGTGGTTTTTGTAATATCATACTATATCACATGAGCATACGTGCTCTTCCCTTTTCCCATGTTATCCCAATATAGTGTTGTAATTTATAATAGGAGTTGGTTCTTTACTTGTTGTTTTGGTGTTTTAGTTTTATGGGTATTCTCATTTAGAATACAAAGTAAATGACAACATCATTTGTTCTGGTATAGTTTTCAGGCAGATAACAACTGTTGGCAGATCAGTGGTTTCTCTGCAGAGTCGTTTGGCCTGTTGGATAAAACTGCTTCTTTTAAACCGCCCCATAGCTAGGTTTTCAAATCTGTTCTTCATAGGGTGGCCTGGCATGCTCAGGAACATTTCTGCTTGTATTAGTATTGTCATATCTCTGTGATCTCTTAGTGCTTGTGTCCTTCCCATCTTCTCCATCTTCACTATAGGGGTTGATCTTATCCCTCCAGTTTTAACTCTAAGAGCTTGATTTTGCACCTGTCCAGCTCTTGTATTGTTGTTTTTGATGCTGAACACCATGCAGTTGACACTTATCCAGGTGTGGTCATTTGTTCTTTTGATAAACTTGCTAACTTTACCGCTGGCTCCTCATATTATTCCACTTTGTTTCCCAGGATGGCTACTTTTCTTCTGGCTTTTGCTACTGCTTTGTTAATGTGCTTTCTCCATGTCAGCCTGTCATCAAATGTTACTCCAAGGTATGTTGGTTCTTTACCTTCTCTGAGGGGTATTCAATTTATCTGGATGATCTATCTTTTGTTTTGGAGAGAGGGAAAATACTTGCCAGTGTTTATGCTAACATGCCATCTAGTTGTCCATGCAACTATGCATCTACATCTCTTTGTAGCAGATCTGGTGGCCACTGATGCATGTTTATTTGTGCTCCACAGGACCAGCTTATCAGCGTACATTGCCACTTTAATTCCATGTGGTAGTTTAGCAACAAGATCATTGGTGAAGATTCGGAAAAGTGTCGAGGACAGGATTCCACCTTGGGGAACACCGTGATGTAGTAGTATTTTCTTGCTGTTGAGTCTGTCTATCTGTACTCAAGGTCTTCTGTTGTGCAAGTATCATTTCACCCATTTGAACATTCTTTTCAGTTTCTTCATCAGACCTTCTTTCCAGACCTTGTCAAAGACTTTCTTTAGATCTATCCATGCCGCAAGCACCAGTTTTTACTCTTGGAATGGATCCTCAGTTTCTTGAGAGAGGTAGGTTGTCTGATTTTCTGTAGAGTAAGGCTGCCTAGAGCCAACTGCTATGGCATAGGAATGTTTCCACTTTCAATGTACCACTGCAGTCTGTGATTGATGATGTGCTCCATTGTTTGCAGAGATGCTGGTGAGGCTAATTCATCTGTAGCTGGAGGCACTGGAGCTGTCTTTGCCAGATTTTTGGAGATGTATAAAGGTTGCTTTTCTCCAGGCTTGTGGAACACTAAGGTCCAGCTGTTATTGAAGACAGCTTTGTTTTGACCATTGTTCCTAGTTTCTTGATTATTTCATTGGAGATACTGTCAGCTCCTGGTGACTTTCTCATTTTCAGTTTTAATATTGCTAGCTCCAATTCGCTTATTGTGATAAGTGCCTCCAGTGCCTCATGTACTGTTTCATTCTGTCCTGTATGTTGCCACTTCTTTCTAGTCTTGAACTACTTTATTTATGCCTTTATCTGTGTTCAGATTTCTAACCAGTATGCTGGGGCGATGTTTGTACATTGCCCAGTCTTGTAATTCCACCTCAGGAGGATGCTACTTTCACTTACAAAGTTTATTTTCTACAGTTGAAAAGACTGGCTGATGGTCACAAACACCAAGTTGTTACCCAACAATTCATGTGATGTTCCACTCCAGGTCTGCTGAATGAAAAACCAGATTAGGTGTAGTTGCAGTGTGCCATGATCTTGAGTAGAAGTCAGGCGGGTCAGATGACTTGTTGATCAAAATGAATCTATTCTCATCCTGCCAGTCTTTCAGTCTCTCACTTCTCTGGTCCATGTGATCATACCTCAGCTCTGCTAGTGGCTGTTGAAATCGCCACACACAATCATTGTTTCTTTTAGTGGTAGTGTTTCCAGCTGTGGGTTGTCACTTGGATAGTTGTAATTGGTCAGATGTGGATCTGTATTGTCTGTCTTAAGTTTGAGTGTCTGATACTTAGCCCCTTCAATGTAAACTTAAATTTGGGAAGCAGCAATGTTATTTTTTTACAAGGGTCAGTATCCCACCCTTTCACCTGTCCTTTTGGTCAGATCGGTAACACTGGTAGCCTCTGATTTTGAAGGCTATGTTTTTATTTAGAAGAGTTTCTTGCAAACACTTATTTGTTCTTGATTCAGAATGTTTTATAGTTCTTTTTTTTTTTTTTTTGCTGACTCCCTTCGCATTCCAATGAATTATTTTCTTTTGAATTCTTTTTCTGGTATGGCCAGGTGCTCTATTCCCAGGAACCTTGGCTCCACGGGACATCTAAGAAGGACCTCCAATTGTTTTAGTTGGATCCTTTTGAGGCATAGGGCCTGTTGCTGCACCTGCCTGGGGGTCCATAGCAGGTCGAGTACCATGATGTTTTGCAGTCATCGACATATTACATCGCTTAATTGCGCGGCACCCTAATTTCTGTGGTTCACCTCCTGGCTGGTAGTCTCTGTCTTCAGCATGTTTCCTTTACTAGAGTAGTCTGTGGTCTTATTCGAGTTTAGATATGTATGTACACACGTGTCTGCCCATGTATGTATGTGCATAAATATCTAGAGCATTCTGGTTGTTTTTTTTAATGCTGCAAGTGACTCACCGCCACCCCTTCTCCTGTTAGTTAGAGCAGTGTTACACGTGAAGGCCAGGAGTTGGACTTTTGCTGCCAGAGGTGAAGAATGCACAAGCCACTGGGTTAGTTTGCAAAGTTGGGACGCTACCCTAACTCTACGCCACAGCTATATAACAGCAATTTGGAACCTGCCTCATGCCTAAATGAAGGGTTCTTTCTGCCCAATTTAGAATGTCAGCTCTGGCCTTGAACTTTCCTCATGCTAACCCGAGTTTGTGCCACTTGAGCTCACTGACTGGCTTTCTGGGCATGTCATATTTCTGTATTACTATAGTCTATTATTATTTGAACTAATGTGTAACCGTCTATAACTCTTGATGTCTCATTATTCAGTCATAGTTACTCTGTCTGGATACCTGACATATGGAGGTTTCAATGCAAAAGCAGGAAAGGAAAGAATGAAGGATGTAGTAGGTGATTATTGTTTAGGAACAAAAAAATTAAAAAGGATGAAAACTGATGGAATGGGCAAAGCTAAATAATATGATGACTGGAAACAAATGGTTTGAACACTCTAAGAGACAATTGTACACAGGTAAAAGACCTGATAAAAAAAAAACAATAGCAACAACATCCAAGCAGGTTGACTGCATACTGATCAATAAGAGGTTTAGAAATGCCTGAATAAATAAATAAAGACAATATCTGGTGGAAACAGTGATCACAAATAGTGACCAGTGTGTGAACAAATAAAAGTAGGATTTAAGAGAGGAGAAAGGGATTCAGAACATGAGACTTAAGATTTCCAATAACAGATAAAGATATTAAAGAAAATTACTTAGTGATTGTGAAACACGGATATAATGCAATACATAAAATACAAAGTATAAATGAAGAACAAAATATGCCAAGGGACTCAGATAAGCTAACATATATTAGTGGAGAGATGACCAAAAAAAAAGCTAAGAAGAAATGGATACTGATGAATACTTAAAGTTGATGGGCAAAGGGAAACGAAAGTAAAAATATCACAGTAGAGTATGAAAAGACACACAGAAATAAGTGCACAAAGGAAAAGGAAAATTGGTTAAACAAGCAGTGCAGCCAAATTGAACTGAATTCTATCCAAGATACACAGGATATGCACAGTATGATTAATGAGTTGACAAGAAGAAATAACACAGGATGTTTGAAATCAAAAACAGCAAGAATATTATTGGAAGGAAGTACTATAATAAAGAGACATAATGAATACACAATGATGGAGTAAGAGCCGAACTGACAGAAAAAAGTAACTTATAAGGTCCACCTATACTAAAAGATGAAGTCACTGTGCTATCAAGCATATGAAGAAAGGAAAAACAGCTGGGTCAAATGGAATCATCATAGAAGAATTGGAAGTATTGGAAGAATTTAGAGCAGACATATTAAATAAAATGTTGTGATATTTACTACATGAGATACAACAGCTTAGATCATCGTGACCTTAGATTATACATCAGCGTAAATCATACATCGGCCTAGATCATACATCAGCTGAATAGCAGCGTAGATCATTCAAGAGCACATTTATCATCCTTCTTCTCCATTTTTCTTTCACTTGAAATTGATTGTCTATAGCTGCAATGTCTGACTGTTTGATTACACTTCTGTTCATAATCAATACCTAGTATATTCATGAGGATATTAATGATTTACTTTGGTGTGTTTCAGAAATACACTCTTGGTCTCCAAAGAGTCCTTATCACTCCATACAAGAGCATTCACAAAAGTGGACATATGACAGAATAGACATGAAGGTTGTGAAAGAAGAACTATTGGATGTTCTGTGTGAGGACAGGAGTGACCGATTCAGTAAAATGGTAGACAATGCTGGGGGTAGCATCATTCAAGAAATGACAGAATGCAGCAATTCAGAATCAAGCATGGTTGAGAACAGTTGTAAGACATCAGTATAACATGAAAATTGTCAAACATCAGACAATGTGTCTCCTGTGATTGATACAAAAAATATTGAGAATTGGCAGCAACAAAATACGAAAACACAAGAAAAACATGCACGGAGCTTTGCACAATCTCTTGATGACATTTTTGATAATGTCAATTGTAGCTCTCAAAGAACTCACACAGGAGAATCGTCTAATGTTTCTAGTCCAAATTTTTGTGTAAACAGATATAAAAGGACACATACTGAAGGGATGCCAAATAAATGTAATGAATGGGATGGTCTTTTGATTCTAGATGAACATCTAGAGTGCCAAAAGAACATGAATCACAAGAGAATGCATTACAGGTGAGAAACCTTACAAGTGTGATGACTGTGGTGCTTCTTTTACTGATGCAAGTGATTTGAAGAAACATAAGAGAACACATTCAGGAGAGAAACACTACAAGTATAATGACTGTGGTGCTTTTACTGAATCTGGCAGCCTGAAGAATCACAAGAGAACACATTCAGGAGAGAAACCGTACAAGTGTCAGGTTTGTGGTGCTTCTTTTACTCAAACTGCTAACCTGAAGAGTCACAAGAGAACACATACAGGAGAGAAACCTTACAAGTGTGATGACTGTGGTGCTTCTTTTACTGAAATTAGCAAACTGAAGCGACATAAAAGAAATACATACAGGAGAGAAACCTTACAAGTGTGATGATTGTGGTGCTTCATTTACTCAAGCTGGCCATCTGAAGAGTCACAAGAGAAAACATACAGGAGAGAAACCTTACAAGTGTGATGATTGTGGTGCTTCTTTTACTCAAGCTGGTATCTGAAGAGTCACAAGAGAAAACATACAGGAGAGAAACCTTTCAACTGTGATGATTGTGGTTCTTCTTTTACTGAAGCTGGCAATCTGAAGACTCACATGATAAACACATACAGGAGAGAAACCTTACAAGTGTGATGATTGTGGTGCTTCATTTACTCAAACTGGCAGCCTGAAGAGTCACAAGAGAAAACATACAGGAGAGAAACCTTACAAGTGTGATGATTGTGGTGCTTCTTTTACTCGAGCTGACCATCTGAAGAGTCACAAGAGAAAACATACAGGAGAGAAACCTTACAAGTGTGATGTGTGTGATGCTTCTTTTAGTGAAGCTGGCAATCTGAGGAGACATAAGAGAAAACATACAGGAGAGAAAACTTACAAGTGTGATGACTGTGGTTCTTCTTTTACTACAGCTGACCACCTGAAGTGTCACAAGAGAACACATACAGGAGAGAAAACCTTACAAGTGTTCATGTTTGTGGTGCTTCTTTTACTCAAACTGGCAGTCTGAAGACGTCACAAGAGAACACCATACAGGAGAGAAAACCTTACAAGTGTGATGACTGTGGTGCTTCTTTTACTGAAATTAGCAAACTGAAGCTACATATAGATGAACACATACAGGAGAAAAACCTTACAAGTGTGATGATTGTGGTGCTTCTTTACTCGAGCTCGACCATCTGAAGAGTCACAAGAGAAAACATACAGGAGAGAAGACCTTACAAGTGTGATGTATTGTGGTGCTTCTTTTACTCAAAATGGCAACCTGAAGATTCACAAGAGAACACATACAGGAAGAGAAACCTTACAAGTGTGATGATTGTGGTGGCTTCTTTTATTCGAACTGACTAGCCCTGAGACCACAAGGAAAACATACAGGAGAGAAACCTTACAAATGTGAATGACTGTGGTGCTTCTTTTATCTCAACTGGCAGTCTGAAATCACAGAGAACACATACGGGAGAGAAATCTTACAAGTGTGATGACTTGTGGTGCTTCTTTTACTGAAACTGGCAGTCTGAAAGCACAAGAGAACACATACAGGAGAGAAACCTTACAAGTGTGATGATTGTGGTGCTTCTTTTACTCAGCTGGCATCTGAAGAACCACAAGAGAAACACATACAGGAGAGAAACCTTACAAGTGTGATGTTTGTGGTGCTTCTTTACTAGATTGCTCTGAAGACACAAGAGAACACATACAGGAGAGAAAACTTACAAGTGTGATGACTGTGGTTCTTCTTTTACTACAGCTGACCACCTGAAGTGTCACAAGAGAACACATACAGGAGAGAAACCGTACAAGTGTCAGGTTTGTGGTGCTTCTTTTACTCAAACTGGCAGTCTGAAGAGTCACAAGAGAACACATACAGGAGAGAAACCTTACAAGTGTGATGACTGTGGTGCTTCTTTTACTGAAATTAGCAAACTGAAGCTACATAAGAGAACACATACAGGAGAAAAACCTTACAAGTGTGATGATTGTGGTGCTTCTTTTACTCGAGCTCACCATCTGAAGAGTCACAAGAGAAAACATACAGGAGAGAAACCGTACAAGTGTGATGTGTGTGATGCTTCTTTTAGTGAAGCTGCCAATCTGAGGAAACATAAGAGAAAACATACAGGAGAGAAAACTTACAAGTGTGATGACTGTGGTTCTTCTTTTACTACAGCTGACCACCTGAAGTGTCACAAGAGAACACATACAGGAGAGAAACCGTACAAGTGTCAGGTTTGTGGTGCTTCTTTTACTCAAACTGGCAGTCTGAAGAGTCACAAGAGAACACATACAGGAGAGAAACCTTACAAGTGTGATGACTGTGGTGCTTCTTTTACTGAAATTAGCAAACTGAAGCTACATAAGAGAACACATACAGGAGAAAAACCTTACAAGTGTGATGATTGTGGTGGTGCTTTTACTCGAGCTCACCATCTGAAGAGTCACAAGAGAAAACATACAGGAGAGAAACCGTACAAGTGTGATGTGTGTGATGCTTCTTTTAGTGAAGCTGCCAATCTGAGGAAACATAAGAGAAAACATACAGGAGAGAAACCTTACAAGTGTGATGATTGTGGTGCTTCATTTACTGAAGCTGGCAATCTGAAGACTCACATGATAACACATACAGGAGAGAAACCTTACAAGTGTGATGATTGTGGTGCTTCATTTACTGAAGCTGGCAATCTGAAGACTCACATGATAACACATACAGGAGAGAAACCTTACAAGTGTGATGATTGTGATGCTTCTTTTACTCAAAATGGCAGCCTGAAGAATCACAAGAGAACACATACAGGAGAGAAACCTTACAAGTGTGATGATTGTGGTGCTTCATTTACTCAAACCAGCAGCCTGAAGAGTCACAAGAGAAAACATACAGGAGAGAAACCTTACATGTGTGATGATTGTGGTGCTTATTTTACTGAAATTAGCACACTGAAGCGACATAAGAGAACACATACAGGAGAGAAACCTTACAAGTGTGATGATTGTGGTGCTTCATTTACTGAAGCTGGCAATCTGAAGACTCACATGATAACACATACAGGAGAGAAACCTTACAAGTGTGATGATTGTGATGCTTCTTTTACTCAAAATGGCAGCCTGAAGAATCACAAGAGAACACATACAGGAGAGAAACCTTACAAGTGTGATGATTGTGGTGCTTCATTTATTCAAACCAGCAGCCTGAAGAGTCACAAGAGAAAACATACAGGAGAGAAATCTTACAAGTGTGATGTGTGTGATGCTTCTTTTAGTGAAGCTGGCAATCTGAGGAGACATAAGAGAAAACATACAGGAGAGAAAACTTACAAGTGTGATGACTGTGGTTCTTCTTTTACTACAGCTGACCACCTGAAGTGTCACAAGAGAACACATACAGGAGAGAAACCGTACAAGTGTCAGGTTTGTGGTGCTTTCTTTACTCAAACTGGCAGTCTGAAGAGTCACAAGAGAACACATACAGGAGAGAACCTTACAAGT
Organism: Cepaea nemoralis; assembly: GCA_014155875.1. NCBI lineage: Eukaryota > Metazoa > Mollusca > Gastropoda > Stylommatophora > Helicidae > Cepaea > Cepaea nemoralis. The sequence continues at coordinate 39,802 of JACEFZ010027050.1, read as the reverse complement.
GTGATGACTGTGGGCTTCTTTTTACTGAAATTAGCAAACTGCAGCTACATAAGAGAACACATACAGGAGAAAAACCTTACAAGTGTGATGATGTGGTGCTTCTTTACTCGAGCTCACCATCTGAAGAGTCACAAGAGAGAAAACATACAGGAGAGAAACCGTACAAGTATGAGTATGTGATGCTTATTTTAGTGAAGCTGCCAATCTGAGGAAACATAAGAGAACACATACAGGGAGGAAAACCTTACAAGTGTGATGATGTGTGCATCATTTACTGTATCTAGTCATCTGACAACACACAAGAGAAGACATACAGGAGAGAAACCTTACAAGGTGATGATTGTGGTGCATCATTTACTGTATCTAGTCATCTGACAAACACACAAGAGAAGACATACAGGAGAGAACCTTACAAGTGTGATGATTTGTGGTGCATCATTTACTGTATCTAGTCATCTGACAACACCACAAGAGAAACATACAGGAGAGAAACCTTACAAGTGTGATGTTTGTGGTGTATCTTTTTCTGAATCTGGTAGTCTGATTAAACACAAGAGAACACATACTGGTGAGAAACCTTACAAGTGTGATGTTGTGGTGTATCTTTTTCTGAATCTGGTAGTCTGATTAGACACAAGAGAACACATACAGGTGAGAAACCTTACAAGTGTGATGTTTGTGGTGTATCTTTTTCTGAATCTGGTAGTCTGATTAAACACAAGAGAACACATACAGGAGAGAAACCTTACAAGTGTGATGACTGTGGTGCTTCTTTTACTGAAATTAGCAAACTGAAGCTACATAAGAGAACACATACAGGAGAAAAACCTTACAAGTGTGATGATTGTGGTGCTTCTTTTACTCGAGCTCACCATCTGAAGAGTCACAAGAGAAAACATACAGGAGAGAAACCGTACAAGTGTGATGTGTGTGATGCTTCTTTTAGTGAAGCTGCCAATCTGAGGAAACATAAGAGAAAACATACAGGAGAGAAACCTTACAAGTGTGATGATTGTGGTGCTTCATTTACTGAAGCTGGCAATCTGAAGACTCACATGATAACACATACAGGAGAGAAACCTTACAAGTGTGATGATTGTGGTGCTTCATTTACTGAAGCTGGCAATCTGAAGACTCACATGATAACACATACAGGAGAGAAACCTTACAAGTGTGATGATTGTGATGCTTCTTTTACTCAAAATGGCAGCCTGAAGAATCACAAGAGAACACATACAGGAGAGAAACCTTACAAGTGTGATGATTGTGGTGCTTCATTTACTCAAACCAGCAGCCTGAAGAGTCACAAGAGAAAACATACAGGAGAGAAACCTTACATGTGTGATGATTGTGGTGCTTCTTTTACTGAAATTAGCACACTGAAGCGACATAAGAGAACACATACAGGAGAGAAACCTTACAAGTGTGATGATTGTGGTGCTTCATTTACTGAAGCTGGCAATCTGAAGACTCACATGATAACACATACAGGAGAGAAACCTTACAAGTGTGATGATTGTGATGCTTCTTTTACTCAAAATGGCAGCCTGAAGAATCACAAGAGAACACATACAGGAGAGAAACCTTACAAGTGTGATGATTGTGGTGCTTCATTTACTCAAACCAGCAGCCTGAAGAGTCACAAGAGAAAACATACAGGAGAGAAATCTTACATGTGTGATGATTGTGGTGCTTCTTTTACTGAAATTAGCACACTGAAGCGACATAAGAGAACACATACAGGAGAGAAACCTTACAAGTGTGATGATTGTGGTGCTTCTTTTTCTTAAACTGACAGTTTGAAATACCACATGAGAACACATGCGGCAGAAAAACATTACAAATGTGATGACTGGTGTTTCTTTTAATGAAATTAGCAAACTGAAGCGACATAAGAGAACACATACAGGAGAGAAACCTTACAAGTGTGATGATTGTGGTGCTTCTTTTATTCGAACTGACAGCCTGAAGAATCACAAGAGAACACATACAGGAGAGAAACCATACAAATGTGATGACTGTGGTGCTTCTTTTACTGAAGCTAGAAAACTGAAGGGACATGGGGGAACACATACATGAGAAAACCCTTACAAGTGTGATGTTTGTGGTTCTTCTTTTACTCAAGCTGGCCACCTGAAGATCCACAAGAGAATACATACAGGATAGAAACCATACCAAGTGTGATGATCGTGGTGCTTCTTTAACTGGAGCTGGCCATCTGAATAAACATACAACACTGCATCATCACCACATGCTCTGCCAACTACCATAGGTGTTGATGTATTTCTTCAGATCTCATTCCCTATTCAGGATCATCTCTGCTGATAATATTTCTCAATGTCACCATACAGTTCATCCAGCATCATCTCTCTCTGTCTGCCCATGTCACTTTGCCCACTGATCTTTCCAGTCATAACAATACTTTCCCGTGCTTCTCTTCTCATCACAGTACTAAAGAATGTTATTGTTTCTGTCTGATAGTTCTATATAATGTTCTACTTTCATTAGCTTCTTTTAGGCAATCGTTGTTAAGTTACTCTGGCAATCCAAGCCATTTACAACAACCATCTTGCTACTTCCAACAAATTGGAAGATATGTTATCAAATCCAACCGGATTTTACTTAGATCCTAAAGCTAGCATCCCTGAGGAAATGGATGCAAAAGCGAGGAAAGAATTTCAGTCTCTTTTACATAGTAATTAAACGGAAGACATTTTAAAATAAATGTCATTCAAATATGTGCTCCAACAAGTGAATGCAGCGACGAAAGTATAGATGAATCTTATAATGACATAGAGTCTGCTATGAAGAACTGTTTAAGAAAAATCAGAAATAAATATTATAATGGGTGATTTCAAGACAAAAGTTGGAAATCAAGGTGATGGATGCAGTGTAGGAACCCATGGTTTGGAAGAGCGAAAGGAAAGAGGATAAAGACTTGTAGAATTGGCAAAAGAACACGAAAAAGTTGTACACCTGGTTTAAACAACATCCTAGAAGATTATTGACATGGAGGAGTCCAGACAGCAGGATTAAAAACCAGATAGATACATCCTGATTAGCAGGTTTCGAAATGTGTTAACAGATCGTAAAAACAGTTCCCACTGCAGACTGTTACAGTGATCACAGATTAATTACAGGCAAATCTAGGGTAAAGTTAAAGAAAGTCAAGTAAACAACCGGAAACACTAAATATGACTTGTGCAAATCGAAAACTGACAAAGAAATACAAGATAATTTTTACATATAAGTAAAGAACAAATGTGATATATTGTCTGATCTAGAGATCATATTTCAAGATGTGGATGATCAATGGGAAATGTTGAAGAATTCAATCGGTTTGGCTGCAGAAAAAAAACTATTCCAAAATTAAAGAAAGTAGGTCGTCAGACATGAATGATTGAAGACATTTTACAACTAATAGAAACAATAAGACAGAACAAAAATAATCCTGCCAAATATAAAGAAATTCACAGAAAAGTCAGAACATTATGTAAGGAGAGAAAAGAAGCATGGCTTGAGAAAAATTGCATAGAAAATGAAAAGCAACACGACAGAAAAAAATACCAAACTAATGCACAAAAGAATTCAGGGGCTTACTAATCAAAGAGCATGTACAAGGGGCTTCTCAAAGTCTTTAGTCTGACTATAAAGGAGTAGGCAGAGAAAATTGAAATTTGGCACATGTATAGCTCATTCAATTTGTAATGGACATATGAATTATGAATTTCTTTCCTCAACTGGTTTTCCCGATATGGTGCATGGCACAACACACTATATTGACCAGATCTGCACATCCAACGGTTTGTCAGAACAATGGAGAAATCGGACACCAGGACTGGATAAAATTCTTGATGTTACAGGGAAAAACACCTACAGAAATACACAGGGAATTGGAGCCAGTGTTTGAGGAAGTCTGTCCTTCGTATGCTTCTGTAAAAAATTGGTGTTTGCAGTTTACGTGTGGCCGTTCCCAACTTGCTGATCTGCCTAGATCAGGATGACCATCCTCAGAGTGCAATGATGCAAATGTTGCAAAAGTGAAGAAAATCATAGACCAGGATAGTAAAATGAAGATTGCAGAGATATCGGATTCAGCAAAACTGAATAAGAGTACTGTCAGCGACTTGTTCGCTACAGAGTTCTCAGGACTCCCCTACTTTTACACCGCACGAAATAACAACTCGTGACATTTGCAAAAGGAATGCAATTTATTTAGAGCTGACAATTTAATGGCTCTGCGAGCGTTATGCTTCATCATCATTATACAACATGAATGCAATGAAGTGGTGAGAAATGATGCTAGTAATCACAATCTAAATCTACAGCCTAATATTTGACTATTGCCTAGAAACTATAGCATTTGTCAAGAACACGTCTACTCTCTACCGTCTCCAGTCGGGTCTGTCCACACGCTACACATTGCGTGGACAAGCACGGACGCTGTCCCCTCCGTGCAGTAGCTAGTCTTGCGTGCATGGTGTCCCAAGCACGCTGGCTTGTGAGCTAGAGTAACCGGGCACTTCACAGTTACTCGTAAGGCCAAGCTTCCCAATGGCTTGGGGAAAGCCCTCGCTCACTTGTACGCATTGGCCCCTTGTCTGACACAAATGTGTCTCCTTGTGAGGCTATTTATAGTGCTGGTGTCTCTCCTGTCTGGTGTCTCCCTACTAGACTTGTATTAACTCTTATCAACTATCTAAAGCCTTATTGGAGATCCTGACAGGCTCCCCTCCTCTCTGTGAAGTGTTACTTCCCTTTAACTCATGTTTGTAACACGCCTGGTCACAAAGAAAAATTGGTTGCTCCAATTTTGTCAGATATCCAATAAGTTATAAATCTCTCGTTTGGGGATAGAACAACTCTCTCCTTTCTTTACTCACACTGCTCTATCTTTTCACTTGGCTAATTAAGTAGCCCATTTATCAGTATTGTTGGTTCTATAGATATCTTTGGGAATTGTTTTGAACCGGAACCGTTGTCTTATGACTTAAGTCCTGGCTTCCGTCGTTTGACCCTATGTCTTTTGACTTTCACCTATTGACTTCTGTCTCGACCTGTCCTCAAATTGCCCGAAATGACAACCCAAATACAAGTTGACTCTGTTATGAGTGCAACACATGAGCATAAAATGTTCATGTTCCCATTAATATCCCCTCCAACTCATATACACACAGTTCTACTTTTCACCTTCTCGCTTCCGCTTGTGAAAAGCTATATTCAATGTTACAGTAAGGTTTTACGAAGTTATTGTGTCCCCTGAATTTAAGTTGTTGTTCTTTGAACCAAATAGTGTGTGCAACTTTTATGTGTTTGTTTTCCTGTTTGATTGTGTGTTTTCTAATACACTACAGTGTACTTAACTTGCTAACATGTGTATGCGTTAGTGTACTAAATGTGTGTGTTCCTTCGAGCGCCGTAAATCGGTTTATTGTGGTTACAAACGTTTGTTATTCTTATTTGTGACCACAACTCCGCTTTCTGAAGCTCAAAGTACATTCCCTATCTAATCTATTAAAGTATGGCAGTAACACACATAAAAACTTGACAACACATTGGCTACACAGATGACACAGACAAGTCAAAATAAGACGTTTCCCGCGGTGAAAAAAATTTTCCGCTATCTTTCTCTCTCGCTCTCTTTTTCCCAACGTTTACTAATTTTCACATTCTCTCCTCGCATTTATTCCTCTTGCATACATCTTTCACTCGCTTTCATACTCTCCTTTTGCTCAACCATTCACTCGTCATTAAAATATGTTTCATAGCATCAAATACATGAACATTACATATTTACAATAAATGATTGGCTGAATTATAACAGTAATCACGCCAAATGACTGTGTGTTTTGTTTGCACGTGTCATGTCTATACACAATATACAAAGTTATGAGGATGGTTTGTTACCGATCCTGTAATAGTAACTAATATGATTTGCTGTGCTGTCCTAAATTGTCCCCAAGGGAAATAATCTAACTAATTAATTTCATTTAAGAGAATTGGGTTAACTACCTTAAAGTGTTATTTGTAAAAAAGATGATGTTAATTCCTAAATGGTTGGGTTAGTTTAGAAATGATATTTTAGATAAATGAATTTATAAATGATTATGATTCTGCGATGATAAACTAATGTAATATCTAACAATTGTATTTCTATCATTGGTGTTAACTTAAATGGTTTATTAACTAAATGATGGTGATTTCTAACTACCACATGACATAAATAAAGTTATATATGCATTTGAACAATTTGCAATTCAATTATTCATAGAAAAATGAAGTTATGTGTACTGTTAATAAAATAATAATATACATATATCACAGTTACATTTCTATATCTCGATAACACAATGACTGCTTCTGTTTAGTAGAGCATCAAAAATTAGACACACGCTTATGTTGTAAATACAAACTTATCTTTCATGCGAATGATGAATGAAAAACATGTGATAGATAATGATAAATGGTGTTAATGAATGAATGATATGATCGTCTGAATGATATGTTAGATGATATGTGAGATGATTCGTCGTATGACAGTCGATGTTGTCTTGTCTTCACTTTCTGACTATGGTGTACTTCGTTCTAGGCTTCAGTTCAGTCAGCTAATCTATTTACTGACTCTGTAGAATGGTGACATTGATGGCTGTATCACACAAAATGAAATGTACACGGTGGTTACGATGGTAATATTCACTGATGATTGTATACATTTCATTGATTTCTGTATAATAACACACTTTCAAATTAATTTTCGTAGAATTTCACACTTTATCGATTTAATTTGGCTTTTTTGTGGTTCACGCTCCACAAATGGTATGATCGTATAATTCACCAAAGAAAATTATTTCTGCCATGTATGGAAACAAATTTACATTACTTTTAAATATTTAACACAGCAATGATGTTGAATTGTGCAATTGACTGATGCTGGTTCAGAACTTTCTGATACCAATTGATAGCTGGCGTTGGTTCACTGGTTTCTGACACCAATTGGGGTCCTGCCTGTCAGCGACTTGTTCGCTACAGAGTTCTCAGGACTCCCCTACTTTTGCACCGCACGAAATAACTCGTGACATTTGCAAAAGGAATGCAATTTATTTAGAGCTGACAATTTAATGGCTCTGCGAGCGTTATGCTTCATCATCATTATACAACATGAATGCAATGAAGTGGTGAGAAATGATGCTAGTAATCACAATCTAAATCTACAGCCTAATATTTGACTATTGCCTAGAAACTATAGCATTTGTCAAGAACACGTCTACTCTCTACCGTCTCCAGTTGGGTCTGTCCACACGCTACACATTGCGTGGACAAGCACGGACGCTGTCCCCTCCATGCAGTAGCTAGTCTTGCCTGCATGGTGTCCCAAGCACGCTGGCTTGTGAGCTAGAGTAACCGGGCACTTCATGGTTACTCGTAAGGCCAAGCTTCCCAATGGCTTGGGGAAAGCCCTCGCTCACTTGTACGCATTGGCCCCTTGTCTGACACAAATGTGTCTCCTTGTGAGGCTATTTATAGTGCTGGTGTCTCTCCTGTCTGGTGTCTCCCTACTAGACTTGTATTAACTCTTATCAACTCTCTAAAGCCTTATTGGAGATCCTGACAAGTACAGTTTTTAGAATTTTACACAACAGACTGAACATGAGAAAAGTGTGTGTCCGCTGGGTCCCGCGCCTGCTGATATGTGAACAGAAGCAGACACGGGTTGATTGATGTGACCAGTTGCTCAACATGTGGCGGTGTACTGGGATGGCCTCGGTTATTGGGACTGAACACAAGCCCCGAGATATCCCTGATACTATCGTGTATACTGACCCCAAGGGCTGGACAGGTAGATACACTGAAACTCTACTACTAACCCCTTTTTGTTATAAGTCTACTTGCCCCTCACAGATCCTAGACTTCTACTAACTACCCTCCCTTGTGGACCATGAACTCTTAGGCATCGTCCGAAACCACATTCAATAACTGTAGAAAAGAACTTGTCAAAATAAATAAAGTTTATTCTACTCTAGAGAAACAGGTAGGAATTGAACACCCTGTTAGAATATAATCTATTTACAAATATATAAGATAGAGTAGAGACAGAATCAGAGATGAGACCATATTCATCATCAGGCTGAGATGCAGATTTGTTGTAGATGTTCCGTCTAGTCGGTCTGGCACTCACCCGGCTCCCTCCCAGTATGGTTGACTGGAACCTTGGAGACCACTCCGTCCCAAGAGCTCGGATCGGCTATCAATGGAGTGAACCACTCGGACCACAGTTGACTAGATGAACTCCTGATCCACAGTGTCACAATGAGTCACTGGCTATTGACCCTACGACCCTTCACACAAGTCAACCTGGCTGGGAGACCCTCTACCTTGAGGTGACCCCAGACAAACACGATTAAGATCAATTGATGTAGCAAAGGACCAACCTAATGGTCATGGACTATAATCTCGTATCCCTGGTTGGGTAATGGAAAATATCTGCATCGCCTTCACAAAAGTTATTTGAGATTCTATACCCTCTGGCAGATGATGATGTCAGAACACTGCACAGTCACCATTGACCTGACTCCCCAGGAGCTGAGTCCCACAAGTTAATGTTCTGTAAACCTTGGTGACCGAACATAATAATGATAATGTTCTTTGACACAGCTGAGAAACAAGTCGGATAACACCACTAAGTCTGCTATTAACAGTAATGTTCAGTTGGTCAGGGATGAGTTGACCATAGTCTACCTGAAACTTATCAGTAACATTGATACGCCCAAATGGTGTGGGTCTAGTGTTGACTGGGCACAATTGCAGACGTAGTTACCGCACATAGATTCGTGTCAATCTTTCCTGGTATCTCCGACGATTAGACGGATAAAGTCAGTGGAACTGATGCTCCCAGAGCTGTGACTCTACCCCATCTTGGTATGTCTCCCTGGAGTGAGCATTCCATCCCCTTTCCAAAGTACTGCACTTTATTATCATACACAGGCATGATTGCTCAGGTGGATGAACATTTCAGATCGTAAGTAGTGGTTAATTAACTGTCGATGAGATATCAAACCTTTCAAACACAGTGCTGCATTAGGGTTCACGAACCAACCTGGTGGTTCTTATTCAAGCATGATGATTCACTCTGTAGCATGATGTTGTACAGTCAGGCGTGGTAGGTGTGCATATCAATCACTCGCCCTTACCGACGCAGTGGTTTCAGAAAAACACAGGCATCCTGGTTCATAAACAGGCAACACCTGAAAGGAAGAGCGGTCGGTGAGAGTATTTGTTACAGTCTTAGATCTCTAGGGGATCTGAACTCGGGCTCAAACAGGCAACAATAACTATATAATATAGCAACATTTATTGAACTTAGGTATACAGTGCGTTGGCGCAGTGGGTTTAACAAGCCCGCACTGATGAGTTGCATATCACAGCGGTTTAACATCACACATGATTATAACAAACGTTCTAAGCAAACTATCTAGCATATGTCTATGACCCTAAATACACATTGGTCTGAACTATTAAGTCCCTCTCAGGCAGGCCCTGTTGCCTCTACGATGTCCCGTCTGTCTCTGCCGGTTCACACGTGTCGCAATCCGACACGGGTGGTAACTCTGTCCGAGTTCCTCGTGGACCTCGCAATAGGCGGGCCACATCAGTGTCCACGGGACAGTGGACTCACTGACCAGTCCTTCGAGAAGGCTCTGAATTACTCTGGCCTTCGAGTGTCTTACTTCTTTCCCTTGGGCGGGAGTTGTAGCCCTTCGCCAGTGTATAGTAACTTATGTTGGTTTACCGTATAATGTGAGGCTGTGACAGGATTCCCCCTCTCCCCCCTGATTTGATGGGTTGTTATAAGGTAATTAGTTCTGTACTAATTCTGTCACAGAATCACATAAAGTCGGTGTTTGTAGTTTGGTGGACAGTAACTTGGTAACCTACATACTGGCATCAACACTCATGTATTCTCCCATACACCACTTCTCTGATTTGCTGAAGAGGTCTCTCTCTCCTGTGTCCTTAAAAATGCTTATCTGACCGAAGTTACGTGACGTTTCCTAGTTGTTTCTACAACCCGTCCTTCTCAAAGTATCCCACTGATACCAAGATAATTAACCTCTGTGTTAGAGAGGATTAACAAGACAAAAGTCTTGGCTAATTAAGTACACTTGCAAATCTTGTTCTGTGTGTGCATTTCAATACACTTTTACTCTCGTATGTTGTATAATGCTGAATATGTAGTTACGCTGTTATTTTATCCCATCTGACTACATGTGTCCCTGTTGGCTTGTTAGTGTGTTGACTAATAAGTTGTTGCTTCTAATAAAGTGACTGTATTTTAATTGATAGTGTTCAATTTTGAGTTTTGTGTAAAGTGTGTGCTGCATGTGTGGCTTATCTCCAAGCGTCACGAGTTGGGATATCCTTAATCATGAATTACCCTAATGTGTGTAATGCATGATCAGGCATTCCAAGCAGTGGTGCTTAGATGTAGTATCCTAAATACTAAACATGCATTAACAATTTAGACAAGTAATACAATTTACATGAAAGACGCAGACAAATTAAAATAAATACGTGTTGCGTACAATTTGTCCGCTCAGTATATCGCTCTCTCATTTAATTCATTCACGCTGTCATTCACACATCTTTCGTTCAAAATAGTATTCGGTTAAAATATCTAAGTAAAGTTGAGGTAAGTGTTATTGCCCTTAGAAAAAATGGAATAGGCGATATGTTCCCTTTAAGATAATACGTACTTTTTGTACGATGACTCAAAAATGGTTTATAATTTACATAGAGAAAATTGCATAGGAAGAATATTTCACCTATGAGTGGAAATACCTGTAATATTATGGTAGAAAATGTACAAATTACAGGTTGACATATTTTATATACATAATTCAATACAGATATAATACATATGCAATACTAAATTAATTAATTAACTAAGTAACTAAATCCAACGATGATGTGCGCGTTGTCCTCCTGTTGTCAGCGTGTCGTGCCATGAATGTTAACAGTTAGTATGGCTGTCTCTTGAGTGTTGTAATCGACGTAGTTTCTTTTGGCTGTTTGCAAAGTCTCTTAGCAACAGCAAGTATGGAATGTTCTCAATGTCGAGTATGAAGTGTTCTTAATGCTTTCATGATCAATGTCAGTTCACTGGTTGAATTCATTTCACACATAATGTCTCTCGCTCGGATTGTTCCTAGAGCTTTGGTACTTGGTAGTATAGTTTCACAGTTTCATGTTTGGGTGTTATACGTAACCTATTCACTGGGGTGTTATTACTTTTAAATGAAAGTTCTCTAGCAGGTGTAGAGTTACACTGTTCTATGCCACCGAATAAAATATCACAGTTTCTGGTATGGCAAATGGTTAATGTGCCTAATGTTATTCTGATGGCGCATTCGTTTGCCGCGATAAAATATCAGCTATAATGTTATCGGTGTCTCTGATATGGCGGATTTCGAAGTCGAAATCTTGAAGAAGAAGACACCATCTTTGTAAACGATGGTTTTTCGGAACACCTTGCTTAAGCACCAACAATGGCGAGTTATCGGTGAGCACAACAAAATGGGAACCTAAGAGGAACTTAGATAATCTGAGCATACAAAATAATAGACTTAATGCCTCCAATTCCACAGTAGAGTAATGGATCTCTGCCTTCTTCAGCTTACGGCTTACGTAGAGAATTGGGTGTCTCACTCCTTGCACTTCTTGCATTAAACATCCGCCAATTGCGATAGCACTCGAATCTGTGGTCAAAATAAAGGGTAAATCTATGTTTGGTAATCGTAATACTGGTGGATTAGAAAAAATGCATTTCAATCTGCATATTGCATCCTCTAAGCGGGTACTTTTACAAAATTTTTCTGGATGATCTTTTGTCAACATATTAGAAAAAACTGATGTAAGTTCTGCCCAGTTTGGTATAAACTTAGCATAATAGTGTATAAGACCTAATAAACTTCTAACTTGTTTCTTTGTAGTTGGAACTTCTAGATTGAGAATTTTCGAAACAATTTTATCATCTGTCAACAAGTTTGCCTTCAGAAATTCTATGACCAAGGAAGTCTATTTGTTTATAGCCTATTTCAACCTTGGAAGGTTTGATAGTAAGTCCAAAACGAAAGATTTGGTTAAAGACTTGTTGGAGTGTAAGTAAGTGAGAAGTTATGTTAGACGAATGAATGCATATATCATCAATATAAGATTGCACGTCCTTAATGACGTGCAATAACAATCTAGTTAACCTAACACATGTGGCGGGAGCGTTCTTGAGACCAAATGGAAGATATCTCCATTCGTACAAACCAAGAGGTGTAGCGAATGCTATTATATGTCTAGAAGAAGGGTGTAGTGGTACTTGCCAATAACCTTTCGCTAAATCAACCTTCAACCTTCGAAACAACCTTTCAACCTTCGAAAATATGGATGATTGAGACATATTCAAAATGAGGTCTTCACAGCTGTTCATTGGCTCCGCATCTGTTGTGGTTATCGTATTTAATCTTCTATAGTGTATGCACAAACGGATTGTTTGGTCCTTCTTTTTCACGAGGACAATCGGTGAAGAATATTGGGACATAGATTTCTGAATTATTCTATTTTTCTCTAAATCCAAAATTTCTTTGTCTAAATTTGCTCTATAATGCAGAGGTATAGAATATGGTCTACATTTGACCGGTGTCAGATCTGTCAACACAATTGAATGTGTTATTTTGTCAGTCCGTCCAGGTTTGTTAGAGAAGATAGATTTATAATCGTTAAGGAGAGACAAAATGTCTTGTCGCTGCTGTTGTGTCAAAGTGTCAGAGATTTGTATGTCCTTTATACTACCGTCGTCATTCATAATTGGTACTGGAATTTCAGTATTGTCTACGTCTGTTTGATTTATTACAGATGCTACTGTTTGTAAATTGTCCTCAATGTCATTGTCGTCGTCGTCGAGATTAATCGTTGTCAATATGTCGTCCAATTGGTCGTCGTTGTCATTATCCCATATTGTCGGTAATGTAAATATGTCTTTGTCGTCTTTGTTGTCGTAAGAGTGCGTCGTTAACGATGCTTCGTTTGTCGAGGTGTCATTCAGTTGGGTAATTGTCGTTTCGTTTCTGTCATCAGTTGGCTGCGTCTGCTTACTCGTGTCACTGTCCTCTCTAGCATAGTATGGTTTTAACATATTTACATGGAATATTTTCAACTTTCCATTCAAAGAAATTTCGTAATCAACTTCCGAAATTCTTCTCACAATTTTAAATGGTCCCTGCCAAGAGGTTGATAGTAAATCTCTCTTGTCAGGTAGCAATAGTAAAATATCCTGATCTGGTTTTAATACAATTGTTTTTGCACCTTTGTTGGCATACTGCCTGTACCTAAAACCTTTCTCCTGTAATGATGTTCTGGCCAGTATACAAGATCGTATGATTTTGTCTCTGGTGTCAGTGACTAAATCATAGGTGGAAATTGGTAGTTGGATATTTACTTGTGATATGATATCTTTGTAAATCGTGAGAGGTCCTCTTGGGTTCGCTCCATATATCAATTCGAAAGGAGAGAACCCTGTGCTTGATTGTGGGACTTCTCTATATGCGAACAGCACCGTTGGGAGAAGTATATCCCAATCGGCTGGATTTTCAACTGTCACTTTGGATAGCATATGTTTCAGGTCCCCATTTAGTTTCTCGCAGATACCATTCGCGGCCGGTCGATAGGGACTGGTGAAACATTGCTTTATGCCTAGTAACTTAGTTACCAATTGAGTGGCATTCAATATGAACTGGGTTCCCCTATCTGAAATTATTTTCTCCGGGAAGCCAAAATGGGAGAATATATTTAACAATACGTCCGTCACATCCTTAGAGGAGATAGATTTTAATGGAATCATTTTCTGGCCATCTCGTTACCTAGATCAATAAGAGTAAAAATATATCTATTCCTTTGCTTGAGATGTGGTTTAACGGGCCTACTAGATCAACTGCCACGATTTGAAATGGCCTTGAGGCAGTTGTTGGTTGACTGAATTTCTGCTGTAGGGTTTTTTTCCCTTTTTAACCAGTTTCTGACATATATCACATGATCTACAATAGGTTTTTATGTCTTGGCAAAATTTTGGCCAATAAAATTGGGTCAGGACCCTGGCTCTAGTCTTTTCGTAACCCATATGACCTCCGAAAGGTGAATCATGGGCTATCTTTAGTACTTTCTCACGATTGTGATTGAGGTAGAACTACTTGCTGTATCGTGGTCTGATCTCTGGTGTATAATCTAGTCAGAATATTGTTCTTTAATCTAAATGTCCACGACGCATTTTTAGTTAATTTTGGTTTAAGTCCCTACTAATCTAAAATATTGTGAAAGTGTAGGGATCTGCTTTCTGTTTCTTCTCCAAAATTAGTGAGGGTAGTGTTTGGGTGATACAATTTCTAGTGACTCCTGCAGTTGGTCGGTGTGGGTTTTGTGAGTTGTCTGTCGTGTTATTGCATTCGTGTATTGTGTGTGTTGTTGCACATCTACAGGCTTGGTAACTTGTTGGATCGCTGTCATCCTCAGTTCGAGGTTTTAAGTTGGTCGGATCACTGACAGATTCAACTGCCCCTGCATTATGCACCTCGGTGGAATCTTTTTGAATTACTTCATTGGTTGTCCTCCCTTGTGCTTGTTGGCAGTTTGAGACAAGCACGAGTGGTCGTTTCTCTTTAGAATCGCTTGTTTGGGTTCTGGATACCGTTTTTCTGCTCCCAATCTCTGATTTCCTTTTCAGAGCAAGATCGTATGTTGGGCAGATTCCCAAGTATAATTTCAGCGACAGGATTTTTCGAGTACTGCGCACAATACTCGTCCTGATATGAAAAGGTGTGCGAATTTTGACAAGAGCAAGGGGGTATTTTTCGATGGTGCCTGCGAATGTGCGACAAGTTACGTGTTTGTGTGTGTAGTCTTTATCGATGTTTTCTTAATTCCACATAGCGTTGCGCCGGAATCGCGGATTAATGTGCACTTTTTGTTGTTTACAAACCCTGTTGAGAAATTTAGCTTGCCTGTAGATGACAAGGCAGCGTTGGCCATTTCATTACGAATAGGGATCGTGTGGCCACATAGCAATGTTGTGTCAAGTTGGAATTTCCTGCAGTGTTACATTTGTTGTCTGTAATGGTGTCAATGATTTGCACTGCATTCCCTAGCTCACTCAAACCTTTCATTCTGATTGTCACACTCATATCAATTGTTCAATATCTTCATCTGAGGAAGTATCAACTAGTGCAGCATTAGCCTGCTTCATTATCTTACGCCCTTCACAAAAGCGTGAATAGTGCCCAAAGCTGGAGCAAAAATAGCATTTGACCGCTCTCTGATAAGCATTTCTCTGTTCTTTTGCTTCTCCACTATCATTTGGAGATGATGTGGATAATTAGGTGATTTGTCGCACATCGCGTACTCTTCGTGTGTCAGATGACAATATTGACACTTAATTGGCTTCCTGACATTCGAGCGTGGTTTAAACTTGTTTTCAGTTGGTTTCGAGTATCTAGTGTTTACAACTGCTGCTGTTTCGTTTTTGACTTAGGTTTAATTGGAAAATATCTCTGTTCGCTGTGAAAAATGTGTTCCCCTTGGTCTCTATTTCTTGGATACTCTTACAGTCCATTTGTTTCAAAAACTTAGCAAAAGGTGTTGGGATTGTACTAACTATTTGTCAATAATAATGAGTTCTTTTAGTTTGTCATGGTTGTTGTTAGTTTTAGCTGAGTTAATCCACTTTGTGCAAACATCCTGAACTGTAGACACGTAAGTCAATGAAGGTTTGGTTAGGTTGTGGGGATAATTTTTGCGAACTGTTGTTGGTAACCTGCTGTATCTAATGAGAAATATTGGAGAATGCGTTGCTTCTAAATCAATCATAATCTTTTCTCATCTCCTGTGGAACTGTCTCTATACTTTTAAGGGTTCCAGAGCTAAGTTTCTCATTAAAATAAATGACCAATCTGATTTTTCGACCTTATGGTAGGACATTAGACATTCAAAATTTTCCAGGTATGCACTGATAGAATCTCCTGAGCAAATGCTTCACGAGGCTTTATACTTGTTATATTTTGTTCCTCCTCCTTGCTTCTCAGTTTATTTACATATATTTCTACGTTGGAATCAATCTCCATTTGCTTTAGTCTTATTTGTGTATCGGCATTCAATTGGGCTAATTTGGCCGCCGCCTCAAGCTCCATTTGTTTCTCTTGAGCCTGCAATTGCATTTTCTTTTCTTCTGCCTGCAATTGCATTTTCTTTTCTTTCTACCTGCACTTGCATTTTCTTTTCTTCTGCCTGCACTTGCATTTTCTTTTCTTCTGCCTGCACTTGTCTCTGTTTTTCTTCCCGTTCTATCGCTCTTTCTTCACGGGCAATGTTCTCTGCGTGTGTCTTCTGTGCCCATTCTGACAGTTTCTCTTCTTTATAACCTAATTTCATCCCTAACTCAATACATTTTTCTAACGTAGACATCTTGTCTTTTACTTGTTGGTAATTTTACTGAAGTTTAAGCTCCCCTTAGACAAATGTTGCGGAGTAGAAAAGTTAGTTATCTCCCTTAATGTTTACATGAGCAAATACAAATGCAAAGTTTTGTTGGTTACAAGGTTATGAATATACATACAAATCAATGCAAAAAAAATAATGTTACATGGATGGAGGGTGGTAAGTACCGCTTAGGGTTGCAATGGGGAGGGTATGAAACTTATCTTATATTCCCTGAACTTTCCCAATGTAGTCTCGTTCTCTCGCCACTGTTGGAAGATAGGTTACATACACCCCAATTCGCGGAACAATCTGCTTGTAGAATCGAAAAAAAATTAGTAACAGTCAAATGTCACAGTCATGTCAAATTTTATAGTATTACTTCATTGGGAGTTTATCTGCAGAGGGACTAATACTAGTTCATGTTCTAGTAGCTGCAAATTTATTTAAACATGTTCAGTAATATATTTGATATCATTTACTTAATTTTTTTACTTGGCAATCAATAGCCGTCTGAACGTAAAGGCTTGTGCCAAAACCGGAGCTTGGCCCCCAAAAAGCCTGTCAACGTGTTGGATCTCTAGGGGATCTGAACTCGGGCTCAAACAGGCAACAATAACTCCGTTAAATATAATATAGCAACATTTATTGAACTTAGGTATACAGTGCGTTGGCGCAGTGGGTTTAACAAGCCCGCACTGATGAGTTGCATATCACAGCGGTTTAACATCACACATGATTATACAAACGTTCTAAGCAAACTATCTAGCATATGTCTATGACCCTAAATACACATGGGTCTGAACTATTAAGTCCCTCTCAGGCAGGCCACTGTTGCCTCTACGATGTCCCGTCTGTCTCTGCCGGTTCACACGTGTCGCAATCCGACACGGGTGGTAACTCTGTCCGAGTTCCTCGGGTTGGGAAGGGCACCTCTCAGAGCTAAAAGGCCCTGAATTTTTCTAAAAAAAAACCCCAAGTTTCTCTTTTTTTTTTTAATAACCTAATTTTTCTTTTTCCCTTTAAGGGGGGGGTTTCTAATACCCAATTTTTTTTTTTTTAAAAAAAACCCCCCCGGGGTTTAGAAAAAAAAAATTTCTTTTGTCTTTTTAAAACTTTTGGTTTTTGGGGGGTAATTTTTTTAAATTTTTTTTTTTTTTTTTTTTTTTTTTTTTTTTTTTTTTTTTTTTTTTTTTTTTTTTTTTTTTTTTTTTTTTTTTTTTTTTTTTTTTTTTTTTTTTTTTTTTTTTTTTTTTTTTTTTTTTTTTTTTTTTTTTTTTTTTTTTTTTTTTTTTTTTTTTTTTTTTTTTTTTTTTTTTTTTTTTTTTTTTTTTTTTTTTTTTTTTTTTTTTTTTTTTTTTTTTTTTTTTTTTTTTTTTTTTTTTTTTTTTTTTTTTTTTTTTTTTTTTTTTTTTTTTTTTTTTTTTTTTTTTTTTTTTTTTTTTTTTTTTTTTTTTTTTTTTTTTTTTTTTTTTTTTTTTTTTTTTTTTTTTTTTTTTTTTTTTTTTTTTTTTTTTTTTTTTTTTTTTTTTTTTTTTTTTTTTTTTTTTTTTTTTTTTTTTTTTTTTTTTTTTTTTTTTTTTTTTTTTTTTTTTTTTTTTTTTTTTTTTTTTTTTTTTTTTTTTTTTTTTTTTTTTTTTTTTTTTTTTTTTTTTTTTTTTTTTTTTTTTTTTTTTTTTTTTTTTTTTTTTTTTTTTTTTTTTTTTTTTTTTTTTTTTTTTTTTTTTTTTTTTTTTTTTTTTTTTTTTTTTTTTTTTTTTTTTTTTTTTTTTTTTTTTTTTTTTTTTTTTTTTTTTTTTTTTTTTTTTTTTTTTTTTTTTTTTTTTTTTTTTTTTTTTTTTTTTTTTTTTTTTTTTTTTTTTTTTTTTTTTTTTTTTTTTTTTTTTTTTTTTTTTTTTTTTTTTTTTTTTTTTTTTTTTTTTTTTTTTTTTTTTTTTTTTTTTTTTTTTTTTTTTTTTTTTTTTTTTTTTTTTTTTTTTTTTTTTTTTTTTTTTTTTTTTTTTTTTTTTTTTTTTTTTTTTTTTTTTTTTTTTTTTTTTTTTTTTTTTTTTTTTTTTTTTTTTTTTTTTTTTTTTTTTTTTTTTTTTTTTTTTTTTTTTTTTTTTTTTTTTTTTTTTTTTTTTTTTTTTTTTTTTTTTTTTTTTTTTTTTTTTTTTTTTTTTTTTTTTTTTTTTTTTTTTTTTTTTTTTTTTTTTTTTTTTTTTTTTTTTTTTTTTTTTTTTTTTTTTTTTTTTTTTTTTTTTTTTTTTTTTTTTTTTTTTTTTTTTTTTTTTTTTTTTTTTTTTTTTTTTTTTTTTTTTTTTTTTTTTTTTTTTTTTTTTTTTTTTTTTTTTTTTTTTTTTTTTTTTTTTTTTTTTTTTTTTTTTTTTTTTTTTTTTTTTTTTTTTTTTTTTTTTTTTTTTTTTTTTTTTTTTTTTTTTTTTTTTTTTTTTTTTTTTTTTTTTTTTTTTTTTTTTTTTTTTTTTTTTTTTTTTTTTTTTTTTTTTTTTTTTTTTTTTTTTTTTTTTTTTTTTTTTTTTTTTTTTTTTTTTTTTTTTTTTTTTTTTTTTTTTTTTTTTTTTTTTTTTTTTTTTTTTTTTTTTTTTTTTTTTTTTTTTTTTTTTTTTTTTTTTTTTTTTTTTTTTTTTTTTTTTTTTTTTTTTTTTTTTTTTTTTTTTTTTTTTTTTTTTTTTTTTTTTTTTTTTTTTTTTTTTTTTTTTTTTTTTTTTTTTTTTTTTTTTTTTTTTTTTTTTTTTTTTTTTTTTTTTTTTTTTTTTTTTTTTTTTTTTTTTTTTTTTTTTTTTTTTTTTTTTTTTTTTTTTTTTTTTTTTTTTTTTTTTTTTTTTTTTTTTTTTTTTTTTTTTTTTTGGGGGGGGGGGGGGGGGGGGGGGGGGGGGGGGGGGGGGGGGGGGGGGGGGGGGGGGGGGGGGGGGGGGGGGGGGGGGGGGGGGGGGGGGGGGGGGGGGGGGGGGGGGGGGGGGGGGGGGGGGGGGGGGGGGGGGGGGGGGGGGGGGGGGGGGGGGGGGGGGGGGGGGGGGGGGGGGGGGGGGGGGGGGGGGGGGGGGGGGGGGGGGGGGGGGGGGGGGGGGGGGGGGGGGGGGGGGGGGGGGGGGGGGGGGGGGGGGGGGGGGGGGGGGGGGGGGGGGGGGGGGGGGGGGGGGGGGGGGGGGGGGGGGGGGGGGGGGGGGGGGGGGGGGGGGGGGGGGGGGGGGGGGGGGGGGGGGGGGGGGGGGGGGGGGGGGGGGGGGGGGGGGGGGGGGGGGGGGGGGGGGGGGGGGGGGGGGGGGGGGGGGGGGGGGGGGGGGGGGGGGGGGGGGGGGGGGGGGGGGGGGGGGGGGGGGGGGGGGGGGGGGGGGGGGGGGGGGGGGGGGGGGGGGGGGGGGGGGGGGGGGGGGGGGGGGGGGGGGGGGGGGGGGGGGGGGGGGGGGGGGGGGGGGGGGGGGGGGGGGGGGGGGGGGGGGGGGGGGGGGGGGGGGGGGGGGGGGGGGGGGGGGGGGGGGGGGGGGGGGGGGGGGGGGGGGGGGGGGGGGGGGGGGGGGGGGGGGGGGGGGGGGGGGGGGGGGGGGGGGGGGGGGGGGGGGGGGGGGGGGGGGGGGGGGGGGGGGGGGGGGGGGGGGGGGGGGGGGGGGGGGGGGGGGGGGGGGGGGGGGGGGGGGGGGGGGGGGGGGGGGGGGGGGGGGGGGGGGGGGGGGGGGGGGGGGGGGGGGGGGGGGGGGGGGGGGGGGGGGGGGGGGGGGGGGGGGGGGGGGGGGGGGGGGGGGGGGGGGGGGGGGGGGGGGGGGGGGGGGGGGGGGGGGGGGGGGGGGGGGGGGGGGGGGGGGGGGGGGGGGGGGGGGGAATTTTTTTTAAATTTTCCCCTTAACAAATGTTTGCCGGGAAAGGTTAAAAAAAAAAGGGGGGAGTTTTTTTTCTCCCTTAATGTTTACATGAGCAAATACAAATGCAAAGTTTTGTTGGTTACAAGGTTATGAATATACATACAAATCAATGCAAAACAATAATGTTACATGGATGGAGGATGGTAAGTACCGCTTAGGGTTGCAATGGGCAGGATATGAAACTTATCTTATATTCCCTGAACTTGCGAATGTAGTCTTGTTCTCTCGCCACTGTTGGAAGATAGGTTACATACACCACAATTCGCGGAACAATCTGCTTGTAGAATCGAAAAAAAAAATTAGTAACAGTCAAATGTCACAGTCATGTCAAATTTTATAGTATTAACTTCATTGGGAGTTTATCTGCAGAGGGACTAATACTAGTTCATTTCTAGATAGCTGCAAATTTATTTAAACATGTTCAGTAATATATTTGATATCATTTACTTAATTTTTTTACTTGGCAATCAATAGCCGTCTGAACGTAAAGCTTGTGCCAAAACCGGAGCTTGGCCCCCAAAAAGCCTGTCAACGTGTTGGATCTCTAGGGGATCTGAACTCGGGCTCAAACAGGCAACAATAACTCCGTTAAATATAATATAGCAACATTTATTGAACTTAGGTATACAGTGCGTTGGCGCAGTGGGTTTAACAAGCCCGCACTGATGAGTTGCATATCACAGCGGTTTAACATCACACATGATTATAACAAACGTTCTAAGCAAACTATCTAGCATATGTCTATGACCCTAAATACACATGGGTCTGAACTATTAAGTCCCTCTCAGGCAGGCCCTGTTGCCTCTACGATGTCCCGTCTGTCTCTGCCGGTTCACACGTGTCGCAATCCGACACGGGTGGTAACTCTGTCCGAGTTCCTCGTGGACCTCGCAATAGGCGGGCCACATCAGTGTCCACGGGACAGTGGACTCACTGACCAGTCCTTCGAGAAGGCTCTGAATTACTCTGGCCTTCGAGTGTCTTACTTCTTTCCCTTGGGCGGGAGTTGTAGCCCTTCGCCAGTGTATAGTAACTTATGTTGGTTTACCGTATAATGTGAGGCTGTGACAGGATTCCCCCTCTCCCCCCTGATTTGATGGGTTGTTATAAGGTAATTAGTTCTGTACTAATTCTGTCACAGAATCACATAAAGTCGGTGTTTGTAGTTTGGTGGACAGTAACTTGGTAACCTACATACTGGCATCAACACTCATGTATTCTCCCATACACCACTTCTCTGATTTGCTGAAGAGGTCTCTCTCTCCTGTGTCCTTAAAAATGCTTATCTGACCGAAGTTACGTGACGTTTCCTAGTTGTTTCTACAACCCGTCCTTCTCAAAGTATCCCACTGATACCAAGATAATTAACCTCTGTGTTAGAGAGGATTAACAAGACAAAAGTCTTGGCTAATTAAGTACACCTTGCAAATCTTGTTCTGTGTGTGCATTTCAATACACTTTTACTCTCGTATGTTGTATAATGCTGAATATGTAGTTACGCTGTTATTTTATCCCATCTGACTACATGTGTCCCTGTTGGCTTGTTAGTGTGTTGACTAATAAGTTGTTGCTTCTAATAAAGTGACTGTATTTTAATTGATAGTGTTCAATTTTGAGTTTTGTGTAAAGTGTGTGCTGCATGTGTGGCTTATCTCCAAGCGTCACGAGTTGGGATATCCTTAATCATGAATTACCCTAATGTGTGTAATGCATGATCAGGCATTCCAAGCAGTGGTGCTTAGATGTAGTATCCTAAATACTAAACATGCATTAACAATTTAGACAAGTAATACAATTTACATGAAAGACGCAGACAAATTAAAATAAATACGTGTTGCGTACAATTTGTCCGCTCAGTATATCGCTCTCTCATTTAATTCATTCACGCTGTCATTCACACATCTTTCGTTCAAAATAGTATTTGGTTAAAATATCTAAGTAAAGTTGAGGTAAGTGTTATTGCCCTTAGAAAAAATGGAATAGGCGATATGTTCCCTTTAAGATAATACGTACTTTTTGTACGATGACTCAAAAATGGTTTATAATTTACATAGAGAAAATTGCATAGGAAGAATATTTCACCTATGAGTGGAAATACCTGTAATATTATGGTAGAAAATGTACAAATTACAGGTTGACATATTTTATATACATAATTCAATACAGATATAATACATATGCAATACTAAATTAATTAATTAACTAAGTAACTAAATCCAACGATGATGTGCGCGTTGTCCTCCTGTTGTCAGCGTGTCGTGCCATGAATGTTAACAGTTAGTATGGCTGTCTCTTGAGTGTTGTAATCGACGTAGTTTTCTTTTGGCTGTTTGCAAAGTCTCTTAGCAACAGCAAGTATGGAATGTTCTCAATGTCGAGTATGAAGTGTTCTTAATGCTTTCATGATCAATGTCAGTTCACTGGTTGAATTCATTTCACACATAATGTCTCTCGCTCGGATTGTTCCTAGAGCTTTGGTACTTGGTAGTATAGTTTCACAGTTTCATGTTTGGGTGTTATACGTAACCTATTCACTGGGGTGTTATTACTTTTAAATGAAAGTTCTCTAGCAGGTGTAGAGTTACACTGTTCTATGCCACCGAATAAAATATCACAGTTTCTGGTATGGCAAATGGTTAATGTGTCCTAATGTTATTCTGATGGCGCATTCGTTTGCCGCGATAAAATATCAGCTATAATGTTATCGGTGCCTCTGATATGGCGGATTTCGAAGTCGAAATCTTGAAGAAGAAGACACCATCTTTGTAAACGATGGTTTTTCGGAACACCTTGCTTAAGCACCAACAATGGCGAGTTATCGGTGAAGCACAACAAAATGGGAACCTAAGAGGAACTTAGATAATCTGAGCATACAAAATAATAGACTTAATGCCTCCAATTCCACAGTAGAGTAATGGATCTCTGCCTTCTTCAGCTTACGGCTTACGTAGAGAATTGGGTGTCTCACTCCTTGCACTTCTTGCATTAAACATCCGCCAATTGCGATAGCACTCGAATCTGTGGTCAAAATAAAGGGTAAATCTATGTTTGGTAATGGTAATACTGGTGGATTAGAAAAATGCATTTCAATCTGCATATTGCATCCTCTAAGCGGGTACTTTTACACAATTTTTCTGGATGATCTTTTGTCAACATATTAGAAAAAACTGATGTAAGTTCTGCCCAGTTTGGTATAAACTTAGCATAATAGTGTATAAGACCTAATAAACTTCTAACTTGTTTCTTTGTAGTTGGAACTTCTAGATTGAGAATTTTCGAAACAATTTTATCATCTGTCAACAATTTGCCTTCAGAAATTCTATGACCAAGGAAGTCTATTTGTTTATAGCCTATTTCAACCTTGGAAGGTTTGATAGTAAGTCCAAAAACGAAAGATTTGGTTGAAGACTTGTTGGAGTGTAAGTAAGTGAGAAGTCATATTAGAAGAATGAATGCATATATCATCAATATACGATTGCACGTCCTTAATGCCGTGCAATAACAATCTAGTTAACCTGAACAAATGTGGCGGGAGCGTTCTTGAGACCAAATGGAAGATATCTCCATTCGTACAAACCAAGAGGTGTAGCGAATGCTGTTATATGTCTAGAAGAAGGGTGTAGTGGTACTTGCCAATAACCTTTCGCTAAATCAACCTTCGAAAATATGGATGATTGAGACATATTCAAAATGAGGTCTTCACAGCTGTTCATTGGCTCCGCATCTGTTGTGGTTATCGTATTTAATCTTCTATAGTGTATGCACAAACGGATTGTTTGGTCCTTCTTTTTCACCGAGGACAATCGGTGAAGAATATTGGGACATAGATTTCTGAATTATTCTATTTTTCTCTAAATCCAAAATTTCTTTGTCTAAAATTTGCTCTATAATGCAGAGGTATAGAATATGGTCTACATTTGACCGGTGTCAGATCTGTCAACACAATTGAATGTGTTATTTTGTCAGTCCGTCCAGGTTTGTTAGAGAAGATAGATTTATAATCGTTAAGGAGAGACAAAATGTCTTGTCGCTGCTGTTGTGTCAAAGTGTCAGAGATTTGTATGTCCTTTATACTACCGTCGTCATTCATAATTGGTACTGGAATTTCAGTATTGTCTACGTCTGTTTGATTTATTACAGATGCTACTGTTTGTAAATTGTCCTCAATGTCATTGTCGTCGTCGTCGAGATTAATCGTTGTCAATATGTCGTCCAATTGGTCGTCGTTGTCATTATCCCATATTGTCGGTAATGTAAATATGTCTTCGTCGTCTTTGTTGTCGTAAGAGTGCGTCGTTAACGATGCTTCGTTTGTCGAGGTGTCATTCAGTTGGGTAATTGTCGTTTCGTTTCTGTCATCAGTTGGCTGCGTCTGCTTACTCGTGTCACTGTCCTCTCTAGCATAGTATGGTTTTAACATATTTACATGGAATATTTTCAACTTTCCATTCAAAGAAATTTCGTAATCAACTTCCGAAATTCTTCTCACAATTTTAAATGGTCCCTGCCAAGAGGTTGATAGTAAATCTCTCTTGTCAGGTAGCAATAGTAAAATATCCTGATCTGGTTTTAATACAATTGTTTTTGCACCTTTGTTGGCATACTGCCTGTACCTAAAACCTTTCTCCTGTAATGATGTTCTGGCCAGTATACAAGATCGTATGATTTTGTCTCTGGTGTCAGTGACTAAATCATAGGTGGAAATTGGTAGTTGGATATTTACAGTTGTGATATGATATCTTTGTAAATCGTGAGAGGTCCTCTTGGGTTCGCTCCATATATCAATTCGAAAGGAGAGAACCCTGTGCTTGATTGTGGGACTTCTCTATATGCGAACAGCACCGTTGGGAGAAGTATATCCCAATCGGCTGGATTTTCAACTGTCACTTTGGATAGCATATGTTTCAGGTCCCCATTTAGTTTCTCGCAGATACCATTCGCGGCCGGTCGATAGGGACTGGTGAAACATTGCTTTATGCCTAGTAACTTAGTTACCGATTGAGTGGCATTCGATATGAACTGGGTTCCCCTATCTGAAATTATTTTCTCCGGGAAGCCAAAATGGGAGAATATATTTAACAATACGTCCGTCACATCCTTAGAGGAGATAGATTTTAATGGAATCATTTCTGGCCATCTCGTACATAGATCAATAAGAGTAAAAATATATCTATTCCCTTTGCTTGAGATGTGGTTTAACGGGACCTACTAGATCAACTGCCACGATTTGAAATGGCCTTGAGGCAGTTGTGGTTGACTGAATTTCTGCTGTAGGGTTTTTTCCCTTTTTAACCAGTTTCTGACATATATCACATGATCTACAATAGGTTTTTATGTCTTGGCAAAATTTTGGCCAATAAAATTGGGTCAGGACCCTGGCTCTAGTCTTTTCGTAACCCATATGACCTCCGAAAGGTGAATCATGGGCTATCTTTAGTACTTTCTCACGATGTGATTGAGGTAGAACTACTTGCTGTATCGTGGTCTGATCTCTGGTGTATAATCTAGTCAGAATATTGTTCTTTAATCTAAATGTCCACGACGCATTTTTAGTTAATTTTGGTTTAAGTCCTACTAATCTAAAATATTGTGAAAGTGTAGGATCTGCTTTCTGTTCTTCTCCAAAATTAGTGATGGTAGTGTTTGGTGATACAATTTCTAGTGACTCCTGCAGTTGGTCGGTGTGGGTTTTGTGAGTTGTCTGTCGTGTTATTGCATTCGTGTATTGTGTGTGTTGTTGCACATCTACAGGCTTGGTAACTTGTGGATCGCTGTCATCCTCAGTTCGAGGTTTTAAGTTGGTCGGATCACTGACAGATTCAACTGCCCCTGCATTATGCACCTCGGTGAATTCTTTTTGAATTACTTCATTGGTTGTCTCCCTTGTGCTTTTGGCAGTTTGAGACAAGCACGAGTGGTGTTTCTCTTTAGAATCGCTGTTTGGGTTCTGGATACCGTTTTTCTGCTCCCAATCTCTGATTTCCTTTTCAGAGCAAGATCGTATGTTGGGCAGATTCCCAAGTATAATTTCAGCGACAGGATTTTCGAGTACTGCGCACAATACTCGTCCTGATATGAAAGGTGTGCGAATTTCGACAAGAGCAAGGGGGTATTTTTCGATGGTGCCTGCGAATGTGCGACAAGTTACGTGTTTGTGTGTGTAGTCTTTATCGATGTTTTCTTAATTCCACATAGCGTTGCGCCGGAATCGCGGATTAATGTGCACTTTTTGTTGTTTACAAACCCTGTTGAGAAATTTAGCTTGCCTGTAGATGACAAGGCAGCGTTGGCCATTTCATTAGAAATAGGGATCGTGTGGCCACATAGCAATGTTGTGTCAAGTTGGAATTTCCTGCAGTGTTACATTTGTTGTCTGTAATGGTGTCAATGATTTGCACTGCATTCCCTAGCTCACTCAAACTTTCATTCTGATTGTCACACTCATTCAATTGTTCAATATCTTCATCTGAGGAAGTATCAACTAGTGCAGCATTAGCCTGCTTCATTATCTTACGCCCTTCACAAAAGCGTGAATAGTGCCCAAAGCTGGAGCAAAAATAGCATTTGACCGCTCTCTGATAAGCATTTCTCTTGTTCTTTTGCTTCTCCACTATCATTTGGAGATGATGTGGATAATTAGGTGATTTGTCGCACATCGCGTACTCTTCGTGTGTCAGATGACAATATTGACACTTAATTGGCTTCCTGACATTCGAGCGTGGTTTAAACTTGTTTTCAGTTGGTTTCGAGTATCTAGTGTTTACAACTGCTGCTGTTTCGTTTTGACTTAGGTTTAATTGGAAAATATCTCTGTTCGCTGTGAAAAATGCGTTCCCCTTGGTCTCTACTTTCTTGGATACTCTTACAGTCCATTTGTTTCAAAAACTTAGCAAAAGGTGTTGGGATTGTACTAACTATTTTGTCAATAATAATGAGTTCTTTTAGTTTGTCATGGTTGTTGTTAGTTTTAGCTGAGTTAATCCACTTTGTGCAAACATCCTGAACTGTAGACACGTAGTCAATGAAGGTTTGGTTAGGTTGTGGGGATAATTTTGCGAACTGTTGTTGGTAACCTGCTGTATCTAATGAGAAATATTGGAGAATGCGTTGCTTTAAATAATCATAATCTTTTCTCATCTCCTGTGGAACTGTCTCTATTACTTTTAAGGGTTCCAGAGCTAAGTTTCTCATTAAAATAAATGACCAATCTGATTTTTCGACCTTATGGTAGGACATTAGACATTCAAAATTTTCCAGGTATGCACTGATAGAATCTCCTGAGCAAAATGCTTTCACGAGGCCTTTATACTTGTTATATTTTTGTTCCTCCTCCTTGCTTCTCAGTTTATTTACATATATTTCTACGTTGGAATCAATCTCCATTTGCTTTAGTCTTATTTGTGTATCGGCATTCAATTGGGCTAATTTGGCCGCCGCCTCAAGCTCCATTTGTTTCTCTTGAGCCTGCAATTGCATTTTCTTTTCTTCTGCCTGCAATTGCATTTTCTTTTCTTCTACCTGCACTTGCATTTTCTTTTCTTCTGCCTGCACTTGCATTTTCTTTTCTTCTGCCTGCACTTGTCTCTGTTTTTCTTCCCGTTCTATCGCTCTTTCTTCACGGGCAATGTTCTCTGCGTGTGTCTTCTGTGCCCATTCTGACAGTTTCTCTTCTTTATAACCTAATTTCATCCCTAACTCAATACATTTTTCTAACGTAGACATCTTGTCTTTTACTTGTTGGTAATTTTACTGAAGTTAACTCCCTTAGACAAATGTTGGGGAGTAGAAAAGTTAGTTATCTCCCTTAATGTTTACATGAGCAAATACAAATGCAAAGTTTTGTTGGTTACAAGGTTATGAATATACATACAAATCAATGCAAAACAATAATGTTACATGGATGGAGGATGGTAAGTACCGCTTAGGGTTGCAATGGGCATGATATGAAACTTATCTTATATTCCCTGAACTTGCGAATGTAGTCTCGTTCTCTCGCCACTGTTGGAAGATAGGTTACATACACCACAATTCGCGGAACAATCTGCTTGTAGAATCGAAAAAAAAATTAGTAACAGTCAAATGTCACAGTCATGTCAAATTTTATAGTATTAACTTCATTGGGAGTTTATCTGCAGAGGGACTAATACTAGTTCATTTCTAGATAGCTGCAAATTTATTTAAACATGTTCAGTAATATATTTGATATCATTTACTTAATTTTTTTACTTGGCAATCAATAGCCGTCTGAACGTAAAGCTTGTGCCAAAACCGGAGCTTGGCCCCCAAAAAGCCTGTCAACAGTGTTGGATCTCTAGGGGATCTGAACTCGGGCTCAAACAGGCAACAATAACTCCGTTAAATATAATATAGCAACATTTATTGAACTTAGGTATACAGTGCGTTGGCGCAGTGGGTTTAACAAGCCCGCACTGATGAGTTGCATATCACAGCGGTTTAACATCACACATGATTATAACAAACGTTCTAAGCAAACTATCTAGCATATGTCTATGACCCTAAATACACATGGGTCTGAACTATTAAGTCCCTCTCAGGCAGGCCCTGTTGCCTCTACGATGTCCCGTCTGTCTCTGCCGGTTCACACGTGTCGCAATCCGACACGGGTGGTAACTCTGTCCGAGTTCCTCGTGGACCTCGCAATAGGCGGGCCACATCAGTGTCCACGGGACAGTGGACTCACTGACCAGTCCTTCGAGAAGGCTCTGAATTACTCTGGCCTTCGAGTGTCTTACTTCTTTCCCTTGGGCGGGAGTTGTAGCCCTTCGCCAGTGTATAGTAACTTATGTTGGTTTACATTATAATGTGAGGCTGTGACAGGATTCCCCCTCTCCCCCCTGATTTGATGGGTTGTTATAAGGTAATTAGTTCTGTACTAATTCTGTCACAGAATCACATAAAGTCGGTGTTTGTAGTTTGGTGGACAGTAACTTGGTAACCTACATACTGGCATCAACACTCATGTATTCTCCCATACACCACTTCTCTGATTTGCTGAAGAGGTCTCTCTCTCCTGTGTCCTTAAAAATGCTTATCTGACCGAAGTTACGTGACGTTTCCTAGTTGTTTCTACAACCCGTCCTTCTCAAAGTATCCCACTGATACCAAGATAATTAACCTCTGTGTTAGAGAGGATTAACAAGACAAAAGTCTTGGCTAATTAAGTACACTTGCAAATCTTGTTCTGTGTGTGCATTTCAATACACTTTTACTCTCGTATGTTGTATAATGCTGAATATGTAGTTACGCTGTTATTTTATCCCATCTGACTACATGTGTCCCTGTTGGCTTGTTAGTGTGTTGACTAATAAGTTGTTGCTTCTAATAAAGTGACTGTATTTTAATTGATAGTGTTCAATTTTGAGTTTTGTGTAAAGTGTGTGCTGCATGTGTGGCTTATCTCCAAGCGTCACGAGTTGGGATATCCTTAATCATGAATTACCCTAATGTGTGTAATGCATGATCAGGCATTCCAAGCAGTGGTGCTTAGATGTAGTATCCTAAATACTAAACATGCATTAACAATTTAGACAAGTAATACAATTTACATGAAAGACGCAGACAAATTAAAATAAATACGTGTTGCGTACAATTTGTCCGCTCAGTATATCGCTCTCTCATTTAATTCATTCACGCTGTCATTCACACATCTTTCGTTCAAAATAGTATTTGGTTAAAATATCTAAGTAAAGTTGAGGTAAGTGTTATTGCCCTTAGAAAAAATGGAATAGGCGATATGTTCCCTTTAAGATAATACGTACTTTTTGTACGATGACTCAAAAATGGTTTATAATTTACATAGAGAAAATTGCATAGGAAGAATATTTCACCTATGAGTGGAAATACCTGTAATATTATGGTAGAAAATGTACAAATTACAGGTTGACATATTTTATATACATAATTCAATACAGATATAATACATATGCAATACTAAATTAATTAATTAACTAAGTAACTAAATCCAACGATGATGTGCGCGTTGTCCTCCTGTTGTCAGCGTGTCGTGCCATGAATGTTAACAGTTAGTATGGCTGTCTCTTGAGTGTTGTAATCGACGTAGTTTTCTTTTGGCTGTTTGCAAAGTCTCTTAGCAACAGCAAGTATGGAATGTTCTCAATGTCGAGTATGAAGTGTTCTTAATGCTTTCATGATCAATGTCAGTTCACTGGTTGAATTCATTTCACACATAATGTCTCTCGCTCGGATTGTTCCTAGAGCTTTGGTACTTGGTAGTATAGTTTCACAGTTTCATGTTTGGGTGTTATACGTAACCTATTCACTGGGGTGTTATTACTTTTAAATGAAAGTTCTCTAGCAGGTGTAGAGTTACACTGTTCTATGCCACCGAATAAAATATCACAGTTTCTGGTATGGCAAATGGTTAATGTGCCTAATGTTATTCTGATGGCGCATTCGTTTGCCGCGATAAAATATCAGCTATAATGTTATCGGTGCCTCTGATATGGCGGATTTCGAAGTCGAAATCTTGAAGAAGAAGACACCATCTTTGTAAACGATGGTTTTTCGGAACACCTTGCTTAAGCACCAACAATGGCGAGTTATCGGTGAACACAACAAAATGGGAACCTAAGAGGAACTTAGATAATCTGAGCATACAAAATAATAGACTTAATGCCTCCAATTCCACAGTAGAGTAATGGATCTCTGCCTTCTTCAGCTTACGGCTTACGTAGAGAATTGGGTGTCTCACTCCTTGCACTTCTTGCATTAAACATCCGCCAATTGCGATAGCACTCGAATCTGTGGTCAAAATAAAGGGTAAATCTATGTTTGGTAATCGTAATACTGGTGGATTAGAAAAATGCATTTCAATCTGCATATTGCATCCTCTAAGCGGGTACTTTTACAAAATTTTTCTGGATGATCTTTTGTCAACATATTAGAAAAAACTGATGTAAGTTCTGCCCAGTTTGGTATAAACTTAGCATAATAGTTTATAAGACCTAATAAACTTCTAACTTGTTTCTTTGTAGTTGGAACTTCTAGATTGAGAATTTTCGAAACAATTTTATCATCTGTCAACAATTTGCCTTCAGAAATTCTATGACCAAGGAAGTCTATTTGTTTATAGCCTATTTCAACCTTGGAAGGTTTGATAGTAAGTCCAAAACGAAAGATTTGGTTAAAGACTTGTTGGAGTGTAAGTAAGTGAGAAGTTATGTTAGACGAATGAATGCATATATCATCAATATAAGATTACACGTCCTTAATGCCGTGCAATAACAATCTAGTTAACCTAACAAATGTGGCGGGAGCGTTCTTGAGACCAAATGGAAGATATCTCCATTCGTACAAACCAAGAGGTGTAGCGAATGCTGTTATATGTCTAGAAGAAGGGTGTAGTGGTACTTGCCAATAACCTTTCGCTAAATCAACCTTCGAAAATATGGATGATTGAGACATATTCAAAATGAGGTCTTCACAGCTGTTCATTGGCTCCGCATCTGTTGTGGTTATCGTATTTAATCTTCTATAGTGTATGCACAAACGGATTGTTTGGTCCTTCTTTTTCACGAGGACAATCGGTGAAGAATATTGGGACATAGATTTCTGAATTATTCTATTTTTCTCTAAATCCAAAATTTCTTTGTCAAAATTTGCTCTATAATGCAGAGGTATAGAATATGGTCTACATTTGACCGGTGTCAGATCTGTCAACACAATTGAATGTGTTATTTTGTCAGTCCGTCCAGGTTTGTTAGAGAAGATAGATTTATAATCGTTAAGGAGAGACAAAATGTCTTGTCGCTGCTGTTGTGTCAAAGTGTCAGAGATTTGTATGTCCTTTATACTACCGTCGTCATTCATAATTGGTACTGGAATTTCAGTATTGTCTACGTCTGTTTGATTTATTACAGATGCTACTGTTTGTAAATTGTCCTCAATGTCATTGTCGTCGTCGTCGAGATTAATCGTTGTCAATATGTCGTCCAATTGGTCGTCGTTGTCATTATCCCATATTGTCGGTAATGTAAATATGTCTTCGTCGTCTTTGTTGTCGTAAGAGTGCGTCGTTAACGATGCTTCGTTTGTCGAGGTGTCATTCAGTTGGGTAATTGTCGTTTCGTTTCTGTCATCAGTTGGCTGCGTCTGCTTACTCGTGTCACTGTCCTCTCTAGCATAGTATGGTTTTAACATATTTACATGGAATATTTTCAACTTTCCATTCAAAGAAATTTCGTAATCAACTTCCGAAATTCTTCTCACAATTTTAAATGGTCCCTGCCAAGAGGTTGATAGTAAATCTCTCTTGTCAGGTAGCAATAGTAAAATATCCTGATCTGGTTTTAATACAATTGTTTTTGCACCTTTGTTGGCATACTGCCTGTACCTAAAACCTTTCTCCTGTAATGATGTTCTGGCCAGTATACAAGATCGTATGATTTTGTCTCTGGTGTCAGTGACTAAATCATAGGTGGAAATTGGTAGTTGGATATTTACTTGTGATATATCTTTGTAAATCGTGAGAGGTCCTCTTGGGTTCGCTCCATATATCAATTCGAAAGGAGAGAACCCTGTGCTTGATTGTGGGACTTCTCTATATGCGAACAGCACCGTTGGGAGAAGTATATCCCAATCGGCTGGATTTTCAACTGTCACTTTGGATAGCATATGTTTCAGGTCCCCATTTAGTTTCTCGCAGATACCATTCGCGGCCGGTCGATAGGGACTGGTGAAACATTGCTTTATGCCTAGTAACTTAGTTACCGATTGAGTGGCATTCGATATGAACTGGGTTCCCCTATCTGAAATTATTTTCTCCGGGAAGCCAAAATGGGAGAATATATTTAACAATACGTCCGTCACATCCTTAGAGGAGATAGATTTTAATGGAATCATTTCTGGCCATCTCGTACATAGATCAATAAGAGTAAAAATATATCTATTCCCTTTGCTTGAGATGTGGTTTAACGGGCCTACTAGATCAACTGCCACGATTTGAAATGGCCTTGAGGCAGTTGTGGTTGACTGAATTTCTGCTGTAGGGTTTTTTTCCCTTTTTAACCAGTTTCTGACATATATCACATGATCTACAATAGGTTTTTATGTCTTGGCAAAATTTTGGCCAATAAAATTGGGTCAGGACCCTGGCTCTAGTCTTTTCGTAACCCATATGACCTCCGAAAGGTGAATCATGGGCTATCTTTAGTACTTTCTCACGATGTGATTGAGGTAGAACTACTTGCTGTATCGTGGTCTGATCTCTGGTGTATAATCTAGTCAGAATATTGTTCTTTAATCTAAATGTCCACGACGCATTTTTAGTTAATTTTGGTTTAAGTCCTACTAATCTAAAATATTGTGAAAGTGTAGGATCTGCTTTCTGTTCTTCTCCAAAATTAGTGATGGTAGTGTTTGGTGATACAATTTCTAGTGACTCCTGCAGTTGGTCGGTGTGGGTTTTGTGAGTTGTCTGTCGTGTTATTGCATTCGTGTATTGTGTGTGTTGTTGCACATCTACAGGCTTGGTAACTTGTGGATCGCTGTCATCCTCAGTTCGAGGTTTTAAGTTGGTCGGATCACTGACAGATTCAACTGCCCCTGCATTATGCACCTCGGTGAATTCTTTTTGAATTACTTCATTGGTTGTCTCCCTTGTGCTTTTGGCAGTTTGAGACAAGCACGAGTGGTGTTTCTCTTTAGAATCGCTGTTTGGGTTCTGGATACCGTTTTTCTGCTCCCAATCTCTGATTTCCTTTTCAGAGCAAGATCGTATGTTGGGCAGATTCCCAAGTATAATTTCAGCGACAGGATTTTCGAGTACTGCGCACAATACTCGTCCTGATATGAAAGGTGTGCGAATTTCGACAAGAGCAAGGGGGTATTTTTCGATGGTGCCTGCGAATGTGCGACAAGTTACGTGTTTGTGTGTGTAGTCTTTATCGATGTTTTCTTAATTCCACATAGCGTTGCGCCGGAATCGCGGATTAATGTGCACTTTTTGTTGTTTACAAACCCTGTTGAGAAATTTAGCTTGCCTGTAGATGACAAGGCAGCGTTGACCATTTCATTAGAAATAGGTATCGTGTGGCCACATAGCAATGTTGTGTCAAGTTGGAATTTCCTGCAGGTGTTACATTTGTTGTCTGTAATGGTGTCAATGATTTGCACTGCATTCCCTAGCTCACTCAAACTTTCATTCTGATTGTCACACTCATTCAATTGTTCAATATCTTCATCTGAGGAAGTATCAACTAGTGCAGCATTAGCCTGCTTCATTATCTTACGCCCTTCACAAAAGCGTGAATAGTGCCCAAAGCTGGAGCAAAAATAGCATTTGACCGCTCTCTGATAAGCATTTCTCTTGTTCTTTTGCTTCTCCACTATCATTTGGAGATGATGTGGATAATTAGGTGATTTGTCGCACATCGCGTACTCTTCGTGTGTCAGATGACAATATTGACACTTAACTGGCTTCCTGACATTCGAGCGTGGTTTAAACTTGTTTTCAGTTGGTTTCGAGTATCTAGTGTTTACAACTGCTGCTGTTTCGTTTTGACTTAGGTTTAATTGGAAAATATCTCTGTTCGCTGTGAAAAATGCGTTCCCCTTGGTCTCTATTTCTTGGATACTCTTACAGTCCATTTGTTTCAAAAACTTAGCAAAAGGTGTTGGGATTGTACTAACTATTTTGTCAATAATAATGAGTTCTTTTAGTTTGTCATGGTTGTTGTTAGTTTTAGCTGAGTTAATCCACTTTGTGCAAACATCCTGAACTGTAGACACGTAGTCAATGAAGGTTTGGTTAGGTTGTGGGGATAATTTTGCGAACTGTTGTTGGTAACCTGCTGTATCTAATGAGAAATATTGGAGAATGCGTTGCTTTAAATAATCATAATCTTTTCTCATCTCCTGTGGAACTGTCTCTATTACTTTTAAGGGTTCCAGAGCTAAGTTTCTCATTAAAATAAATGACCAATCTGATTTTTCGACCTTATGGTAGGACATTAGACATTCAAAATTTTCCAGGTATGCACTGATAGAATCTCCTGAGCAAAATGCTTTCACGAGGCCTTTATACTTGTTATATTTTTGTTCCTCCTCCTTGCTTCTCAGTTTATTTACATATATTTCTACGTTGGAATCAAGTCTCCATTTGCTTTAGTCTTATTTGTGTATCGGCATTCAATTGGGCTAATTTGGCCGCCGCCTCAAGCTCCATTTGTTTCTCTTGAGCCTGCAATTGCATTTTCTTTTTCTTCTGCCTGCAATTGCATTTTCTTTTCTTCTACCTGCACTTGCATTTTATTTTCTTCTGCCTGCACTTGCATTTTCTTTTCTTCTGCCTGCACTTGTCTCTGTTTTTCTTCCCGTTCTATCGCTCTTTCTTCACGGGCAATGTTCTCTGCGTGTGTCTTCTGTGCCCATTCTGACAGTTTCTCTTCTTTATAACCTAATTTCATCCCTAACTCAATACATTTTTCTAACGTAGACATCTTGTCTTTTACTTGTTGGTAATTTTACTGAAGTTAACTCCCTTAGACAAATGTTGGGGAGTAGAAAAGTTAGTTATCTCCCTTAATGTTTACATGAGCAAATACAAATGCAAAGTTTTGTTGGTTACAAGGTTATGAATATACATACAAATCAATGCAAAACAATAATGTTACATGGATGGAGGATGGTAAGTACCGCTTAGGGTTGCAATGGGCATGATATGAAACTTATCTTATATTCCCTGAACTTGCGAATGTAGTCTCGTTCTCTCGCCACTGTTGGAAGATAGGTTACATACACCACAATTCGCGGAACAATCTGCTTGTAGAATCGAAAAAAAATTAGTAACAGTCAAATGTCACAGTCATGTCAAATTTTATAGTATTAACTTCATTGGGAGTTTATCTGCAGAGGGACTAATACTAGTTCATTTCTAGATAGCTGCAAATTTATTTAAACATGTTCAGTAATATATTTGATATCATTTACTTAATTTTTTTACTTGGCAATCAATAGCCGTCTGAACGTAAAGCTTGTGCCAAAACCGGAGCTTGGCCCCCAAAAAGCCTGTCAACGTGTTGGATCTCTAGGGGATCTGAACTCGGGCTCAAACAGGCAACAATAACTCCGTTAAATATAATATAGCAACATTTATTGAACTTAGGTATACAGTGCGTTGGCGCAGTGGGTTTAACAAGCCCGCACTGGTGAGTTGCATATCACAGCGGTTTAACATCACACATGATTATAACAAACGTTCTAAGCAAAC
Organism: Cepaea nemoralis; assembly: GCA_014155875.1. NCBI lineage: Eukaryota > Metazoa > Mollusca > Gastropoda > Stylommatophora > Helicidae > Cepaea > Cepaea nemoralis. The sequence continues at coordinate 3,190 of JACEFZ010027050.1, read as the reverse complement.
TATCTAGCATATGTCTATGACCCTAAATACACATGGGTCTGAACTATTAAGTCCCTCTCAGGCAGGCCCTGTTGCCTCTACGATGTCTCGTCTGTCTCTGCTGGTTCACACGTGTCGCAATCCGACACGGGTGGTAACTCTGTCCGAGTTCCTCGTGGACCTCGCAATAGGCGGGCCACATCAGTGTCCACGGGATGTACTCATATGGGTTCTTACGAATTCTTACGTATGCCGTTCGGGGTTCGAACTGCCCCGTCTCACTATATGCTCTTAATAAATGAAGTTTTAGAAGGTATGCAAAAGTTTGCTCTAGCATATATAGACGACATTCTAATTTTTACGAAAGGAGATGTGGAGGATCATTTAAAACATATTAGACTAGTATTTGACAGGTTAAGAAGGCATGATGTTAAATTGAAGCTTAGTAAGTGCCAGTTCTTAAAAACAGAAACAAAATATTTGGGGTATATTATAAATAGAGAAGGAATTAAACCAGACCAGGAAAAGATAAAGGCTATTAAAGAGTTACCTCCTCCAACTAACATAAAGGAAGTACGTGCGTTTATAGGAACCTGTGGGTATTATAGGCGGTTTGTCCCAGCATTTTCAAAGATTGCAGAGCCAATTACAAATTTGACGGGTAAATACGCTAGATTTAAGTGGGATGATGAGTGTCAAAAAGCATTCGATTTTTTAAAAACAGTTTAACAGTAGTACCACTATTGACGCATCCAGACTTGAACAAACAATTAATACTATATACAGATGCTTCGGACAATGCAATAGGAGCATGTTTGGTTCAACCATATGAAGGAAAAGAGTCTGGAATACCAGGGGTTAAAAATGAAAGGCCAATCTACTTCTTATCTCATAAGCTTAGCAAAACTCAACGCAAATGGCCGATTATTGAGAAAGAAGCTTATGCCATACACTACGCTCTACAAAAACTAAATTACTACTTACATAATGCCAATTTCATTATTAGAACTGATCACATGCCATTAAAGTCTATATTAGAAGCACCAATACAAAATAGGAAAATACAAACGTGGGCATTGAATCTACAGGGATACAATGCTACAGTGGAATATGTTTCAGGAAAACATAATACATGCGCCGATCTTTTGTCTAGGATCCCGTATCCACAGTCATCAGGGAACACGGAAGATGAAGCTGAACCAGAGATAGATGATCGAAACTGGCAAGTAAATATATTAGATTCTGCCATAATAAATAGAGAAAACTTTGAGAGTTTACCGTCGGACCAAGAGTCTGAACCTACAACAGAAGACACACATTTGGAACAGTTTAATATGAAAGATGAACAAGAATTAGATCCAAAAATAGTACAAATAAAAAGAAAACTGAAAGAAACAGGGGAAAATAGTTTTAAAAGAAAATTTGTAGAGCTACAAGAAGACAATCAATTATATTATATCAGTGAAAAAGGTGACGGAGTAAGAAAATATATTCCGAAACATTTAGAACGAGAAGTTTTAAAGGCATATCACGATAATAATGGTCATTTTGGGCGAGATAAGTTGGTTAAGGCTATTAGCAGTAAATATTACTGGCCGAATTTATTTAAAAGCGTATATGAATATGTTGAAGCATGTGAAAAGTGTAGGTTAAGAAACATGAAGATAATTAAATGTCCCTTACAGGATACTGATATTCCTCAATTTCCAATGCAGAAAGTAAGTTTAGATATTTCAGGTCCTCATCCAAAAACATTATCGGGAAATGTTAACCTACTACATATCGTAGATTCATATAGTCTCTGGCCAGAAGTTTATCCAATTCCAGACAAGAGTGCTGATTCAGTGATAAATATGCTTTTACAAGAATTTATACCAAGGTTTGGGTGTCCACAAATAATACTTACAGACAATGGGAAAGAATTTGTAAATAGAAAGTTTGAAAATTGGTAAAAGATTTGAATATAAAACACATTAAGACTTCATATTACAGACCAACTTCGAATGCTAAAAATGAGCGACAACATAGGACATTATACAATATACTAGCGAAAAATGTAGAAGAACACGATATGGACTGGGATCTTTATTTGGGAATAGCATTAGCGGCGATCCGTACACACCAAAATGAAGGAACAGGTTTCTCACCATTTTACTTAGTACATGGGAGGAGAACCAATATTACCAGTTGACAATTTATTAAAGCCTAGGAGAAAATATATGGGGGAGGATTTTCAGGAAACAAGATTACAAGAGATGCACAAAGCACATGTACGTTTAAGAAATAATATAATTAAGGCTCGAGAAAGACAAAAGAAATACGCAAATAAAAATGCACACTTACAAGAGTTCAACATAGGTGATAGAGTTTTATTACAAAAAACATAGGAAAAACTCTAAGTTTGATGCTCATTGGGTCCCGGGATATTATATTTTAGAGAAGAAGGATCCAGTATCGTATACTATTAAGAACCAAGTTACAGGGCATGTTGCACGTTCACATGTGGAGCACTTAAGACGGGATAATGAGGAAAAAGATGCAGAGAATAATAATAATAATTATTATTCAGAAGAATTGTCAGATGGACAGATTGTCAGACAAACGGAATATACAATACCTATAGAGAATGGGAAACAAGTAACAACAGCATCTACTACGGCTGAACAAGAAGAAACAATACCAAAAACAGTCGTGATAGAGGAAAACAACACGTATGACGAATATAATAATGAAGAATCAATCGAGGAAAAAATAGAAGCTCCATTTATGAATACAAGACAGGCAGTAAAAAGAAAGTTAGATAGACAGAAAGAAAGAGAAATTAAGAGGCAAAGGAAGTTTAGACTGAATTCTTCAAGTGATGAAGATATGCCACTGTTTGAAAATTTATTAAGACGTCAAGACAGAAAAATTAGATTGGATTTAGAAAGGAAGAGATTAGCGGTTGCTAGTAATGGATATACAGATGCAGAACAAGAGATGGATGAAAAGTCAGAAACTGATGAAGATGCTGACATGAAAGAAGATAGTTCTCCTCAGGAGATGACGATATTGATGTAGATATTGCACTTATAGAAAAAATTTGAAGCTAAATTTAAAAAAATGGGGAGAAAAGGGGGAAATTTAAAATAGTTGCGGTTAAAAAGGGAAAAAATTTTCTTGGGAGAATTCAGATGAGTGAATTGACGGTATTTTGATTTTCAAGGAAGGA